>JAGGNH010000025.1:0-398635 GCA_026586065.1 Dioscorea zingiberensis | reverse complement strand
ATGATATCAGAAAAGAATAAATCCCAAAATCAGTGCGTAATAAGAGCCATGCACTGTGGAGGACGAATCTTAATGTGGGAGCTAACTGGTGTGAGAATCAAGTTGCTGGAAAAAACATGGAGTGACAAGTATACAAAATTTCAATTAAACTAGAACATACTTTTTGCTAAATCAAGTGAAAAATCTTGAAGTCCATTTCCAACTACAAGGTTAAAAATCAGGAGTGAATACCAAAGCATATAAAGATATGGGAATCCCCGCGGACAAAGTACAATTTTCAGTCTGTGGGTACTCAACGTATTTCAAGAGCATCAAAAGTTGGAAGGCAAGTAGAAGTTCACATTTGGTCCATTAACACTATACTTCTATATCCAGTTTCATGGCCTCTAAACCCCACAATACAAAAAAGAAAAGGTTTCCTGATTTAGGACTGTGAGCTAAGAAAAAGCTCAGGAACAGTCTCTATACCATGTGAAAAATGAGCAACTTCAATCCTCTATTCAAATTTCTTTTTAATCTCTTATACCATAAGCATTTTTATTCTTCAGGGGCCAAGATAAACACAATAGGTACTGAACTCAAGAACCAAAAGTACAATTAAAACTCAAGTAAAAATCCCTCCAAGCCACGGAAAACATGCTACATCAAAAGCAAGCTTCCAAGTCAGCAAGAGAGAGCAGAAGGTGAGATTTTCCTGATCACCTGACTATACTATCAACAGCTTTGTAAGCAGCATCAACAGGACCTGTTCCTTAAATTGAGCATGCAATCTTCTCTTCCCCATCTGTAGTAATAAGTTTTAACAGTTGCTGTAGAAAGTACAAGCTGGGTTCCACAGGGGTAACCTGTGTATGGGGTCCCTACAGGGATCCAAAATTATCAACCACAATCATCACATAACTCTAGGGTGGAGAGAAAGCGCGAAATCGAATCCCACCTGTGTAGATCACCAGTTTACCAAACAACTTGAGGCTGGAAATATCTCATCAGAAATAAGTGCTTCCAATGTCAGCACATCGGATATTATGTATAAGCCGCCACCATAGCAAAACTAGAAATAATGAATAATAATGTAAATTGAGATTTTAAAAATACAAATATTTAAGTTTGTTAACCTTTTCTTCTCCGCAACTTCTTTGAAACGCTTTTAAAAGACATCATCCAGTTCTTTCCTACTTTATGTCATGCATATTCAAACTGGAAAACAAAATTACAAAATGAATAAAGTTATCAAACCCTAAACAATGCAGGCATCTCTCAGAAGACAGCAAAATTTCATAAGGGTTAGTACCTCCAAAAGTCTAGATTCCTCAACGCGATAAGGCGCCCACTGCAAAGAAAAAATAGACAGTGTCATCTTGGTAATATAGGAATGGCACAAGATGGAAATATAAGTTCGGCATATTTCACATGATATATGGAAAAAAATAAGCTTCTTTTGTTGCATAGAGCATGGATGGAAATACAGTTAGGTATATTTTGCATGAGGTCACTTAGAAAAAGCATGCTTCAATCTAAGCTAACCTAATGCAGTCGGAGATGAATACAAATGATGTAAAATTAGACAACAGCAGAACGTATGATAGAATCCTAGCAAGTGTTATCACTGGATGAATAAGAAATGCTCAAATATAGCGATAAGTAAAAGAAGGCTTAAGAATTTGATAATAAACACTTATAAACAACTGGGTTTTTATCTGAAGAATTTGATGAATCATTTCCTTTCCATTGCTACCACATATCAAGAACCATCACCCCTTTGCGCTTCATGAGTAGGATAATACAAATTGAGTAATTAAACATTATTTTAGACATTAACTATGCTAGCATGTATTCTTGTAAAATCCACTTTTAAGATAAAGGAAAAGGGACAGCCAGATAGTTATAATTTTAGGTGCGAGTAATTTAGCACATGCACAATAACATCTCGAAATTTAGGACCAAGATTTTTATATTTTAATGACAATAAAGAGAACATACGACAGTCACCGTAGATGATGACAAATAAATGGGATGACCCATTATGTCTACACAGACATGTTCCTTTAAAGTCTCCTATATGATAATCAATATGAACATTGGGGTAAAACTTCAATTAATAAAGTACGAAGATTAAAACTACAAATTGATCTAGTCATTTCAAAAATAACATTGTTAATCTCCATTAGGGCATGCATGACAAATAACAGCAAATGATAAGTAGTTTTTAGCAACTCCTAAATCATATATAGGTAATTCATTTCTAAGTATACCATATTTTCCAAATAACCTAGAACATGCTAAGTCAGAATTGTTTCTTCATTTGCTTGTATTGATGGTTGAAGTCACCAAAATACAGAACTTCACATAGGTTAAAACCCAAAAAAATTTATTAATAAATTTTTTTTGAAACTCATGTTGGGTTGAAAATTAAATAACAACAATCTCAGCATGCAAGACAAAGACATTACTGATATGTATGCTACAAATATTCAAAGTAAGTGTTCTATAAGCAATGGCATACCCAACTCACAGGAACAAAAAGAAAACTTATGACATACACAATTTAATCAAAGTGTCTATCCTGTACCTTATTAAAAATAAATAATACATAAAAAAAAATTACTCACTCGCCCAATGTATTTAACATTAAGTGTTAAAGCAAAAAATGCTGTCTCTAGAGACCTCAATATATATATGATCCTCCCTGCAAGGAAAGAAATAAAAAAGGGATATACAAATGAACCTTCTGCAGTTGCTACAAGCACTAGAACTAACAAATTAGATATTTATGTTGAAGCAATATGTATACAACTATCAAAATGATATACAGACATGATTTGTTTTCTTGTGCTTCCATTTGAAGGATTCTTAAGTACCTGAGCTTTCCAAGTACAATCCTAGACCTCCATTAGATCCAGACAATCCAATATCTTCAGTGAGAAATAATCTTCATATGTACCTTTTATATTTAAGCATTCCATCCTATATAATTGGAAATAATAAGGATTATAATGTATACAAAACATTATCAGAAAATAAATGTTGGAAGCAGTTTAAGCATGATATATGGCTCATGATACATGTATAAGGAGTATACTCAAGTATAGCATGGTTGTATAAGCATGTAGATGTAAATTAATTGTATCCCATAATGCATTCCTATATAACAGCCTGCCCTCCTCAAAAAATACGTGGTACTGTATGGTCTCTAGGTAGTAATCCAATTATTTCATTGACTGCAAAGCAACAAAGTAGCTGGAGAAACTGACATGCCTTTGGCTTTAACTTCACGGGCTGGTAAAAAGTACAAGTCAAAGCTCATTTCTTCCAGAGTTGAAAATTGACTCACCTAAGATCCAAGCTGGAACTCACCAAGGGTTCATTCAACGTGAGATCAAGCAAAACACTTGGAAATGAAAAAACTTTGATGCCTCACGTGGGCAAAAAAGTTCTTGGCTACAAAAGTATCATGTCACAACCATACAAGGAAAAAGCTTAGGACTCAACATGGGTGGGAAACCTATCATAAACACCTTGATAAGACATATATGGAGGCTGGTATAAAATAGTCCTTAGTAGCCAAATTCATGCAGAGGGAAGTCTCCTCAATTTGTAAGACACTCCTGCCTACATGCTGAATGGTGCTAAAGCAAGTATTCATTCTTAGCAAAAAAATAGATGGCATCATGGATATTCCAGTGTTGTCCATTATAATGAGAATATTGCTACCCATCCAAGCTGAAATAATAATGACCCCTTCCAAAAGTCTCTTTACTTTGGAGTAACAAGGAATAAATTGTAATGCTATCATGGTTAAATAACGGGCTGGCATGGCACAGGGCTGTATATAACTGTCTCTTAACCTGCTCTGGTGTATACTTCACTTGCATGAGCAAAAGCATTAGGGCTCCAAGCCAAATAGCTTTATGTGGTTGCACATGTAAACCTGAATACTCTGCCTACACCTGGGAAACAGTTATCCAAAAATATGTAATCTCACAGAATATTCAGGTACCTGAATAACAGGAATAACACAAATAGAATACACCTGAAGGCTAGCCATCTTGCATATGTAGCTTACAGTAACAATATGTGCCTTTGAGTTGATCCCAGTAGTGAAGACCTCCACTCAGTTCCTTAAGCTACATTTTATAGCCATACCAACCTGCAAAAGACCCATACAAAACTTCAGCTGAAGGTGGTGAGGTGCAGGAACAACGAGGGGACCTGAAACCAAACTGGTCTTCTAAAAAGACCTTCTAATTTCATTTTAAACATGCTACAAGAACACCATAGAGAACTCTCTAAAAATCTAAATACATGGAGTTTATGTAAAAGAGGAGATTTCTTTATTTTAAATTAATACAAACTCAAACCCATCTCATTGAAAAGGATACAGCAAAGTGCTCCTCAGCATTTAATACAATCTCTAAAGGTGCCTTTTACAATTCACATGAAACTTCCAGGCTTGAATGTGATATCCAGTAAGAAATGGCATCTAATTCTCTAGTGTAAGCATCATTTGAGGATAGTTTAAGTACATTAACTATTACAGATAATTTTCTTTAGGAACTATTATTTCTGGCAATATTGAGGCATCAGATGCCTTCAGTAGGAATTGAACTCTGCATGAACGCTATGTGCATGATTCTAAGCTTCTAAGAGATGTCTTACTTCAGAAAAATGGAATACTCTTGGAAAAAAAATAAGTAATACTTTAGTCAGTATTCCAGAGTTATTAAAACATCATAAACAAAATTTCCAGAAAACCTCAAACACCTATATAAAAAAAGAGCCAACACATAGGAAGAAGATACAAGAAGTATCCTTAGTCCACACATATAACCATAGATTAGGGTTGGAGACCACCTCCTTTAAAGAGAAATCCCACGGGCTAAAACTCTTCAAATCTCCTTTTCGCATGCCAACAAAAAAAAAAAACTAAAATTCCTCAAAAAAGTCTATTAAAAGCATTAAACATTCAACTTATACCTCCTCCAAAGTTAGAAGTTACATTTCCTCTGCTCTTCTCTACCTCAATCACTCATTTACTGTCACCTCAAGTTGCCTTGCCCCTGCATAAGCTACCTAGATTGTCCAAACAGTGAGTGTCATGCAACTTTAAATCCTAAGGAGATGGTTAAATGAATCACAGAAACAAAAAGAAACATACAGCTAATGTATTGGCAGTTGCAAGTCCAAGGTCATTCTGACAATGTGTTGTTGAAATGATAACATTTTCTATTCCATGGGTATTGGCTTCTTTATATCTGCAATCAACCTTCCAAATTCAGAAGGAAGGGTATAACCAACAGTGTCTGGAATGTTGACAGTCGTGGCACCAGCTTTAATAACTTCCTCCAGAACGTAATAAAGAAACTCTCTATCAGACCTGAGGGGCAAACATAAAGATCATGTAAAATGCCATATCATCAAAAGAAATATTTTCAATTGGAAGCATGGAACTTCCCACCTAACATATTGATCCTTCAAGTAAAAAGCATTAATACCCAATACTCACAGAAAACATTCTCTATGAGGCCCACCTTTAATAGAAGAAAAAAAGAGAGAGAAAAAAAATCATGAAATCTATCGATAATATGGACAAATACCCCTATATAGGATATAGAGAAGTAGGTAGTGACTGCTGCTAAAGATTGAGTCTGTGAAAAAACATTTCAACCATGTCCAATAATTAATCAAAAGAAACCAAGAAACTATTACAGTGGAAGTAAGGGCTTCGTCAGTATATGAATCAGCAATAAAACCGTCAGGACGCAGAGAAAGATAAGAAGGGTAGTGATATAAGATAAATACAGACCAATCAAAATGCCACCCAAATCTCCCTCATCTATGCAATTCAATGTCATCAAATGGAAAATTGGCGGGAAAGAAATTGAAAAATGCCCAAAATTAACCAAAATACAGTACCGGATAACTCTCTTCGCTGAATTTTCCTTCTTTCAGATTTTAAGATCATCTAATAGTGGGATCATCTAATATGGTCCACCCACACCCCAAGACATGTGCCTAGAATGCTGGTAAACACAACCCCTCTAACCCTTTATCTTTTTGCTTCCAAAAAGAGACTAGGCTACAAAGAGAGGTGCTTCGGAAATGACAAAAACTGGTGGCAACTAAACATTTAAGTGGAGATGGAGCCTTTATCATAGCCAAAACCTCACCTACCTGAGAACAAAACTTAGGAAATGGCAAAAGGAATCCTCAAACACAAAACCAATAAGAAGAAAGATCTCCTAAGGCAAGGAAACAGCTAGACACAAAGAAAGGAGACCAATGCTAACGCCAATAGAGATTTGTGAAGAGGAAGTAAACACCTTGAATACGAGAAAATCATCCAAAAATCGAGAATTAGTTTTCTTACAACAAGGAGACCAAAATACAAAGTTCTTACACACAGTCACGACCAAAGAAGAAACAAAAATTGGATTAAATAGGCTCCAAACAAGGGAAACCATCATCACAAGGCTGGGATGAAGATCCGGGGATAAGGTGTCACTTCACACTCCAACAATCTTTTTGGAACAGAAAGGGTTACGAGGTACAAGACCTCATGAGACAGGTTGTTCAGGCACAAGGCACAAAGCACAATGCACCTCTCTCCACTTAGGAAAGTCCATTCCTAGAAGAAGAAATAAGGATCAAGTTATAACCGAAGTTAAGGTCGATAAAGCATCTGGGACCTAATGGTTTCCCCATGACCTTTACCAAAGACGACATGAAATTCATCAAGACAAACTTAACCCGATGTTTCATAACTTCTTCCAAGGAGGAGCAAACCTTGAAAGGCTAAACCGGCAAAACATCTTACTCATCCCAAAATGACACCATCAACCATTAAAGACTACAAACCCATAAGCTTATTAAACCGCTTCTATCAAAATCATTTCCAAGGTTCTAGTAAAATGCATCGAGGGACATCAATGAGGGACTTAGTGGATGACCCATGCATTGCTTTCTATAAAAGCGAAAAATGATACATGACAACATCGTCGTGATAAGAACTCATCCATAAGATAAAACATAGAAGCACAAATAGGACACTCCATCAAAGTGGATTTCGAGAAAGCCTTCAACACAAATGACTAGAACTTCCTCTTTGGAGATTCTCCGAAAGGAAGGCTTTGGCCCATGATGAACTACATGGATCAAACACTACTCACAACCTCCAAGACCAAGTTTCTTATGTACTGTGGTTCCAAATGTGATATATAAGAAACAAAAAGAAGCCTCTGCAAGTAGGGGATCCTCTCTTGCCCTTACTTTTCATCCTCACTACATTTTTACTAATGTGCTAGCCACCATGTTCAAAGAGGTGACTGTGAAAGCAAACATATACAATGGAATCCAAGTAGGGACAAGTATGGATGAGTACATCTTGATCTTGCACTATGTAAACAACCTTCAAGTCTTCTATATAGGAGACTGCACTTCATCTGTAACGCAAAAAACATAAGGAGACACACCCTATAGTCAATGAAGATCATCTTCTACCTCTTTGAAGGATTATTAGGGCTATAAATCAATTCCCTCAAGAGTGCAAATAAATTCTGCTAAAAACATTGTGGAGACACCCCTTTAACATCGTTGAAATAATCAACTCTCCCAAAGTCATCCTACCCGATCAAATACCTTTGGATGCAGCCATTTCACGAGGGATGTTCCTCTGGGAAGGAAAATTCTTGTCCATAGAGGAGTCATCATGATCAACTCCTATACTCTCAACAATACCTATCAAGCGGATGTCCATATACTAAGCGCCATCATGGGTTGTAAACCAGATTGAGACCATACAACATGATTTCCCTAGAAAAAGATGGACATGGAAACACATGCATATCGCTTGGTTAACTAGCAACAATTATATCGGCCGAAACAACAAGGTTGTTGGGGAATTCTAAACTCGGCCGAACTGCGGGATAGCTCAATGGGGCAATCAGCGGAAAAAGATGGTGGAGGTTCCTTTATAAGTAGGGCCGAGGATGTGCCCTCAATGTCATAAAAGATTCATAGTTCAAGCGAACCTTCTTGATGCATATAAGAATGTGCCCACATAAGCTTCATACTTCAAAAGGGATGTGCGAGGAAAAAGAAGCAACCTTACACAATATCAAAACCTGCCCAAGTGACAAAAAGACCACTAATACTTGGATGGATAACTAGATTGAGGTGCAATCACCATGAAATCTTTTCCCTTCACGACAACCTTTAATCTTGAAAAGTCAACATCTCTCAAAAAAGTATTAGAATTCCAATAAAGGGGGATCCCCATACTTAACCTGGTCAACCTGGTGTGACACAAAGACAGGCCAGAGAATCACTAATTATTATAACATCTAAGCGAACTTTAAGGGACCAAGAGTTGACCAAGGGATGTGGAAACTTGTAAGCTCAAAATCATTCACAGTCAGGTTCAAGATAGATGGAGGACTTAGAAGCGACTTGAGGACCACTTTTTGGAAACACCCATGCCCCCTAAAATTCAAGCTACTCACATAGCTAACAAGAGAGGACCATATACTAACGTTGCAAAATCTACACAAGAAAAACTGGAAAGGCACTCGTACTACATGCTTTTTGTATCAGGCCAAAAATGAGACGATCTCACATCTCTTTCTCTACTGCTCAGTTGCACAAAGCATCTGGGAGTACTACCGAACCCTTTATGGTCTCCATACATCCCCTAACTCACTCCAAGATATCTAGGGCACCAATACTATCACCAACAACATACACAAGATGTAAGGCAAGAATAGGAACTTACAACGATGACCATCATATAAACTATATGGATGGAGAGAAATATGCGATGTTTAAAAAATATATATGTTTTTTTCACAAATCATTAGTGACACTACTTTCCTCTTGTTATCCTGGTTAGATGCAACAGATTCATCAAAGAAGCCAAAACTAAAAGTGGCACAGAACATAGATAAAAAGAGTCTCCAATTCACACTTGACACTCCTCTGCAAGAACCTCAGGATGACAAGGCCTCAGACACCTAGGCGCTAGGGGGGGGGACACAACCGATACTTGCCCGGGAGTTACAGATTTTATTGTCCTATCTTTTGTTACACAGGATTGAATGTATCGAACTTTCAAAACTACTATAAATAAAATGTAGTTTATCCACCTCCAGTAGAGTTCCTGTGATCTAAAAGATCAACAATGTCTTTGATTGAGGGGAAAGAAAGGGAAATAAAAGAAATTTAAAAAAATTCCTCATTTTCTTATCTATCTTACTTTCTACATGCAACCAACAAAATGAAAACGCAACCTTTGCAAGAAAAAAAAAGTACCTTCCAGCATCCTCCGGACTAAACTCGACATCTTCGCACCCCAGACTCCTCGCATACGCCACCATCTCTCACCTGCTGCGATCCTCACCACCTCCTCCCTAGACTTCTTCAGCTTATACTTCATGTGAATCTCGCTCGTCGTAATGAAGGTATGCACCCGCGGCCTCTTCGCATGCCGCACTGCCTCCCCATGCGGCATCAATATCCTTCTTATTGCACCTCGCGAGCCCACAAATCACAGGCACATGTCCGCTCTCGTCCCGCGGGGATGTTACTTCCACCTCGATAGCGATGGAGCGGACGGCTTCGAGGTCGTCAGGGAGGAGGCGGGGAAGCCGGCCTCGATGATGTCGACGCCGAGGCGGGCGAGTTGGCGCGCGATAGCGAGCTTTTCTTTCGAGGTCATGGTGGCGCCGGGGGACTGCTCGCCATCGCGGAGAGTGGTGTCGAAGATGCGAACGTAGGAAGGATCGTCGATGCGGTTAGGGATATACTCCGGACGAGGGAGGAGGGAGCACCGCGCGGCGAGGAGGGATCGTGGGAGGGGAGGGGAGGGGAGGGATCGGCGAGAGAGAGATGGGAAGGGGGAGGAGATGCATGGCTTGGGGAAGAGGAGGATCGAAGGGCGAGGGCAAGGGTTAGTGTTTGAGGAAAAGGAGACGGGATTATGGTTTGGAGAGATGGAGATGGAGATGGCCACGGCCATGGCGGAGACGAAGAACAGAGAAATGCGATGCGGTGGGCTTAGGGTTTTAGAGAGGGAGAGGTTGAGAGTCTTTGAGACACGTCCACGTGGAGGATTCAAAACGGGTTTGGGTTTGGTTTTCACTGGAATTAATTGTCAATTTAAAAATCATTTTTTAGTTCCCAATATTTTTTTTTTTGGAACTAGGTGTGAAGCCTTGCCGAGGAATGATCTGAAGATGGGGCGTGCGTAGGGGATCCGGACTATCACGGGTTTCACCTGGGAGCATCTTTTACCGCTTCTGGAGTACGTTTTATGCGCCCCGAGGTTTGTTCAGTGCCGCGACGTCCTTTCTTGGCCGTATTTGCATCAATCCCACACGGAATAGACTCACGCGTCGTCTTGCTGGGCGGCTATTTGGGTCACCCACGCCTCGGTGTCCTCGCACTTGTCGCAGAGGATTGAACAGAAGTTCTCATCCCATGCTTTCGAAGGGACCTTTCTTGCCGACGGAAAGGTCTTTGGCGTTCCCTGATATATTTATATAGGGCAATTTGTCATGACCTTATAAAGTTTTAGGTTAATTTTTTTACCCACGAACAATGTTACTTTTTGATCCTAAGACTCAATTTTTTTAAGTCTATCAAAAGCCTCAACTTTTTAAGTTCAAAAGATACCTTAAAATTACGTCCCCATTACGGCGACGGGCTTGACGTTAAGTCGCTAATTTGTTCATTATCTGAATTAATTATTAGTTTATTGAGTTAATTAAACTTTAATAAAAAAAATTAAACTTGAACTAACTTCTCCTCCATCCGATCCTCACGACGACCAACTATAACCAGAGTGACAAGCGCGGACTCGATCAAATCTACTACTTTTTTTATCACGAACATCATGAATCATGACATTGAGGACCAAACTCATGTTAATGCCTTCAAGAATTGAAGAGAGATCACCCTTACCGTACCATAAATAGCCAGTGAAGCTTTAGCGGATGGTATGGAGGGGCGGTGTGGAGTGGTGCGTCGAGGAAAGCAAAGGACTTGGGGGAGAAGCGGGCCTCATAGACGGGTTCGAGGAGCATGAGTAAGACCTCCTGGACGACGCGGTCCTAAAAACTGGGAGGTTAGGAGGAGGTGAGGAGATGACAGATCTTGCGCTTGGAGAGGGTGGAAGGGTCCGTCTTGTCAGTTGGGGAGTGGAGGAGGAGGTTGAGGTGGGCACCACAGTGGAAGCGGCCATCGAGGATGGAGCGAGGGATAGAGGCACGGGTTTGGTAGGAACTGGTGGTGTAAAGCGGGGCCTTACGGTAGGTGAGGAGCTAGGAGCTTGGGGTGGGAGGCGAGGGAGAGAGGGAGGGAGGAGAGGCTGGGGAGCGGAAGCTAGTGATCCAGAGGTTGGAGAGAGTGGAGATCGGGTCGGGGAGTTGGGGAGGCTCATCGGAGGAGTGTTCGGAGAGGACGCGTCATGGGCAATACGATGGCGGCGGCGGAGCAGGAGAGAAGGAGAAGAGGCGATGGAAAACGAGGGATATTGAGAAGAGGATCGGCCTTGAAGGTGAAGTAGGGGTAGGTGTTGATTAGGAATGTGGGGATTTGGTTTGGATTTGGTTTTGGAGAGGAAGGAGAGGATGAGGGTAAGGATCGGGAGGAGATCATGGCAGAAGGAGGAGGCGGAGGGGGGGGGGAGGATTGGGAGAGGACGGCGAGGAAGTGGACGGCGGAGATGTTGATTAAAGTTTAATTTTTTTAAAGTTAATTTTTTGATTAAAGTTTAATTAACTCAATAAACTTATAATTAACTCAATTAATGAACAAATTAGCGACTTAACCTCACGTCTGTCACCTGGGGGATGACAGAGGTGCCTTTTTGAAACTTAAAAAAAGTGAGGCTTTTTGATAGACTTAAAAAGTTGAGGTGTCGGATCGAAAAAGCAACATTGTTTACTTTTTTAGCCCCAAGTTAAAAATAATGGCCAACATGGCCCTAGGCTACTAGACTTGTCCAAGGGCCGGGCTACTTGCCCAATCCCGAGGGCCCGCCCAAAAAATGGGCGGGTTTGGACAAAAATATTAGGCTCGTTTAAAAAATGGGCCTGGTCTTGGGTATGATGGTTTAGGCCCAAACCCCGCCCGACCTGAATTATATATAAATAAAATAAATAAATTTATTATTTATAATTATTTATAAAAAAAGTTGAACAATTTATTTGTATGCCTTAATTAAAGGTGTAAAATTCTAGTATAATTTAATTTTTCTATCAAAACTCACTTAGATTTAATTTATATTAAATTATTTTTATTTTAAAATGTAAACTCTATTTTTTTTAATAAATTTTTATTTTTATTTTTATTTAAAAAAATTAAATATTGGTGGATTTCAGTGGACCTTGGTCAGGTGTTTAAAAATATGGGTGGGCCTTGGACAAAAATATAGGCCCGAATTTCATTATTATAAAGTCTTGGCCCGACCCGAATCCGGCCAGGTCCAGCCCATGGACAAGTCTATGGCTACCCAGTTGGATAAAAAAATAAAAAATAAAAATATTTGGGTGTTCAAATGTAAAAATTCCTTTTCATGAATTAAATTAGGGATATTTGTATTTCCACCCCTCATTTAACCCTTGAAGAGGCGCGGATGGTTGCTCGAACTCCCTTCTCCGATCGCCGGCGCCAAAGCTAAACCTTGGCCCCTTCCGAGATCCACTTAGGCACCAAAGCTCACGAAAGCCTTTTGATCGAGGATCTCAAGGCCTTTTGAAGTCGCTTTCGCTCTCTACCATCTCTCCCATCGACATCAGACGCCACGCAGACTTTGTGAGTCCCATTTCCTAAAGCCTTCTCAACTGAAACCCTTTTTTCTCCATTCTTCTCCTTCTCATTAACTCGACCATCCCATTCTTCTCTTCTCTTCTCACAAACATCTACACAATTAAAATCCAATCAAATTCAATAGGTAAAAAAAAAAAACACTCTTTCAATGCTTTCTATTCCTCTATTTCATCCATAAATCAGAGAAAATAATGAAAATCAAAGAAGAAACCTTCTGGATTTCTCTTTTCCTCATCATCAAAGAAAATTAAAGAACAATAGTCGGCATTAAACCTAGGCTACATGCCTCTGTGATTGCCACTTGTTAAACAAAACCAACAACACACCAATCAAGATCTGAAAAGCAAAGTTGGATCTTTTTACTCTTTTGCTCCTCTCTCTCAAAAATAATTGATTGAATTGGGTGGAACTAAGGGTCTTGGAGAGGAGGCTAGAGGCATTTCTTATGGCGAGACTATTCGACCAAGCGTGTCCTCCATGATGAGGCATCAGAATCACGCGTGCCAGTGTGAGGGAGGAGGGGACGAGGGGAGAGGAGGCTTCGTGAGTTAAATCACAACATGAGGGGTGAAGCATAAATATCTTTTAATTGAACCTCTAAAAACATTTTTGCATTTAACCCCTGAAATATTTTTTAATATTTTTACCCTATTCTAAATTTGTATTTGGTAGCCCTGTGTGGCCATTTTGGCCAATATTTTTTCACTTGGGGCTAAAAAGCAAATAAAAAAAAAATTTTATAAGGTCAAGCCTGACAAATTGCCCATTTATATATGACTAGATAGCTCCTCTAATTTTTGTTTATTCCCTTCAAACCCTCCATTTTGAGATACTTCTCTAATAGTTCATCCCATGAGAGCGAGTTGTTAAGCGATTTTTTGAAAATATCAACTTTACCTTTAGGTGTTTTGTGAGGATCTCAGTTGCCCAGGTCATGTTCCTATATATGCCATTCTTTCCAGTTTGTTTGCCTAACAAGCCTTTCACTCATCCCGATCTTGCTCTTCCGTCTAGTGAAAGCATTTAAGTTGAAAAATCACCCATTTATTGTTGAGGTTGCTAATGGAGAGCTTCTTTGTTGTTGCAAGGTACAAATAAGAAGGTCATATTTGTTGAAGTTTAGTGTATTGCCAATATAGCGGACTATGTTAAAGGATATATGCAAATATTGGAACCCTGGAAGCTTCCAACGTAAGAGTAAGTATAATGGAGTCCCCAAATGATCCACAAGAGCTGTATGTTCCATTGGAGTCGTGCAGCGATTTCTTAGGATGTGCAACGTGTATCGTATGCTTTTTGTTTCAAAACAACCGCTTTTGTTTGTTTTAGAATGTAAATATGTTCCATTGACATTTTACCCATATGATTATTTGTTTGTTTATTGTTGTCCTTTCCGTGTGTAGTGTTCAGGGAAGGTTTTTCTCTGCTATTTCACTTGAGGTTCTTTTGATGCAAAAGCACTTACTAAGTGATTACGCTACAAAGACGTGAGACTAAAAAAGGAGTGTAGAATTCCAAATAAGTACAAGGAGTTTGTTATGAGTTGATTGAGTTTGTTATGAGCTAATCATGTTTTATTAAGCCAATTAGGAGTCTTTCATTGTCATTAAAGTTTAGGGGGAAACCTGGTAAGGTAGTCAAGCAGAAAACCCGTCAGGTGTTTGTTACAATGTAGTAGAGAATATACTCTGCATAAATCAGTGTTTGTCTGTAGAACGTCTATACAGTTACAACATTATCAATGAGAAAGGCAAGCAATATTATGCACAATCCTTCTTCTACCTCCCTTCTTCCTCTCTTCTCCTTTCCCTCTATCTCCTCTCCACCTCTTACTGCCTTATCTCCTTCTGAACTGCAATATTTTGGTGCTTTCGTTGATCTGACCTCACTCCACCCCACTGATGACCAACGAAATGATGACTCGTTCGTGCGTCGTCGATGACCAGCTCTCTTCTCAAGCTGAACGGCTCGACCGCCATAACTCCATCCCGCTGAACCTGGACCAAAAGATTGACGATTTTGTCGGGTACTGAAACAAAACGAAGCTGGCCTGGCTTGAACCTCCCACACCTCTCGTCCCACTACTTCCCACACCACCCACCTTCTCCCAGGCCACTCCCATGTCTGTCGCCCGACCATCTTCCTCAACGTCTACCCCCCCCCGCAAGCCTACCCAAAATCGAAGTTTCATTGTTCTCCGCGAAAATGTTCTCGGATGGCTATTTCAAATAGACCACTTCTTCTTCCACCACAATGTTTCGGACGAGCAGAAGCTAAACATCGCAGCCTTCTACATGACCGACCATGCTCTCCAGTGGTTTCATTGGATGCACTCCACCACCCAGTTCACCTCCTGGACCGAATTTGCCCGCCAAATTGAACTCCGTTTCGGTCCTTCCACCTTCACTAACCATGAGGCCCAACTCTTCAAACTTAAGCAAACATCCTCAGTAACCAACTACCTCGGCGAATTTGAGTGCCTTTCCACCCGCTTCACCGGCCTCAGCCATTCCAATCTCCTCAACTCCTTCATGTCCAGACAGAGGGAGGACATCCAGAGGGAACTCTATCTCTTGAAACCTCGCTCCTTGTATGACGCCATGGGCATGGCCAAGCTCGTCGAAGATAAGTGCAACTCCGGATGACCAGCACCAGCGTTCTTTCGACCACCAATAGCCAAACAACCGTATGCTTTATCAGCCCCACCCCCAAATCCAAAGCCACCCCGCTTCCACTCAAACGACTCTCTCCAACAGAGATGGCGTCGCATCGGGAACGCGGCCTCTGCTTCAACTCTGATGCGAAATTCATCCCCGAGCACAAATGCTGTCTAGCCTAGTTTCTCTGTCTCCTCGACGAAGAGGATGACGAGTCGTTGGAACCTATCTCACCTATCGACACACCCCGGGACGACCTCGGAACCATCTCTGCGAGTGACTCCGACGCCCTCAGCCCGTACATCTCTTTTCATGCCTTCACGGGACAAATGGGCCCCTCTACTATGAAAATCGTTGATCTGTCTCTGGTCGTGATGTCATCGTCCTCGTTGACGGGGGCTCCACCAATAACTTTATCCAGAGCCGCCTTGCCAAACATCTCCGACTCCTCGTCCGGTCGTCTTCTACCTTCAGTCACCGTCGAAGTAATGGGTGAGACTCTTGGTATGGCGGTGAATGCATTCAAGTTCCCTTACGACTAGGTCCGATCGTATTTTAAGTTGATCTATTCCTACTTCCAATCTATGGCGCGACATCGTGTGGGTGTACAGTGGTTGTCTAGTCTTGGTCAGGTTATGTTCGACTATAGCCAGTTATGGATGGAGCTCGACCATGGGGGCTCACATTTGAGGCTACAGGGTGTGACTCAACCAAGTTACAACTAGATTTTATGCTCAACACTCTCAAAACAACCACACTCACCCAACATGGCTCAATATTTCCTAATCGGTGAGACCCAATCCAATCCGGTTCCACCTCGAAACTCAATCCCAAGTCAGTTTCCTCTTTTATTTGCCCCTTTACTCGTCTTCTCCACCAATTCAAGACTTTGTTTCAATTACCCACTGGCCTTCCTCCTCCTCGGCCACAGGACCACCGAATTCCTCTGCAACCCAACACCAGCCCTGTCAACGTGAAGCCTTACCTCTACCTCCACTTCCAGAAATCTGAAATAGAGCGCCTCGTCGGGGAGATGCTTGTTGATGGGATCATCCGCCCAAGCAAGAGTCCCTTCTCATCACCGGTTCTACTAGTCAAAAAGAAGGGCGACTCTTGGCGTTTCTGCGTTGACTACCGCGCGCTCAACGCAGTTATGATGAAGGATCGCTTTCATATCCCGAAGGTGGAGGAGCTATTGGATGAACTCGCCGACGCTCAGGTCTTCTTAAAGCTCGACCTATGTGCAGGCTATCATCAAGTCTACATCCACTCACTAGACATCGCGAAGACCGCCTTCCGGACGCACGACGGCTACTACAAGTTTCTCATCATGCTGTTTGGCCTCTCCAATGCTCCATCCACCTTTCAAGCCTTGATGAACTCGATGTTCCTGCAGGTACTTCGTCTGTTTGTTCTAATTTTCTTTGGTGACATCCTCATCTACAACCAATCTTGGGAAGCCCATATCACCCACCTTCAAGATCTCTTCAAGCTTCTCCAACATCATCATCTCTGTGTCAAGGCTGCCAAGTGTGACATTGGCTGTACTGTCATCGACTATATGGGTCATCGGATATCCGATGAAAGCGTCGCCATGGATCCTACCAAGATCGAAGCTATCACTGCATGGCCCCTGCCTACTACCGTATGTGCTTTGCGCGGATTCCTCGGTCTCACAGGGTATTACCGCTGCTTTATCGCCAATTTAAATGTCTTGGCGCGCCTCAGCGGCGGACCTCCGCAAGAAGAATGCCTTACGACGGACTTCCACAGCCATCGCTACATTCCAACGTCTACATGAAGCCTTATCTAATACTCTAGTGTTGTAATACCAAATTTTCAACTACCCTTTACTGTGCAGACAGACGCGTCCGGCACCGGTATTGGAGCACTTCTCTCACAACAGGGGCGGCTGATTACCTACTTCTCCAAAAAACTATCATTGCACTTACAGGCCTTGTCCACCTACGCCCGTGAAATGTTTTCCATCACAGAGGTCATCCGCAAATAGCAACAATACCTCCTCGGCCGATGCTTCTCCATCCAAACTGACCACCAGAGCATTCGCTCCATCCTCACTCAAACCATCCAGACTCTTGAACAACATCGGGCTATGACTTCGACATCACCTACAAACCTAGTGCTCACAATACCCCTACGGATACTCTGTCTTGCTTGGCACCACCCTCTCTTCAATATCTCCAAGCTACCTCTAGACCCCTGACTTCTCTATAGGAGGTATTGAAGGCGAGATACATAATCACCCATCGGCGGCCCGATATGATCTCCAAGATTGTGCATGCCCTCTCGATTTTTCCTAATACTGCGTAATGCGATGAGTTGCTTTTCTACCAGGGGAGGATGGTCATCCCAACGGACTCGGCATTACAACCACTGATTTTGGCAAAATTTCACAACACCCCAGCGGGGAGACGCAGGGCATGCACAGCGGACCCTTACCCGGATTGTAATGATCTTCTTCTAGCTAGCTCTCCCCAAATAAACCGTGAATTCGTTGCTAATTGCCAACTTTGTTAGTCTATTAAGCCATTCAATCGCGTTGCTCAGGGGCTCTTACAACCTTTGTCGATTCCAGGGAACATTTGGCAATCCATTTCAACGAATTTTATTACACATCTCCCTTCTTTGTCGGGGAAGACGACGGTAATGGTGGTGGTTGATCGCTATCGAAACAGGGCCATGTCTTTGCCTTGGGCCCTCAATTCACTGCGCCGCAAGTGGCTGCTATATTTACCAAGGATATCATTCGTCTTCATGGTGTCCCCGCAAGCATCATCTCCGATCGTGACCCCCTTTTTCTCAACAACTTCTGGCGTGAACCCTTTAAGCTTCAGGACACCACCCTGGCCATGAGCAGCTCCTACCATCCCCAAACGAATGGCTGTAGAGGTCCTTAATAGCTATCTCTTGAAGGCTACTTGTGATGCCAAATTAAATGATCAACCTTACAATTGGGTTCAGTTCCTTCCTTGGGCCAAATGGCACTATACTATGACGTGGCACTCTGTGATTCATATGAGTCCTTTTGAGGCGGTGTATGGTCGTTCGCCTCCCTCTCTGATGGATTACATTGCGGGTACCTCCTATGTTAAATCGGCGGATGTCCTACTCTCCACGCGCGCTACTATCTTGGCCACTCTACGCACCAACTTAGAACGAGCTCAGACCCACATGCGTAATCAGGTGAATGCCCACAGGACAGATGTTTGCTTTCAGGCGAGCGATTGGGTGTATTTGAAACTCGGCCTTACTACAAAACGAAGCGTGGGCTTATGATTGCAATACTAAGCTCTCTCGTCGGTTCTTTGGGTCGTTCCTCATCCTAGACTGAATTGGGCACGTGGCTTATCGCTTACAACTATCGGAGACTGCCAAAATTCACAATGTTTTCCATGTCTCGAAGCTCAAGTGCCCATCACGGGTACCCCCTGAGCGCTTACCTACACGCTTCGCTACTTCTTCAATCAGCAACCAGTCCTACAACCGACAGCTATCCTAGACACTCGCATTGTTATTTGGAACGACCGCCACATTTCTGAAGTTCTGGTACACTAGGACAATCAATCTCCAACGGAGGCCACTTGGGAACCTCTCGCAGAATTCCGAGCTGATTTTCCAGCTTTTAACCTTGAGGACAAGGTCTTGACAGACGGGAGTGCTATTGATCGAGACTGCTCACATACAGTGCGTCGCGCATGATGCGCGCCAAATAGCCACGATGCGGGGAATTCCAACAAGTACAAGGAGTTTGTTATGAGTTGATTGAGTTTGTTATGAGTTAATCATGTTTAATTAAGCCAATTAGGAGTCTTTCATTGTAATCAAAGTAAGAGGTTGTTTAGGGGGAAACCTGGAAAAGTAGTGGAGCAGAACACCCGTCAGATGTTTGTTACAATGTGGCAGAGAATATACTCTGCATAAATCAGTGTTTGTTTGTAGAACGTTTATATAGTTACAACATTATTAATGAAAAAGGCATGCAATATTATCTACAATCCTTCTTCTTTCTCCCTTCTTCCTCTCTTCTCCTTCCCCTCTATCTCCTCTCCCCCTGTTATTGCATTCTCTCCTTCTGAGCTACAACATTCTTATTTATTTTTCATTTTTTTTTTGTAGTTTCCACTTAATAAATGGTTGAAGAGTTTATTTTTTGGAGTTTTCTGTTATTAAACGGCCAAAGCGTTTAATTTTATTTTTCTTTTTTTATTTTTTTGGTTTGTGTGTGTGTGTGTGTGTGTGTGTGTGTGTGTGTGTGTGGGGGGCTTAAGCGTTTATTTTTTGGGGGTTTTCGCTGATTAAATGGCTTAAGTGTTTATTTTTTGGGGTTTCCGCATTAAACAGTTTAAGCGTTTATTTTTTGAGGTATAGCTTACTAAATGGTTGAAGCATTTTTTTTTTTTTTTGAGTTTCCGCTTACTTAACAACTAAAACATTTATTTTTAGGGTTTACATTTAATAAACGACTGAAGTGTTTATCTTTTGGGGGTTTAAGTGGCTTAATGATGTGGAGCAATTAGGAAAGAGATTCATGGACAGCTAGACAGGAGGAGTAATAAGAAAGGCAATAATTTTTTGCTCAGTTATCTGATTCGGGTGAGTGAGAACTTCTTGGAAAGGGAAACAAATATTGGCACAAATGACACATTTAAGGGTAAATTCCATCATTTCAGGAGGGGTTTAGGCTTTTTCGATTAGTAAACTGTTGCTTTCCTGTATTTCAAATTACATTGTAAGTGTAATTATATGTAACTTAAATTACTGTATTTGAACTTACATCAAGGTTGTTTGGTTTCCTGTAAATGAAAATTATGTATTTAATTTTCCATTTTCGGTTTAATATAAGTTCATCCAGTAAAGTAAGTGGTGAGGTTACCCATATTATCCATTTTTTATATATATTGGTAATGTAGGGGTTTTTTGCAAAAGACACTTGGATTTTGGAAATTTTCGGTAAAAAATGACACAAAGTTTTGTAAATTTGCAAAAAGACCCTTATAATAATTTTGATAAATTGAGGGGGTTTTCTGTAAAATTACATCAATTTTGGAAAGTCTACACATACACCATTCGAAAAAAATAAATATTATTTTTAATTTTTGGGGTTTTTTAGCAAAAACATTATAAAGTTCGGCAATTTTGCAAAAAGGCCCCTATAATAAATTTGGTAAATTAAGGGGTTATTTTAACCAAATACTTTTACTGCATTTCAACTCTCGGCCAATTTGGTTGTAAGTTGAAATCTAAAGAAAACTAACAAGATATAAAACAAGTTATATCTAAGTGAGACCTTTTCTGATGAAAGCAAACACCAAAAAGTAAAATTTACTTGTAAAACAAGTTACTTCACTGCTACTCACAGGTAACCAAACAACCCCTTAGTAAATAGCTAAAGTGTTTATTTTTTTTTTAAGTTTCCTGTTAGTAAATGACTAAAACGTTTATTTTTTTGGAGTTTCCACTTAGAAAATGACTGAAGCGTTTATTTTTTTTTTTGGGTTTCCGCTTAGAAAATGGTTGAAGTGTTTATTTTTTTAAACGATCGAAACGTTTATTTTTATGGAGTTTCAGCTAGTAAATTACTGAAGCGATATCTCAAAGCGGTTCTTTTAACCTCAACTCAATTATGTCATCCCAAAGTCAAGGGATACAAGCAAAATAATAGTAGTAAACACTTTAGTAAACCGATAAAGGTTTAAGCAAAATAATAAATGCTCACGCCAAAGTAATAAATGCTTTACTGGAATAATAAAAGCTTACACAAATAATAACCACTTTATTAAAACAATAAGTGCTTAAAACTTAATGAACGTAATACCCAATTTGGTCCCTCTATTATACCGAATCGGCTCTTTTGGTCCCTCGAATATAATTTGATACTTTTTGGTCCCTCTATTTTCCCGATTGAGAAATGTCAGTCCTTACACATGCCTTTTTAGTCCCCATACATATGCCTTTCAGGCCTTTTTGGTCCCTGTAAATATGCCTTTAGGGACTGGATTTTTACAATCGTGAAATTAGAGGGATTAAAAAGGCTCAATTTATAATGGAGGGACTAAAAGATACGTCTATATAATAGAAGGACTAAATTAGGTATTATACCGGTTTATTAAAATAATTAGCGCTTATGAAGAATAATAAGCATTTTAGCAAAAAAAATAAGTGCTCAAGCAAAAGAATAGAAGTTCCAAAAAGTAATAACCTAAGCAAAATAATAACTCTTAAAATAATAATAATAATAACTTAAGCAAAATAATAAACTCTTAGGCAAAATAATAAACGCTTTACGAAAATAATAAATAAATAACAAGGATATAAGCAAAGAAAAAGGATCTTGATCATAAAACACATAAATAGATGTTTGCTTTATAAAGCTTGAACGGAGGAAGAAAAAAAAAGGGCTTGAAATCATGTAAAGAATTTAATCTAGAAATTCAAAGGAAAATTTTATTGATAAAAAATGATGTATTTCATGGTGATTACAATCAAGCTAAAATGATGGAATTTACCCCTTACCCCCAAGCGTATCACCTAGCCCAAAGGGAAAGGTAAAGAAAACACTTTCCAAGAAGCTCTCACAAGCTTGCACTGAAAAGTTATGATTGTTTTGTGCACATCCTTATTATTACTTCTCCCATCTAGTTGCCCCACAAATCTCTCCAAGCTAATTGCTACCTCAAGCAAATAAGCAGCTTAAGCAAAACAATAAACATTTTACAAAAAAACTAATTAAGCATTTACACAAAACAAAAAATAGAACCCACCTCCTTCCCCTCCACTGCTTCCAGTAACACAGAAACTGTTTTCTGGTTCTTGAAGTTGTTCTCGTCGTAGCATCACAAAAACAATAAACGCTATCACTAAAAAAATAAACAGAAACCCTAAATAATAAACATTTTCACTAATAAATAAACCAAACCCCTGAATAATAAATACTTTCGCTAAAAAATAAATTGAAGCCTCAAAAAATAAACACTAACCCTAAAAATAAAAGAAAACCCCCAAAAAATAAATACTTTGCTAAAAAATAAACAGAAAGCCCAAAAAATAAACACTTTCACTGAAAAATAAACGGAACGAGAAAAATAAATAAGCATACATTATTTACAACCAGAACAATAAATGTTTTCACTAAAAAATAAATGGAAACACCCAAAAATAAACCCTAAACGCGATATGATAAATGCCCACAACTTGAATAAGAACAATAACCCAAAACCTTAAATCCCAAAAAATAAACATGAAGGGCTTCTGATAAACGACCACTATTGCAACCAGGAACACCACATGTGTCCTAGAATCCAAAATTAAACTTCAATTTTTGAATCACACACCGTAATTCTAAAAACTAAAGAGATTTTCCTTGGAAGAGGCTTCTTTAAGGTATAAGCACTTCGGATGGCCTTCAGGCACTACCAACAAAGAATAAATGTTGCTAAGTTAGGGAGAAGAGCACTGGAAACTCATGATGTTGGTGAGCCTAACACAAAGAAGATGAATGGATGGGCAACTCAACCGCACGTATGGGAGACCGATAACCTGCAAACCCAATTGTGTGCGGAGTTCCTACAAGAGGTCCAATAAAAGAGTATAGGGGCATTCTAGTGATTTCAGTCAGCTATTTAACTACATAAGTTGGTTTCCATATTGATGGGACACTGAGTAAAAAAGGAGGGGCATTTTTAGGATATGCAAAATATGGGGGTTTATCACCTTTAAAAAAAAGACTATATGTTTTGTGAACTAATATAATTCCTTAAATACAAGGTTTAAGGTTTAAAACCAAGATTACTCTTTGTAAATAATCAATTTTTTTAGTCGCACATTATTTTGGATCCATAAAATGATTTTTGGTCCCTAAAATCACATTTCCAAACATTTTTCAAGTAACAACTTAGTAATTTCTCCATGCCTCATATTTTCCAAACACTTACAATTAGGATTCAATTGTATCTGGCTCACTTGGAACCCTTAAATATAAGGTGTCCTTAAGGTTGTCAGAGAGCACCTCCCCTTATGGAGGCATAATGAAGCCTCCAAAACAAAGGATCGCCCAGAAGAGGCCGCGAGGGCCAAAGGATGCATCATGGAACCACGCACACTTGCGCCAAAGTGATGTGTATTGCTTTCGGAGGAGCACTTGCATTTAGGAGAAGCGGTATGTAGGTAGGTGCGAGAGGGACACCCCTGGCGTAGGGGAGTCCTGGCGACACTTGCGTGTAGGGGGGTGCCACGCCTGTGCAAAGTGATTCTCGCACAAAGGAAAGTAAGCGCACTCGGCGACCAAGTGTTGCGATGCGAACAAGCGTACTCATAGGCCAAGAGGAACGCATGCAATAAAGGTATGTGTTGCTTCCCCATTAGGTGTTAGAAAGACCTTATAAAGGTTTAGGCTTTTATTGTAACAACATCTAATACACACTTGTGATAAATACAATTGTTTAGCCGAAAGACTTTTTGATTGTGTGCTTTGAGTGTATTGCCTTCTTGTCCCTCTCTTCTCATTCTGTTGTGAGAAGTTAAACCTCTTAGTGAGGTGAAAGAAAGATCGGGACCAAGTTCAAAGACTTGGTACTACATGAGTTTTCACAAGAGAAAGTGAAAATTTAGGGCAGTGTTCTCAGCCCCTTACGTAATAGTTGGTATCAGAGCTACATTGAGATGGTTGAACTATCACGCCTCGAACCGGGTCTATGCTTGTCGACAGGTGGCGCGCGCAAGCAGGGGATGAGTCCCACTTTGGATCTGAGGCCTGAGTTCTGGAGCAGTCGAGTAATAGAGAAATGATAATAAATAAAATAACAAGGAGTTCACACAACTCCTACTGATAGATAAAATATCGAGGGTTCACACAATCAAACAACTCACAACTAACAATAAACTCCTCCCACAACCTCCAATCCCACAACTTCATAATTTCATTCCACGGTGAGTATTTCTCAACCCCATTCATGATCTTAGCTAGTTAATTATTTCCCATGAGTTGTCAACCTCCATTAACTATGCAAGTATTCTCCAAATCAAGGCTCAGCGAGGAAAAGGAGGTTACCCGGTATTTCGCTTCGCGGATCACGGGGCGCGCTGGCGGGAGAAGTCGGCCCGGCAGCGTCGCGTGTAAATTTGGGCCTTGAGGCCTTGAATCCTGGCGAGCATAGTCGCGGGTAGCCTCTTGGCGGCGTCTTGGCGTGGTGGCGGCAGCGTGGCAGCGTAGCGATGTGTTCGGCAAGTCGAAAGGCCAGGGCGGTCTTTGGGGTAAGCGTGAGGCGGCGGGGAGGAGCCTCACGAGGCCAGTGGGCGGCCCGTGAGCTAGGCCGGTAGCGGAGTAGGTCTGCCGATGGGGATCGACGGTGAGGTGAAAGTGAGATCGAGAAGGGGATCGTGAGAGGGGAGAGATGAGAAACTTTGATTTCTCTCTCTCTCCTCTTATCTGAACTTATAAATTTAAAAGATAATTAAAATAATAATATTTTATTATTTTAACTTTTCTATTACTCACATTATTAAATCATGAGTTTACTATTCATTCACGAGGGAATGAATTCATTCAAACTGGGGTCTATATTAATAATTCACTTGCCCTCGTGCCCAGCCGGTCCAGCGAACTTCAGGGGCAAATGGTTTTGATGTGCAGGGGGCACTATATATATATATCGAGGGGTGGGTCTGCCGTCGGACGGATCAGGGAATATCGGCTTTTAGTCAATTCCTTCGTCAAGGGCATACTGTGGCATCACGGGGCTATCTCAGTCCCAGGCCAAATTCACCTTTCCCGGGATTCGAATATTTGTCTGTTTTTCTCAATAATTAATTTTGGATTAATTAATACTTAATTAATCTGGATTAATTAGTACTGAATAATTTTCCCAAAATTTCATCGCTTACCAAATTAAATTGTTATTTAATAATTCTGGGAAAAATCTTTATTAATTTCGGGGCGGGTTTTACAAGTTCAATCTATACTGACCCGGTCCATGTCTAGGTAGACTACTATGTTGGGACGTGTCCTATCAGTTCATTGGGTCTTGTACTCAAAGATTGAGTTGATCAATAGGTCCATAGATCAGCTCATGCTGGCCCACTGAGGATGCATGGTTATCACTCACTTACCACACTCATTTAGAGGGTTGGTATCTTGAGTGGGTACTAAACTATGTCCTTATATCATTTTGAGCACTGAACTTCAATTTGTATCATTTTGGTTACCCAACTTTGATTTCACTTCACCAGGAGGGCACTGAGAGGATTAGGTCGATTTATTGTCGGACTTGTCCACGTGGCCAACTTATTGACACGTCATATGCCCGTGGACTAAGTCAAAACCCTATTTCATTGAGTACCTGCAAATTAAGCCAAACGGAGAAGATGGGGATTGGCTAGGACCGTACGGCTAAAGCTCATCGTCGCTTGATGATCACTAGCTTGATCGCCCGGGTCGAAGCTCCTATGTGATCTCGAATTTGGGGGCGAGAGCGCATCAAAGTCAGCTGACTTCGGTGAAGCTCATCGGTGAGAGATAGGCTAGCCAATGAAAACTTTCTCTAATTCGCTCCTATCGTCCATTTGATTCCTTCCCTTAAAAATCACTACAAATCTCTCTCACACACACACATAAAATTTCACAGTTTTCATAGCAAAAACATTGAATCCTTTCTCATTTCCTTCTTTGATTGCATGAAGTTGTGGATGATGATGATGATGATGTTTTTCTTAGCAAACCTTTACCATACGAGAGAGAGAGCGCATCGGAGGGGAGGAGGGAGAGAGAGAGAGGAAATGGGGAGTTCTGGAGTCTTCTCGTTCTCCTCTGCACACCATGGATTAGCTCCCAAAAGCACACGTTCCAATAAGAAAAACTTCGGGGAATCACAAATTAAAACTTTGGCGTAAAAAGTAAAGTTTTGATTGAAAGATTGAACTTTTTAACAAGGAGCGAAGCTTTGGCGAGATTGGATTGTGGCTCTAGCGTATTTGGCGGCTCCATGCTTTCGAGGTGGAGAAGGGAAGCAGGGGAAGAAGAAGAAGGAAGGAGATAGGGTTTTGACTTAGTCCACATGTATGACGTGTCAATAAGTTGGCCACATGGACAAGTCCGGCAACAAATCTGACCGGAATCCTCTCAGTGTCTTCCCGGTGAAGTGAAATCGAAGTTGGGTAACCAAAATGATACAAATTGAAGTTCAGTGCTCAAAATGATACAAGGACATAGTTTAATACCCATTCAAGATACCAACCCCTCTTTTAGCTTTTATCAAGAACTTCGTGAGAACTAGTTTATCCCTCGCTTTGATCCACAAACACGGATTTGTTCCCCATTAATACGAGCCACGATCCACGATTCCATCATAGTTTATACTAATTGAAGCTTATCTTCTCAACATGCTATGCATGCTCAAAGCCCATGAATCACTCTAGTCATTTGTCTACGCTTTGTGATCAACGTCATCCCGTATGAGATTAACTTAAAAGAAATTCCTTAAATAATCCTACAAAGACTTAGTGTTATCCTTTTAGCGCAAATTATCCATTCATGCATACATCTGCTTAAACTTTATAACTTTTATCACCGTTTCTCAGTGGGGATTATAGAGCTCACCGTAAGATGGATTTGTTCGGTGCGCTGAAGGTTTTGATTGGGCCAGCGGTGCTTACTCTGCAACGGCCGTGTGCTTAGCACAGTAGTCTAGCTACTACAGCTTGATTGCAAACTCAAACCCGGTCCACTGATTGGACGGTGGCGAGGCGTGCCACTTCTTCCTCTGCCTCCGAGGTGCAGCTGTATGATGTCTAAGCGCCGGTAGCGGGGAGTGGTGCAAGCCAGTGGCGAAATAAAAAGCTCGGCGAGGGAGAGAGAGAGGGAGGGAGAGTCACACTCATGGTTTCCGGTGAGTATACTGAGCTCAGTCGCGACGTCCTCGTGTGGTGAAGCTCTCCCGCTCCTCCTCTTAGATCTCTCACGGCTCACGGGAGAGCAGCGACATTCGAACATGGCGTGCTCCTTGGAGGCTTATGCTCTTTAAGCGTCGAGGAGGGTAGTCGGGATGGGCTCGAGGAATGGTCTCTGGATTACGCCAGAGAAGACAGCGGTATGGTGATAGATGATTCATTTGTATTTTCCCCAACCGTGAAGCTGAAATTTAGGCGGCTACAAATGCGGCAAATCCTCGAAGCGGATATGCGCACATGCGGCTTTCTGCCTCGGGTTTGAGCGAACGCGGATGGACGGTGGATCATAGTTCCATGTGGCTAGGATAAGCAAGTAAACCGGTTTCTCGCGCCAAGGGTTACATGGTCTTCCACATGGCGATTCTCCGGTGGTGGAAACCGTTTTCCTCCGGGGAATCCGTTTCCCTGTATCTTCACGTGTTTTAATCGCCCCCTTTCTTTTAATCACAAGGCCACGTAACCTCACTAGCTGGAAATCTCCATACTTTCGTTATTTAATGCACGCTTTTACTCGGGGCCGTTTACTAGCCGTTAAGGAAACAGCGTGCATGGATCCGCGTGGCTTTTTACAATAAAGCTTCGACAACCTTTTAATCTCACATGCAAGTCCTTGCCCTGTGAGAGGTTGGTCTTTTCATTTAAACACAATTCTTTTCCAAAATTACAGACATGTCCTTAGACATTTGGAATCATATTATGGCCTTTTGCATCTTAAACCTTCCAATGACATTAATTCAAGCTAGGCGTATCTTTTCAAATCCAACACCTCATTTAGATTAATATTAACTAGAGAAGTGGATTTAATTACTTAAAACATACTTAGGGGTAATTAAGGGGCTAATTAGTGTTCTCGTTCCCGGTATGTGCAGGTTAGTGTCGGTCGTTGAGATGGTTAAACTAAGGAAGAGAACTAAGGATCAGGTTACTTTCGGTTGGAGGAGATGGCGGGTTCATTCCCAAATGGAGAACCACCGCATTATCCTTGTTGGATAGCTACGACTCTTCTCGGTGAAGTGATGCGCCTTGAATGAGATGCTTCACCCTTTGGAAGGGAATGATTCCCCGTGATAGATACCCATGTTTGGGTATCCATTAGGGAGGAGTAAATCCCCTTTGTAAGGGAATGAGATTCCCCTCATGGGGGGAGTGGCCATTCCCCAATGGGGAGAATGGTCAAATGACTCATTTACCCTCCAATTAATTATAATTATTAATTATTATAATTAAATTATTAATTATTATAATTAAATGATTACATGAATTACCATCGGTTTTTATAACAAAGTAATTTGTATGAGATATTTGATTTAAATAATTAATTATAATAATTTAATAAAAATGGTTAAATTGAGATATTTTTATTTAATTATAATGATTTATTTAATTAAAAAATTAATTATAATAATTAAACTACA
The DNA here is from genome assembly GCA_026586065.1 of Dioscorea zingiberensis. Classification (NCBI taxonomy): domain Eukaryota; kingdom Viridiplantae; phylum Streptophyta; class Magnoliopsida; order Dioscoreales; family Dioscoreaceae; genus Dioscorea; species Dioscorea zingiberensis. The sequence continues at coordinate 369,780 of JAGGNH010000025.1, read as the reverse complement.
GTATGATATTTAAACTATTTTATAAATAAATAAATTTATTTTTATATCAAGGGTACAAAAGTAATTATATCACAACGTTTTTCTTTACCTTTCACATTCTCAATAAATTACGTATGCATATACATCCAACAAGGTAGGAATGTCATTGCATTCTCATTCTTTTTTCTTTTCCCAAATTACGTCGCTTTTCCATTCCCCTCATCCAAATGTACCGAGAAGTTTTTCTAACTAGGTTTTTGCTCCAGTTTAATGCAGATTTGTAATAAGTTCAAAATTTTCAGCAAGCATAACCTTTGTGGTTCTTACAACTCACACGACCACAAGATAATTTTTAGTGGACTAAAACATGCGAGTCAAGAATAGATCAAATTCTAAATAAGCAAGAAATTAGGAAAAAAAATCAACAAATATACCTTGGTGAACAAAGGGCTCGATGGAAGAGGAATCCTTTGATGCAGAGTTGTCATAATCATTTTTCCATTCATCAATCACCAAAACCTTAACCCTGACAAGGGTAACAACACGAAGACTTGACTCAACATAATGAAAGACTTGAGCCACATAGGACTCGACTCACTCAAATATAAAGACTTGTTACGCAGGACTCAACCCACTCAAACAGGATATAAATAAACATCAAAATAAAGATATAAATATCCATATATAGCAAAATGACATAATGTTCATAGGTAGCAAAATAAAATAAATACCTAATACGTAGCAAATGAATGTTTGGAGCTTATCATCTGCTCTTCATGTCCGGGGATGTACCTAGAAGGTACTAAAAGTGTCTCGTCAAAAAGTTTCAAAAACAAACATAGTTATAAACTTTCATCATTTTCTCCTTATAAAGATTCTATTTATAAAAATTTATTTAAAATCAATTTTCTAGAACCATCACCTGATTATTCAAATATTAAATCACCCCCAGGGCCCTAATCTATAATTAATTAATTAATATTATTCCTGGCACGCCGTCCTTTATGATTTAAAAAATATAATAATAAATAAATCACTGGCTAATTTAAAGTGATGGGCATCCACGCAATCCAGCTGGGGGGCCGGAACCTTCAAGAACCCCAAAGGCCAAAGTAAATAAATCCCAAATTAAACCCAAATTCATCCCAAATGAAACCAAGATACATTGTCAACCAATCCCAGCGCCGCATTTGATAGAGCTTCTATCAGCCACAAACTCAGGATGCTATGGGACACGTGGCGAAACCTCGCTCACCCTCTCCATGTAGGCACCGTGAATCCAACGCCCTTCTGACACGTGTCCACCATCTCAAACGCTTACACCCACCATCTCGTCTTCTCTCTCTTGCACCCCGAGACTGCGCTTCTGGAAACCTCCGAGTTCCGATTTCTCCCAAAAAAGGAAAAAAAAAAAATCGCTGGTTTTTCGAAGAGTAGACGACGCCGCTGGCGTTTCTAGGGTTTTGGCCGCTGATTTCTCTGAGATGTTTGGGTCGGATCGCAAGCGGTGCGTAGGTTTGGATTCAGCTCTGGAGATCGTTCGCTGCTTTGAAGATGTTTGAGTGGAACGAGGACCGGGTGATCTTTCTATTTCTTAAGTTTTAATTTTAGAATTTTTTTTTCTTTTTTGAGTTTTTGAGTTTTTCTTGATTTTGTTCGTTCTTGGTTGGGATGTATGTGGTTGTCGTCCTTGTTGAATTGTTGGGTGAGATTGGAGCTTTATTTGATGTTTTCTTGTTGTACCGGGTGATCTTTCTCTCTCTTAAGTTTTAATTTTAGATTTTTTTTTCTTTGAGTTTTTCTTGATTTAGTTCGTTTTTAGTTGGGATGTATGTAGTTGTCGTCCTTGTTGAATTGGTGGGTGAGATTGGAGCTTTTTTTGATGTTTTCTTGTAGTAGGTTTCTAATTTTCGTTGATTTTTTCGCTAGATCTAAAGAAAAATTAGGGTTTTTAGATCAATCGGAAGTATGAAAAGTTCAAGATTTATGCTTTTTCGTTTGGATCCGATTGCTAAGGCAGATTCAAGATTTAGTTTTTGTGGATTTGATTTTGCTGTTTGGAACTGTGTTTCTCCTTGTGTTTTTTTTTTTTTTTTTAATATTTCCAGTTGATTTAGTCTCGTTTTCCAATGTTCTTTTACTCAGTGCTTGGTTGAATCCCATGGGTCACAAAGTATAATTTTTGTGTGGAATCTTCAACTCCTTCAGTCTGTTGGAGTCATAGGATAAGTTGTTGCAATTCAATGGACAATTCAATTTCTTTCTATGTGTTAGTTGTGGTAAGATTTCACATGCAATTGGTACACCTCCTAGTCTCATGTAATTCTTCTTTGTGTTGATGTTGTGCATCAAGTGACCTTGACAACCTTTTCTCTAAAGCTTTTGGGGGAAACAGTGATATATAGAGAATGAAATCATCCTATCTCTATAGAAATAAAATTTTGCTTCATCAAACAGTTGTTATTAAAAAAAACTGTTTCTTTAGCCGAGTGGTAGGAAAGTACTTGTTATAAAAAAACTGTGTGAACTTTAGCCGAGTGGGAGGACCTGAGTAACCTTTTGAAGTTGTATTTGAGTTGTTCTCCATCAAGTTCAGGCATCCCTTATAAGCATAAAAGTATGTAGATGAACTTATTTTTCATTGACCTCGATAAATGAAAATATCTCCTCATTTCTTACATCCGATCCCAGTGTCAATTGGATTACTGGATTTTGAGAAATGTGAAGGCCTGAACTTAAACTTTTCATCAGTCATGCTTCTTAACTCAAACCATGAAACTAAGGTCCTGGCTCTTGAGTTGCATCTTGCCTTAAAAGAACTGCTCTTCAAGTTTGTTTGTTCATAGCATAAAAGGCATGTTGAGCAAAGGGATACAAAGGTTCATTGGCTGTTTATTGATCTCTTTGTGATTCAGGAGTTGGAAGTATTGCCTTAAGTGGCTGAGGGATTTAGATGTCAAAAGGGGCTTTTTGAGGAGAGGCGAGTGTGTTTCTTTTTCTCTTCCAGATAACTGATATCTCCCGATGTGAACTATGGGCATGTTTTCAAGTAATCAATCTTGCAAATCAATTTCTGTGCTTACGTGCTAATCTTAATCCCTCAACATTCAAAACCTCTGTTCTTATATCAAAGTCTAAAACCTAAGTAATCTGAGTATTACCCTGACTAGAGAGCATAAGCGAACCTGTTATGGAAGTCTTATGACAAGAGTTTCTCTTGCTCTCTAGAGAACCCCTTTGATGTGTACATTGAACTCCTTATTTTTTAACTGATCATTATTGCAAATCCATTTCTGCACTTCTAAATCTTAGTCTCAAATTCTAAACTTGTGTTTTCTACCAAAATTTCTGAAATCATGCGTAGACCCAGTTTGATTTGTCTACCTGCTATGATCAACTCGCTTGCAATTTCAACTACTGAGCTAATATTATCCACTACTTGCTTTATTTTGACACGAAGAAGTGTTCACAACTTTTTTTACATCTGTATTCTGAAAATTTCAATAGGTACACACGCGCACACACACACACATGCATCCACAATACACATTATGACTTCAATAGCAACTCAAATCCTTATCCTTCTACCAACTATTATCAAATCATAGTCGCTTAAACATTAGAATGTTTACAATATTCACTGATTCGCGATCCATCATCAGGCTCATTTTTACATGAGCATTGCCACGGACCTGGAAAAATGATTGTATATATAAACAACAAGTCTAGTAAGTATACATTCCATAACATTGTAGTAATAGAGCAATAACATCTTTTTGTTCAGATTTGGAATTTCTTGTTAACAAACCCATATGCATAAAGTGTTATATTATGCTCAACTTTTGTCTGTGTGTGTTATTTTAAACCATAAATCACAGTGTTACAATTTCATTGAAACAACTCATTCTGAACATATAAGGTGACCAAAAGATGCTTAACCTTATGATATTTGTAATGGTGCTGTGACCATTAGATAGAAATAAAAGTATATATTATTATCCACACATGTATGGTTATGTGAATATGTCATGAAATAAGCATTCTTACCTTAGTAATATCTCTTCAACACTATAATGAGGTCATGTGTGAAGAGAAGCACTAGAAGAGGTTGAAGGTGTAGCAAATGAGAGGGAGATGGAAGGGGAAAAATGTGGGGTTTCAGACTTGGGTTTTTTTGGTTTCCCTTGTTTGTTAAATTTCATTGGGGCATTACAATTGTTATAAGTTACATGATTGCGTCAATTACACCACATTGTACTTCATCCATGCCTGATGTTACTGTATAATTGCCAACTTCCTTGATCCACTGTGACTGTATCTAATTATACTCCTAAAGTGTTTGTCCATAGTGAATAAATGACGTTGTTCCTCTCATGGCTGGCCAACCATGCACCATATTAATTGGTTAGATGCGTTAAGTCTTTGCAGAAAGGTTTTCCTGGTTTTGGTCATATATCAACAAAGCTCATGCCAAATCTCTTGTCAGGGATGCAGGCAATAAAAATTCTTTTCACAAATTTTTTGTTATTTTTATTTTACTGAGATGGTAATCATGCAACTTAACCAGTTTGTTGTTACTTTTTGATTGTTCGTCTTGAAGGAAGTATTTACCATAATGTCTTGCTCTTCTTGTTCAGGTTAGGGGATACAATATGGGGTGAATTTACTGAGAATGAAGATCATATTGTGCCTTATCCCAAAGAAGGTGAAGAGGACACATTGCTTATATATGATGATGTTAGCAAAAAACAGAAGAATGAAGAGAGCACAGCTGATATAAAGTCTACAGAGCAAACTTCTGAAGACAAAAATGATTTGCCTGGATGTGATATGGAAAACAGTTCTAGTCGCAATACAAATGGAGAGTTCTCTGCTCCGAGGCTTGACTTGGATGCATGGTCTGATTTACCTTCCATAAGTGCTTCACTAAGTAAAGGGTACAACGATGAAAATAATGAGGGCTCATTGCAGACTGGATTAATGGACTTTTCTGAAGCATCTAACTTCAACAGTGTTAGAGGTAACATTAGGATTTTGCAATTATATACTGTAATCCATTATAGGGTCTAATCATCTCTAAAAGAATCATGTAATTTCTCAACTCATGGTACAGCGCAGCTAGAGGACAATCATGATCTCTTCAATAATGAGCATGATGATAGGGAGGATGACAGTTTTCTTGATTGTGATTGGGCTAATATAGGAGACTTTGATGATCTTGATAAAATCTTTAGGTAATGAATTCTGCCTCCAAACTTTATCAAAAGCATTACCCGTTTTTCACACACACACACCTCCCAAAAAAATGGCACTCTATGCCTATTTTCTTACAGTCCAAAAACCTTAAAAATGTTTTTGTTTTTAACACTATTTCATAAGTTATTTGCAGAAGCAATGACTCCATATTCGGACATGATATTGGCAGTAATGCAGATGAATTTCTCTCTTCATCAGCAGATGTTATCAGTGGCACTGCCCAGTCAATTCCTATGCCTGTAAGTCTCGAAGACAGAAACTAAGCTAATCTTGTATGGAAGTAGGACAAAGGACAAACTTTAATGATTTTGTGCAGAGTATAAATTGTTTTTCAGTGATGAATGTGCGACTTTTTATGGTCTACAGGATATACCTATGAGCAGGGACCTGCCTTCTAATCTAGACTGTTTTCCATATCATTTTAGTGAAAATTCTGATGGGATAAGAAAGCCAGAAGAGAAGGTACGCTCATCTGAGTGTTTTATTGAATTTTCTAAGAGGTACTCCATAGTCTACAGTTCCTATTCTTCTTTCGCAGACATCTGATTTTATTGTGAAAACTGAGGAGCAAACAGTATCTCCATCTAATCTGACTAATGACTCTTCTGGAATTCAAAGTCAATCATCGGACAAGGTATGTATTTAGGCATCAGCGGTAATGTGATCTCATGAAGATGGCAAGAAACTGTAAACCTGTATGGGGTGTTTGGTAAAGATTTAAACTAGTTTATAACGGTTTGAACCCATTTCTCAAACAAATCCTCAAATGAGATTTAGTCTTGATTAATAATTACTTTTTTATTAAGATATTATAAAATACATGAAAAGACTCGAATACCCTTCATTCTCCAAAACCAGCAGCTCTCATAATCATACTTTATAAACAATTTGTGGTGGTTGGATTTAAATACCCTAAATTGTTGTTCAAAGACAAGATGGGTACCTACATGCCTATGATTTCGTTTCCCAAGAGCAAGGGCTTGACACAGAGATCATCTTATTGGTAGTCCTAATTTGCCAATTAGGGTGAATAAGGCCTTGAATAATATAGGAGACTTAGGTTTAGGGCAATTAGGTTATGTTAAAGGGAATATGGACATTTATCATCATCCTCACATTTTTCTATTCGTTTCCTACTGACCGCAAATAATAATAAACTTTATTAGCATTTTCTCCCAAAAACCATTTCAAATATTTTTGAAAAGTTAGTTATGCTACAATGTTTAAACCAATTTAAACCCCCCTTACCAAACACCACTGTAAGCTTTTATGTGTTCGAAGGTTCTGATGGATGGATAAGTCATGAGATCCACTTTACTGTACAGAATGTTTTTTGAGTCATACTTCTCAGCTTTTTAGAATTTTCTCTACAGTTATTCACCGGATATTTTCCAGACTCTAGGGTCATGTTTGGTTAGGCTGGTTAAATCCTATTCCTCTTTTGGACTAACATTTTATTTTTAAATTAAATCTATTAAATTAATATATATTGATTAATTAATATTTAATTAGTTATAAAAATATAAATTTAATTAAAATTATTTATCTCAATTATTTTTAATTAAGTCAAACTTAAGTCAGCTTAATTTAAAAAAATTTACAATAAAAATTTAGTCTCAAACAGTGTTTCATCCCACTTTTGTTGAACACCACTTAGGAGTATGCTTTACAACGATTGTCTGGAAGAATCCAATGTCAGAATTGACACTATCCTAGGTTTAGGCTTCCTCTTTACAAGTTTCTTTTTATAAGTTGAATTTAAATTAAGATATATTTTTCACTAAAGTTAATTTCATGACAAGCCATTTTTCTTCCTCTTTATGCTTTCTGGTTTATGCTTGAAAAATAAATACATTCCAATGCAAAATGAAATCCGAAAGTCCAGACTCTTTTAGTTAGGCCCATCCAATATTTCATATCTAATGCAATGCTATCTCAAACTAGTTGTATAATTGAAGGATATAGTTGAACTTACTTCAATGTTTTCTTTTGTAATTTAACAGTGCTTGTAGGTCTTACAACCCTGATAACCATGCTTTGTATTTAATTGCAACTAATGTCATACTTCTGAATTGCTATTTCACTCACACTCATAAACTTTAGGTCTTATTATTTTGGCTTTAAAAGTTTCACATGTTTAGTGGATAGATAGTGGATAGATATTTCGACAAGGATATGCATTGTTTCTACTTATCCTATGTTATGAAAGACAATACATGCTTTCAAATTGCAGTTGGATAAGCAATCAAAACCGCTGAAGTCCCGAAAAAAAGCAGAAGATAGAAGCAAGAATAATATATCGCAGAACCTGAATGGTGTTTGGTCCAATAGAATCAGCCAAAGCCATCAATTTCCAAGTTCAAAAGCGCATCCTTCTCTGTCAACTTCTGTACAAACTTTCCAGCATCCACCTATCAGTCAACAAAGACAGGGTGAGTCTGAGCATATGGGGTACCCGATCTCGTCCACTCAGTTTATGTTCTCTGGATATGGTTTTCCTGCCTACACATTTCCAGCAGTTCCTGTGCTTCCATGTGCTCCTGCTGAAAGGAATCAGATGACACCAGCAGCTGTTGGTTACAAATCTAATGTGGATCATTCTAAAGTTTCCAACAGTTCAGATAAACTGCAAGATGCCTCAAAACCATCGACAATGACGCCCCAAGAAAAGATAGAAAAACTTAGGCGCCGCCAACAGATGCAAGCAATGCTTGCTATTCAGCAGCAACAACAGCAATTTGGTAAGCAAATCAGTGGTTCGGACAGTCTGGTCTCTCAAGCTTGTTCAGTGAAGAATCAAAATCAGGATGCATCAACAAGTACTATCGGAGTTGAAGAAAGTGCGAATAAGATACTGTCATCAGAAATGAGCATGCTAGGTGAACAGGATGAATCAAATAGGATATCTATGTCATTTGATGATCAGTCACTAGAGGAAACAATATATTATCAGCTTCAAGATGCTCTGAGAAAGGTTATACTCAATTATCTACCCATAATTGTGTTTAGTTAGAATTTGAAACTCATTTTACCTATATGGGGAAATGAAATTTTATATTTCAATTACAGCTTGATGTAAGAGTAAGACTTAGTATTCGAGATAGCTTGTTTCGTCTTGCCAAAAGTGCTATGGAAAGACAAAGTACAAGTGACCGAATTAGTACCAACAAAACCAGCAGAGAAGATGAGGAACTTTCTGCAAATCTAGATGGGAACAATCAAGACAGGTATGTTTATTTAACATTTTGTTATCTCCACTCTACATGCATCTGAAGCCACAATGTCTGAAACACCATTTCTTTTATGGCTTGTTCTCAAGCTATATCCATCATCATAAACCTTGCAACCTTTCTGACTTGATCATTTCTAGAATGATTTAAATTTTATTATGTGCATTTTGAACATGGTTATGTCTAACATACATTATTTATCCTTATATATACTTGTATAACTTTCTTCTGTAAGGCGTGTATTTTTCCAATCAATCAATGTAGCTATAAATTGTTAATATTTAGATAGGGATAGTAGAGAGAATAGTGGGTGAATTGTGAAACGTAAAACTTGTCTATTTAATAGGAAAAATGTTTATAAAAACTTGAGTGACTAGAAATAAGTTTTACAAGGGTTGAGAACAAGCTATAAGAGCGGACTAGCTTCTATTTGTGTTCAGCCTAGGATCCCTCACACTCAATTTATAGAATTCCTCAACTGACTTTATAACTGATTTATTCAGTTAAACTTCATCTATAAGCGAGCTTAGCTTTTGAAATTCTTTAGTTTATTCTTTTGTAAGGATATGTACAATAGACCCAAGTGGTCCGACCATTCCCCGGACCCCGCACATAGCGGGAGCTTTGTAGCACCGGGCTGCCCTTTTTTTTTATTGTAGACGAGTGCTAAATTTTTAACAATCCTGCTTGATATTCTTTGGTGTCACTCCTAGCAAGCTTCTAAGTTCTTCAAATTTTAGATTTGTAATACCTCGGTGAAAATGTCTACCAGTTGCTTTCTTTTACCACCACATACTGAACTTTAGCTGATGATTGTACCATTGTGCTTGCTTCTTTGGAGCCCAATGTACTAGCATGACCTGAAGTGCTCTTCATGCCATCCATTGATCTCAGCCTGATTATTGTCTATGAATCCATATAGACTTGATTAATCAGTAGATTTGTAAAATACACCATTCAACTATGTTCTTTACTTTGCATACATTGAGAGCAAAGTTAAGGTGAATATTATTCCAGCTTTGTACCAATCGGATGGACTAATGGAAGTACTTCCAGTTAGACTTCTGTAGAGAGTACCATCTGCAGCTTCAGGTTAATTTTTCTTTCGAATCTTTTCATTAACAACTAGAGAACTTTAGATTCTGTTCATTTGTTTTTAATTTCTTTATGTTTGATGCAATCTAAACACAACAACAATCAAAGAAGAAAACCTTGGATTCATTCATAGATCTAGATACTCAAAGAATGGTTCATCAATTACCATAGAGATGGCTATCTCAAAAAAGAAGAGGAGGCTTAGGGTTACCATCATAACCCCAAAAATGCCACTGCTCTTATGCACTAAACTAAAGTAAAAGTCTAGTCACTGATAAGACAAAAATATCCTAGATTTAGACCTACTCTTAACATTTTGAAAGATTCCCTTTTAGTTCTGCGACAGAATATTCTTTCTTTTCCTTTGCATTCATCAAGGCCACAGGATTAGTGCATTAGACCAAGATCAGTTATTTTAAGATTCATCACCATATCTTTCTTGAACTCTCAAAGAATCTTTTTGCCATTTCTTGTATGAACTAGATCATCTGCTTATAAAGAAGTGAGGAAAGTGTTGTTAACTTAAGTGATGATGTTTAACTGTTGTTTTACTTTTGCTCATCGTGAATCCTTGACCTATGAAATATTTTCCATTTCATGGTGCTTGCTTTAGTTTGGAGATTTTATTGTCTTTGTTTTGCACCGTAAATCCTTGTGGTTGTTCTAAATACATACTTTCTTTGAAGATTCTACTTGGGAATGCTAACTTGACAACCGATCAACATTTCTTCTACTGTTTCTAAGCTACTAGTGTTGCCAATGCTCTTTTAGTGTCAAACAATGCAATTGGAGCTAAAGTTTCATTGTAGTCTATTAATGGTACTTAACTTTGGTTACCAATCTTATTTTGTACTTTTGTATGGAGCCATTAGGATTAGGCTTGACCTTGGAGACCCATTTGACTGCAGTGATCTTGTCTTTTGCATAGTCCACCAGCTCCTATGTGTTATTTTTCTCAATTACTCTTATTTTTTTATGCAATGTTTTTTTAATATATATATCATACAATCTTCTTGTTTAACAGATACCTCATAATTTTAGTACTTCCAGACTGAAGTTGCAACTTCTGTATATTTCACGAAGAGATCAAACTGTTTGTGTTGGTGATTCTTATTGGTTGAAGAAATCATACAACTGGTGTTAATTCACCTTCTGCCTCTTCTTTAAAATCCTCCTGGTATCTTAGTTGTTGTATAGATATTTAATGTAGTATGAGTTAGGTTCATTTGAAATTCAAATTCCGGATCATTTGAAATGATGGAATTAATTGTATAGTTAATATTTTTATCCGTAGGAGCCTGAAATAAAGAAGAAAGATTACTCCTTTTGTGATTGTATGTGAGGAGTCTAGAATAGGAAAGTGAGGATCATTCCTTTTATCATTTTATATTCATCGGAGTCTAGAATAAGAAAGGAGTTCATTCCTTTGATATTACTATATTACTAAAGACTAGCTGGATTATTAAAAATTATAGTAGTTTGAATTCTTCTATTAGTGTGACTCTAATAATAGGTGGGGGTGTTTAACTCATCTGAGTCTGTATGGTTATTAGCTACGAAGCACTGACTCGGGTGCGAGAATCCGGTGCGAGGATTCGATTATTTTCTAGAAACTAGGATACGTGTGCGATAGGATACGATACATTAAAAAAATATTAAATACTAAATTATATAAAAAAAGAAATTCAAACACAAAAAACTATGAAAATGCAAGAAAATATATCATCCATATATATCAAAAAATCAAGTTCGCAATCCAACAAATATATTATTGTTTTTAGAAATTAAGTTTTCATAACAAGAGTTTCAATTTCATCAGTTCCTTCGCCATCATCAGCGAATATCATAGCTTCCATCTCTTGTTTGTCAAAAAACAAAATTAATAATCTCAATAATTTGAATAACTAAAAAAAACCATAATAAAAATTTAATGTTAGAACAGTAGTGTGCAGGGTTTAAAAAAATCATAATACAAAAGGGTTTAATAGTAGAACTTCGTGTTTTACCTTAAACACGGCTTTTGTTTATGGAGAGAGGCGACGACAACAAAGAAGAGAGGTGACGACGACAGAGGGAGGAGGCGACGGTGAGGCAGCAGAGAGAATAGTCAACCATGACTTTTTGGAAAGAGAGACAAGCAGAAAAGGTAACCAACGTTGGCAAAGATGATGACGTAGATGAGAGACACCGACGTCGACGAAAAGAGAGGCAACGGCAAGAGGTAAGGTTTTGATTTCCAACCTTTGTGTGGAAAAGAAACCAAATGACGATCGTGCGCGAGGGAGATAAGATCTGAGTGTAAAACCCTAAACCCTCTCTTGTCAAAACGACACCATTTCTGGAGAGAAATTAGGGGGAAAAAATTCAAAAAACCTGGACATATCCCGGACGTATCCTGGTGTATCCCCACGTATCCCCTTTCATTTTTTTTTTTAATTTTTTTATTTTGGCCGGGATACATATGGGATACGTATCCCGACCATATCTGTACGAATCAGGATTTGTACGGGACACATATTCGCAGGGCCCAAACATGAATCCGTGCTTCACAGGTTATCAGACTTCCCTTGTTCTTTCTTTACTTTACCTTTTTTATGCATCAATTGATATTAGAGTTAGGTTGAACATCGTACATGACTACATACGATGGTATTAACTATGCTCTAACCAATAGTTACCATGTTAAGACATATCCAATAGGCGGGTTAACCCACTCTCTGGCTACCAATTGTTTTGTGGCCATGTTTCAGTGGCTAGAGGAACATATGCTTCAAAAGTTTGACTCTTTTCAAATGCACCAAAACTATTGACCTTGAACCAAGGAGAATACACCGAAGCCGATCGAGGATCTCAGCGAGATTGGGATAGTCCTCTCTAGATTATTAACATAAGGTGATTTGAACTCATGGGTGATTAGGAGCTGAGAAACAATGCCTGGGAGTATCTGCAGTTGACTGGTCTGCCCACCATGGATCTATCCATCCACTTGGTTCAATCACTGCTTAGTTTTGAGAAATGAAAACCAGAGGAAGACTGAAGTAATGAGATATTTTTCACACCGAAGTGAAGTGTGTATGTAAGACCAGCTCTTTATAAAGATTATTTTAGGATCATTGCCTCCTTTAACTATACAAGCTCCAACCACATCCTATAGTCTTCGTGATGAGGATTTTTGAAATTGCTTATATGGTGTAGCCATCTTTATAGTTCATGGTGTAGCCATCTTTTTTCATCTGGTTAACACTTAATAAATTCTCCAAAATTAGTTACTAAAATAACTTCTTCGAAAAAAATTGACACCTTTCTTTGTCCGCACAGCATAGAACAAATTGGTTGGGTTTTGAGTGTATCTGCTACCCAAATTAGGTACTAAATTAACTTCTTTAATAAAATTCCATTTACTGTTCCACTATATGCTTACCATATCTACACCTGTACAAGCCTCAGTACTTGTGATGGCCAAAATCAGCAGGATCTTAGAAAATATTAAGCTTAGAATGACAGATCTGGAGATGGTAAATCAAACATTCATAAAATTGGAAGAAAGTGCAAACTGATTTTAGGTCAGAGCATTCTTTCTGACTAGCAAAAAACGTGGTGAAACAAGAAATAGGAACCTGTGGCAAATCTACCTGTCCTATGTTGAGAAGTTTCTAAGCTTGAGAACAACTTCGATGAATGTGCGCTTGTTTTATTTTTAATACATTGGATTATTTCTTTATGATACTTTCTATTAATTATGCATCCATTTAGCATTTTTTCCTCATCATTTAGAAACAGTCAATGGTTGGTCATTACTGATTTCTTACCTGATCTTCTACAAATGATTGACTGTTAAGTGTCACCCTTGCAGATTGGTCAGATCTTCTGATACAGAAACAATTACAAATCCTATAGACCGAACAGTGGCCCATCTACTCTTTCACAGGCCCTCAGAATCAACAACAAAACCGGTGAAAGATGAGCTTCCTCGATCACCCACACTAGGTAATGCTGGTAAGGCAACTTTCCATTCTTTTTTTTGAAAGCTCTTCTTGTTTTAGAACAAATACTGCACCAGAGGGAACTAAAAAGAAAAGGTTTACATTATTTACCTATTTTCTTAACCATCTCACCAGTGTCACTAAGCACACCTGGAAGCATATCTGAGGAGCAATCAGAAAATGTTGACGAAATGGAGGTGCAACCTTCACTATGAAGTAAGATGTATTGAGAGAAGTTTTCCCATTTCAATTGGCATCCCGGACATGCTCATCTATGTGCAGTATTCCATGAGACTGTTTTTCTGTTAATGAGTTATTTTCCATCTCAGGGCTGCCGATTGGGTATCTCCTGCCATTTGGATGTGCCAGCTTGGTCAACCTTTGGATACGATGGGGCTCCTTGTCTCGCATGTCCATGCAACTGATATATATCATGCCTCTGCTGCCGTATAGCGAATAGTATTCGCTAACATGTTTCACATATCTGTGCTTAAAGCAACAGAATAGCCTTGTTCAGGCGCATATTGTGTGCCTTGTATCAATGGGATGGTGCAATCAGGATATACTTCTTAATAGGGATGATTGCACAAGCAGGTTGGTTATGTACATCATAAACCACCCAACTCTTAAAACAGTTCTCTTGCAAAGAATGTCAGGCTGCTTGGTTTTGTCTAAATGTTATCCTTCTCTCCTTTTATGTCATGCCAGTCTTCTGTTTATAGAGCGAAGGCAGTTGTAATTAGGTATTACTCAAGACGAGATTATACATGACAAAATCTAGCACCTGCATTACTCTTCCTTGTTTTTTTATCTACTGATTGCAGTTCAGTACATTTTTCAAATTGGCTTCTGTTAATGGTGTAATGGAGATCATTCAGTAAGCTCTAGCTTTGCTTTCCAGAATGTATTTTGTTCAAGTATCTCAAGGTTTATTAAGATGTGTCCTTGCTTTGATTCATTCAGATTTGCATCTTTTTTAAGTTTGGACTTTTAGCTCTTAAACTTGAAGGAACCATATTCATGCTTTTTACTTCAATCTCTTCTGGTTTGCCTTAATAATAAACATCAAATTTTACTTACCATGAAACAAGCTCAAATGTTGAGGACTCCTCTTCTTGTGAAACTTTATATTTTGAGGAAATGTTGTGATTCCCTGTACCCCTCTCTAAAACTGATTCTGCTGGAGATAATAAATATTCTTGGTAGAAATACATTATTGTAATCCATAATTAAAGAAAGTAAAAATCACAGATGGTAATATTAGATGCAAGCCAATCACAACTTATTTTTTGCCAAAACTTGATAGGGTGGTAGAACCATTTTACCAGCCATGTTGCAAATAAAGTAACCAACCTGGTTCAATGCAAACCAATCTAGCTTTCACTGTAACTTTGAGTACTGATATAATACCAAAACAAAAGTGCCATTGAGATTTTAACTTTTAGCTGCTTTATCAAAAAAAAAAAACTTTTAGCTGCATTTGAAAATAGATCTATTTTTAAAACATTCAAATCAAAAAGGGTGTTGTTAAATAACAAAAAATAGTTCAAACAAAATCCAAAACAAGACACAGGTTAGCTTGTCTGAGAGACCGGGACACGGTTAACTGTCCAACAACATGATTCTGACTAAATATCACTGAATATCTACATCATTGTACACCCTTAGTGAAACCATTTTCATTCGATTCATCCATTTTCCATGGAATTCAGGTGTTATCTTACTCCAGCTTTACAGGCCATCATACAACACATCGGTATGTGACATGGTTCCCAGTTAGTTCTCCATCGTAGGTAACCTTCACCACCTGTCCCTTCTCTAGTCCGTAATAACGAGCAATTGCATCAGTATGAAGCATGCGAGGCAGCTGCACGAGGAATTAAAAAAAAATTACTTCCACAATTAATTAATAAACAAAACAATAGTTGCCAATATGCTAGATTTTGAACCAGATCATGCTCTGTGAAAATTAGATTGCATGAATAATTTGTGTTCTTACTAATCAAAATTTGAACTTCCAAAATAAGACAATGGCTTGCAATCCCTACAGGGAATAAACTGTAATCTATTTAATTTTTCATTCTTAAACATTATGTTTTGTCCAAACTTTCAGAGTCCAGAACCTTGACCTTGCAGCAAGCTATCCATAACCAAAACCTAATTATATACACTTTCACCCTCAAGTAAAACACTTCAAAGTATCCAGAAACAACAGGCACAATTTTTCATAATAGCACTCCAGCAAGTCAGATACCATCTCATGTTTATAATCTCAAACATGATTCTTGCCAAATATCTTCATTCTAACAAGAATCATGAGTTGCTAGTCTATATCAGCACTCTGCAGTGAATAATGAACTGATCATATTTTCAACTCATTTTTTCTCGAGTAATTTTTTTTTTATTAAAGATGTTTAAAAAAAAGGAAGTCTTTGACTAATACCCTTGAATACCAAAATAAATTTAATAAAACAATTAATAAGAAAAGATTGATAAAACATATCAAAACCTATGAATCCTTCTAAGCCGAAGCACATGTTCTCCATATAAATGTCAAATGTCAAACATGTAATCAATTTTTTATTCCATCAAAGTATTCATATTCTGCAAATAGTATAATTTATGGGTATGCTCAACATGATGCATATAAACCTCAAATAAAAATAAAAAGGCAGCCCGGTGCTACAAAGCACCCGCTATGCACGGGATCCAAGGAAGGGTTGGACCACTTAGGTCTATTATACACAGCCTTACCTTGCTTTTTTTTTTTTTTTTTCAAGAGGCTGTTTTCACAATTCAAACCCGTGACCTCCAAGTCACATGGCGACAACTTTACCATTACGCCAAGGCTCCCCTTCATAAACCTCAAATAAAAATAAATATCAAATTTATGTACTTGACATGATAATAGAAGCAAAGGGTGGTGGTTGATGATGAAATGTTGCAAACTAATGTACTAGCAAATATGGATGCTTAGGTGAAAGATTATAAGCAGAGCGGTTCCATTACTAGTATTGTTCACATATGACAGCTTCCCTTGTGCTTAGCATCTAACTATCAAGACAACGACAAAAGACAATGTTAACTCAGAGATATAAGCAACTTTTATTTCGATGTTAAGGCCGAAAAGCAAATATTCCAAGATTTATCTATGAAGCAACTATTTTCATACTTCATTCTTCTAACAGCAATAGAACTGAAGATGCAAGGGAAATAATAGCTCAGAAGAATTGGATACAGTCATGCTAGGGATCTAAACTCTGGACAAGAAAATAACATGCTTCTATGTTACAATTTACAAGAAAAAACTGTATAGTTATGATGGATGCATTTGACAGTAATCAAATTAAAAATTTAACGGAAAACACAATAAATGATTGAAGTTAGAGGTATAATCTGGAAATAAAAAGTTTTGCAGTTCAGTTAAGAATTTTAAAGACATTTGAGAAAACAAAAATAAAAAAAAATAAATAAAATGGAGTGAGTTAGAAAAGAATGGAATAAGACATGGCTATTCTATCTAATTAAGAATGAGAGAATATGCAAAAGACAAAGGAAGTTCAGTAAATTTTAGGAGAATATGAGCTTCTAATATCTATGAACATGACATTTTTTGAAAATTGAGTTCCCATCTAAGCAGTAATTGCGAAAAATGATAAATGACAAAGGAAGAATTCAAATTTAGGAAGTTTTTGAGACAGGCAAAGTAAATTTAGAATGTATACAATGCATATGTTTCGCGGGAAAAACTTTAAGGTACCTGGGTTTCCTCCACGTTGTATTTCTCTAAAAGCGCTTTCTTTTCTTCTTCAGTCAGTATATCATGCTTCGGCTTCAGAACATGCTTTGTGATGTTAACCAAAAGCTCGGTGATCTGAAGCACATTTCATACATGAGAAATCAGCTATAACAGGTTTGACATGTAACTAAAATTAAGTGAGAGCATAAAAGCATGATTTAGGTGCATTTTAGCTTAAAGCATTATCTTCAATTGAACAAAAAAAGAATTTACAAGGATGTAATAAAACATAAATTAAGTCACTTGAATTAAAGTAGGCATTACTTGGAAATGACATTAAGCACGTTACAGTCAAAACAAATGTCCTTCATGATTCAATCAATGGGAAATAGTAAAACATGTCCAGAAAATGGATACTGATGCGACTTGTAAGTCAAGAAAACAGAAATTTACACGCTTATAGATGATGCAACATGAGTTAGGTTCATTTGAAATCCTGGAATTAGTTGTCAACTTATTATTTCTATTCATAAGAGTCTAGAATAGGAAAGAAAGATTGTCTTTTTTGTGAATCCACATTAGGAGTGTTGAATAGGAAAAAGAATATCATTCCTTTTATCATTTCGAATTCATAGGTAAGAAAGAAAGATCATTCCTTTCATATTATTGTGGTACTACTCTATTTAAGGTGCTAGCTACAATATTGAAAATTTAAGAAAGAAGTTTGAATTCATCTTCATGTTAGTGTGACTCTAGCAACAGGCAGGGATGCTTAACCTATCTGAATATGTGTTTATCAAACTTTTCTTTTGTTCTTTATTTACTCGACATTTTCTACAAGCCAACTTGTTCTTGGATTACATTAATTAGTATAAAAGCTAGGTTGAACATCACACATAACGATACTAGTGGTACTAACTATATTGTGGCCAACAATCATCATGTTGAGGCACACACCACTCCCCAGTAACGATTTGGGGTTCATGTTTCAATGGCTAGAGGAGCAAATGGCCTAGAGGTTTGAAACTCTCCTTAAACACACTGAAGTTAAGGCTGGATTGAGGATAAGTCATCAAAGTCAATCGACATCTTTTATGCGACTAGGACAACCTTTCCTGGAGCCTTGACAGTGGCGATTTAAACCCGTGGATGACCTTGAAGAATCAAAATGTAATGGTTGGGAGGAGAGACATGACTCAAATAGTTGTTATCTCAAACTCGAGGTACTATACTTGACTTCCATGATTGGATGACAGGAATAGAAGATTTTTTAGTTTGATAGACTTTCTAGATAATAGATCTTTCTTATTTGATTGAAACTAAAAGATGAAGCCTATGAGTGGTTGGATGAAATAGTGGAGGGTTATCAAATATTGGAGAAAAGAGATTACTTATTTGGAGGTGATGAAAGATCAATGACAATGTTATTTGCTTTGGTAATGGTACAAAACTAAATATCAGGAGTACTTGGTCATACAACAAGAAAACATGTCAATGGCTGAGTACAATCATAAATTTCATGAATTCCGAAAACTTGGTCATCCTTGTGATGATACTTCTCAAGCAATCAGTCCGTATGAAAGTGGAGTTGGTTGTGAGAAGAAATAAAAGATAATTCCATTCCTACATTTCTCTAGCATAGAGCAGACAATACTAATAGCATAGAAGATTAAAAACAATTTAGAAGACAAAAGGCTCAGGATAATTCCAAAATTCTAATTTGCTAGCAACAACACAGACTTCAACAGTGTAACAAATCAAGAGGCCTTCATATCTTCCCAAGGAAAAATGGACCTATGTGTTACCATTGTGGAAAGTGTGGTCACTTTGCTAACAAATGTTCTCAAAACGCAAAACAATTCTCCATGTTAAAGAAGGGAATGTAGTTGTTAACTCAAAAGAAGTAGACTTGCAAATGACTTCTGACCCTATTAAGGAGTATTTGGAGCCGTTTGTTTTACCCACCATGGATTTATCCACTTAGTAAACCCTTAGCACTGAGAAACAAGAATCAAAAGTAGATTGGCGGAGAAAAGACATTTTTCACACCAAAGTAAAGTGTATGGGTAAGGCCATCGTCATGAACATAGACGGTGATAGTGTTGTCAATGCTCAATCAACAAAATTGGCTAAAAAAAGATGGTTGTGTTCTCAAAATATTACAAATCCATATAAATTATGTTGGATAAAGATTAATCTATTTTGTTACAAGATAATGTTTGATATCATTTTAAATTGGAAGCTAGTAGGATGCTTTAGTGTGATGTTATCCATGTGAGAGCATATCATCACTTGTTGGGACGAACTTGGCAATTTAATAATGGCGTCCAACACAATGGTAACTCCAATGCTTATAGTTTCCTCCATGATGGAAAGAAGATTATGTTGGGTCCATTACTTCCTTCAACCATGCAAATTTCACCACGTCCTATGATCCTCATGATGAGAACTTTTGAAGATGCCCAATATAAGCGGGTGTTAATTTTATTTGGAAGTTACTAGAAGAATAGAAAGACATTAGCTCTACAAGTCTTCCACAACTACCATCAATGCTTGATCCAACATGCCATTGATTTGATTTTGGGTGTTCTTCTCCCAAATTTATTGGTTTATATTATGAGCACAATTGAGTATGCTAAATTCTCGAGTTTTCTCTCTTTTGAAGTATCTTGTGATGCTTCTTATATTGGGTCTACTATTAATTTTGGGTGATTTGGTAAGGTCATCCAACTTCAGATTTAGGATGGATTACTTAAGAAGATTTCCAGAGGTTAGCCCCACATATATGGCATACCATCGCTTCAATATTCACGTCAAAGTTGTGAAGTCAATCAAAGGGGAAAATAATGGAGCATAAGTTAGGTTCATTTGAAATTCAAATTTTGGATCATTCATAGGAACCTAGAATAAAAAAGAAAGGTCACTCTTTTTTATGATTCCATATTAGGAGTTTAAAATAGGAAAAAGAATATCATTCCTTTTACCATATCGTATTCATAGGAGTTTAGAATAAGAAAGGAAGACCATTCCTTTCATATTATTGTATTATTCCTCTATTTAAGAGGCTAGTTATATATTAAAAATGAGAGAAAGCACTTTGAATTCATCTTCATGTTAATATGACTAGCAGTAGGTGAGAGTCCTTAACCTATATGAGTCTATATGTTTATTAGATTTCTACACTTGTTCTTTATTTACACTACAATATCTATAAATCAACTTGTTCTTGGGTTGTAACAACACAACAACAACAACGGCTATATGGATTCTCTGTTTTCATGTCGCTCTCAAATATGAAATTAAAATAAAATAAAATGAAATGAAATAAACTGAAATAAAATGAAATAAAATTAAAAATAAAAATACATAAATAAATAATAATAACAACAAATAATTCTATGAGAGATTGAGATGTTAGAAGCAGAATAGTATCCCTACAAACAAAGCTAAGCTAATGAAGTAAAACATTTTAAATTTACATGGTAATCCTATACTAGGCGAGATTGGCTATATGAATTTTTTGTCTCCATGTCATTTCTGTCAAAAGCAAGATCCAAATTTCAATATCTAACATCACGTAGGTCCTTAGACACCATATCTCTCCATGTAATCCTAGGCCTCACCTCTACCCTCTTCTTACCTTCTACAACTAAACTATCACATTTTCAACCCAGAGCACCAGGGGTCTCCGGCGATAATGCGGTCCAAAACCATCTTAAACGCCCTTCTCTCGTATTTTTTATCTTCAATTGGTGCAAATATGCACCTTACATTTGGATGTGTTCATTCCTGATCTTGTCCAATCTTGTATGACTACTTATCCATCTTAACATCCTCATTTTGCCACATTTATCTTATCGTATGTTGAACTTTAGTTACTTCAACACTCGCTCCCGTATAAGCATGGCGGTCTAACTAGCCGTCCTATAAAATTTTCCCTTTATTTTGTTAGACATCTTTTTATCACATAACACCTAGCAAGACTTCTCTATTTCAACCATCCAAATTTTGATTCTATGGGTTACATCTTCATCTATCATCCCATCATCCTGGAAAATGGAACCTAAATACCTAAAAGTGGTTAACCTTGGCACTACCACCCCCCTAGTTTCACTTCTCCTTCATCTCCTACTTAGACTAAAATTACGGTCGTATATTACGTCTTACTTCTACTTAATCTAAAACCTTTACTTTCTAAAGTGTTTCTCCATAATTCTAGCTTTTGATTTACTCCATCTCTAGGGCCTCATCCACTGGGACAACATCATCTGAAAACAACATACACCAGTAGGATGTCAATCTTGGATATAACTAGTTAATTCATCCATTACTAGGAGTAAACAAATATGGGCTTAAGGCCGATCCTCGATGTAGACCCATTGTTATAGGAAACTCCTCCGTATCGCCTCCTCTTGTTCTCACACTTCAGAACCATTTCTCATACATATCCTTAAATAATATTTATATATTTTACATGAATGTTTTCCTCTCCAATACCAACCAAAAGCGACTTGTCTTGGTACCTATCATACGCTTTCAAGGTCAATAAAAACCATATGGAGATCCTTCTTCTTTTCTCCGTAGATCTCCATCAAGTTTCTTAATAGGAAAATGGCTTCTGTCGTGGATCTACCTGGCATAAAACCAAATTGGTTCTCTGACACTTTAACTTGTTCTTGGGTTGCACCACTAAATATTTTTTTTTTTTTGAGTTTCTTTAATGGATAAGCATTTTCTCACCCCACACCAGCTCTTGCTTTTTGCAACTAAATATATGCTTTAAACGAACATCATATTGCTCACAAAAATGTCACGCTCCTAAGGAATTCAAGATTCTTGAATCAAACATATAATTATTAGAGTAGGATCCATGCTAGACACAAAGATGTGTCATCACTATCACAAAGCTAGGCTAGATGCCAAGATCATTGCCTTCATGAATTAAATTATAACAAAATAAATAGAAAGGAGACATTTTCATTGAGCTTCAAAACCAACCTTAGAACTTGTAATGTGCTTTATTTATTTAATGAACCAAAATACACTGAAGATTAGACTCTTGGGAGAAAAGTTATGGTTCCAACTGGTGTCCGTGAAAAGAAGTATAATGACTCAATCTTCCTCTTCAACTTAAGTAATCTTGAATTTCAAGATATTTGGAAGATAACGAATGCAACTTTTGCTGCTAGTGCTGGAAACTACAAGACTTTTGTATTGGTACTCCAGTATGATGTATATAAATAGAAATTTTATCCAATACCACCCTCAAAAACAAGATTAAGACAAAGATGCACCAAGTACTATTGACTGGATTATCTAGCTCATAACTTTGGCCATACAATGTTCAACTAAAAGTATAAAACCAAACCAATTCAAGCCTTTTCAGCTACAAGTTTATCAAGTGAAGCATTGAGACTAATATTGAAAATGAAATTATGTTCAATGAGTTTAATAGACTAGTAGGGAAACATGTATAAACATGTGATGGATGAATGAAATACGGCAACATATTGTTAGAAACAAACATCAAAATCTCTAAAGTGGGCTAGAATAAAAATGAAAAAATGTAAATCTATTGACATACCCAGATGAAAAAGATATCAACTACATCAAAATGAGAAACTTTGACAGGAAATGTAACTATCATGGGAAACTTACATTAAACGTTTCAACTTTGAACGTGAATATCTCCTTTATGGCTTCCCGTGCCTTTGAGGTCACCTTGTTTTGTAGCACCAATATCATTCTAGACAAATTTTCTTGCACAAGATGATTATGAAAGCCACGTATATTTGATATCTTTACACGTTCAGGTCCACAAAAGATAACAAGAAGCTAAAAAAAAGAAGATAAAATGTTATAACGTTATTGTAGTGAAAAATATTATCACATAAACTTGCAATTGCACTTCAAACTTCCATCCCAAACCAAGACAAGGCAACTGCCTTCTTGTTTTTTTTTTTTAATAATAAACTCAAAGGAACATCAAAAGAACATGAAGCCACAATAATGCGAATGATAGCAAACACAATAATGCACCCATACAACAAGAATAGCCTTTTCACATGTGTGTGTTTAATCAAGGAAATTAGAGGAAAATAAAAGAAAGCAATGGAAAGTGATGCAAGAAAAGCAAATGGGAACTAACAAATTCTTTTATTTTTCATATGCATTTTATTTTGTTCATTCAAGTGAACAAAGGAAAACAATTTTCCATCTTGCATGCTTTTCTTTCCCTTCCTTAAGAAAAGTAAACAATAACTTATGAATATAGTTTTTTTTCTTTTGTTTATCAATTTTATTTTATTATTTGAACAAACACAGAAAATAATTTCCCTTCTTGTTTTTAATTATTGCTTACGTTCTACCACAATCCAAAGAAAAGAAAATAATGGCAAATGTCAAAGGAAAATAAAAGAAAGTTTATCAATATGCTTTCATTCTTTTTTTTTTATCCATACTTTGGTTTTCCCTCAAACGAAACACTACATTTTGGTTCAAAATAAAACCCAAAAAGGTTCATCTTTTTTGCTTCTATGATCAAAATGCAGCTACAAAGCCCTAAAAAGATCACTCCAGAGTTATAAAATCCAAAAAAAGAGAAAATCTTTGCTTGATTCCAAGACACAAACACTCGAATAAACCCTAGCCACAATACGATACAAACATTAACGATCTGCATCATCAAAGTTCTTCGCTTTTCACCCTCTATCTCACCTTCCGACTCCAAACATTACAAAAATTCTCACCATCAATCCAAACAAAGAGAAACAAGCGAGAAGAAAGCAACGGATGCAAACCTTTTTGGAGGGGTTGGAGAGGAGGGAAGCAGGGATGCGGAGGCGATCGAGGTCCGGGTTCTCACCATAGGTCTCGCGGAACTCGGAGAGCGTCATGGCCATCTGGGTGACCGAGACGGCGTAGCCCCGGTCGAAGAGCATCTCGAGGAGGGTTCGCCGGGCCAAGAACAGCCGGTGGCTCTCCACACTCCCTTGATCAATGTACGATGTCAAGCACCCCTCGACCTCCATCTCTCTCTCTGTCTCTCTCAGAGTGGATGTTCGGTGAGGCAAAAGGGTAATCAGATATATTATAAAATTATAATATTATAAGTTCGGGCCTGTTTCGTAACTTTCGTTAGCCACAAATTCAATTCAACATGAATCCTTATTATTCTTATGGAAATACAGTATTATATAGTAAAACATATTATGGAGATAAAAAATTGGGGAAATCGGTTATATACCCCTCAAAAGTTTCATAATTACATATTTATCTCTGAAAAAATCATAATTACTTGGATACCTCTGAAAAACATGTTGAATTATAGATATGTCCCTACTGTTAGGGTCCGTTGACAGAAGTTAACCAAATAACCTTAACCATGGTTACAACTTAGGTTAAGAGTTGAAAAATGTTCAAAATACCCCTATTTATATATTTTAACTATTTTCAATTTCTGATTTCTAAAGGGGTCTTTTAAATTTACAGTCAAACAAATTTTTCAAAAGTATATATTTGAATAATGGTCATTTTGCATGTCCACCGTTTGTTAACCGATAGTTTTTTATATGATTTTAACCTCAAGGATTTATACATAATTATACTTATTATTCAGGTATGTATGCAATTATGTTTTATCCATGGGTAAATATGTAATTTCAAAATTATTCAAGGGTACACCTACAAAAAACTCTAAAAAATTTTGTAAGAAAAATTTATTATAGAACCCTTGGATTCCATAAAAAAAAACTACTTTTGTATTAGATCTGAACATGAGCCAGGTTACCCACCCATAAATTAGGAGGTTTGGACAAATTTTTAAGGCCCGATGGTTGGTCAAAAAAGAGGTTCGTTTTAAAATGAGCCGGGTCTTGGTTTTAGAAGTTTCAACCTGGGCCTGACTCATATTGAAATAAAAATATATTAATTAATGTATATAACTTGTGTTAGATCTCCTAGAAGATGCCACATCACAGATTCATCATGCACAATTCATGAGAGCTCAAAGTAATTAGTTTATATTAAATGGTAGATATATTAGACATATATTTTATTAAATTATTCATTCATAAATATATTCAATATTAATAATTATTGAAATCAATGCTTATTATACATTTTTCTCTTGATTTTTTTTATTGTTCAATGTGTGTCTGCATTCAATATTTACTTATGTGAAGGTCATGGGATCTCTATTTTTTATTTTGGATGGATTCTTCTTTTCTTTTTGTCGATGGATCTCTATTTGGATGGATCTCTATTTTATGTGAAGGTCATGGCTTGGGCGGGCTTTGGTCTCAAGGTAATAAATTAGGGTGGGCTTTGGCAAAATTTAAGGCACATATTGTTGGGTCGGGCCAGGCCTCAGTAAACTATAATCGTGTATTTCCAATCTTGACCCAACCCTAACCGGGCCCATGGACAGGTCTATTTTATAAATATCAAAATACTTTTTTCCTATGAAATTTAAAAGCTTATTTTCACCCTCAATTTCTCTAATCCTTATTATTAAGGTTAAAGTCATTTTTGTTCCCTAGAAAGAGGTCCAATGTTCATTTTCATCCTAAATTTCAAAAGTTGTTCAATACAGTCCCTGTATTTTGCGTATTCTGTCACATTTGATCCCTAAAGCAGATGTAGCGCTGACATGGCATACGAATGAAATATATGATATTTATTTATTTATTTTATTTTACTGGTGATCGTATTTTGATGATGTGGCGGGCCAGCTGGACTGCTAACGTGGCATACCACGTGGCAATTTTTTTATTTTTTTATTTTTTTAATTTTTTTATTTTTTATCTTTTATTTTTTATTTTATTATTTTATGAAGAAATAAAAAACATAAAATAAAATATAAAAATAATAAAAAATAAAAGATACAAATTAAAAATTAAAAATTAAAAATTAAAAAAATAAAATAAAATAAAATATTAAATATTAAATATTAATTAAAAAATTTGCAACATGGCATGCCACGTCAGTAGTCCAGCTAGCTGGCCACATCATCAAAATACGGCCACCTGTAAAATAAATAAATAAATAAATACCATATATTTCATTCGTATGCTATGTCAATGCCACATCAGCGTCAAAGACCAAATGTGACAGAATACGAAAAATACAAGGACTATATTGAACAATTTTTGAAATTTGGATGGAAATGAACATTGGACCTTTTTTCAAGGACCAAAAATGGCTTTAACCCTTATTATTATTATTGTTGTTGTTGTTGTTGTTGTTGTTATTATTTTTTTAATTTATTATTATTATTATTATTATTATTATTATTATTATTATTATTATTATTATTATTATTAGGGTAAACAACATGAATAGTCACCTAACTATTAGTGCGTTTCTATTTTGGTCACTCACCTAAAAAAAGTTACGATTCAGTCACTTAAGTTTAAGATTTTTGGTTTTTTAGGTCACACTCACGATGTTAATGGCGAGTTGAAATGGCCTACCACATGGTATGTCTTCTCGTTTATGACCCATTGAACCCCCATCTTCTTCTTCAAACCGCTTCTCTCAACCTCATCTCTAAACCTTCGAACCCTAATCTCTAGGATCCTGTTGTGCTTCTGTTTATACTAAAAAAAAAAAAAAAAAAAAATTGATGATATAAAAAAAAGGGGAGCCTTGAAAATATAATATATCTCAGGGGGGGTAATATGAAATATTTCATATATTTCAAATGAATTAGATATTTCAAAATATCTTGAAATTAAGATGGTCTGCGACCTCAGGCTTAACCCTAATACAAATCCCTTTGGGATCAAGAAATACATATCTTGAGGCAAGTCAAGAGGTATATATAAAATTCAAGATTGTCAGGAGAACAAATCTACGAGGCAATTTTAAATCTTGAGGCGGCCGGGGAACACATACTCTGAGGCAATCTCGAAAATTTAAGGTGGCCCTGGAACACATATCCCGAGGCAACCTCAATGCCCCGAGAATACATATCTCGAGGCATGCCTAAGATCATATGCCAAGGCGATGATGTAAACACATCCCAAGGCGGGCCAAAGGCACATTTTTCAAAGATAGTCTGAGAACACATATCTCAGGGCAAACATCAAATCTCAAATTGCCTCTGAAAACATATCCCGAGGCAAATCTCAAATCTCAAATAGCCTCAGAGAACATATCTCGAGGCGAATTCAAATTCCAAAATTGCCCCTGAGAATATATCTCAAGGCGATCTCAAATTTCAAAATGGCCCAAGAACACATATCTCGAGGTAGATCTCAAATCTCAGAATCGTCCGGGAACGCACATCCTGAGACAATCCCAAGAGAATGCGAATTCCAAGGCATTATAAAAATACCAATCCCGAGGCAAAATAAAATAAAATAAAAAAATAAAAAATAATGATAAATTAATAAATTAAATTAAAAGATAAGAACAAATGAGTTGGTCTTATCCTCACATCCATGTAATGATGGGGAGGTTAACAATCTTCACCGGACCATCTCTACGCGGAGGTGGGCTATCTCTAAAGACAATAAAAAGGGATAGACAAGACAAGAAAAAAGGGAGAAAGAAGAAGGGAAGGAAGCAAGGCCATTGACCCTCTCACTTGGTTGCCTTGGCCACTCCGAGGCCCGCCCAGCCATTACTCAAATGCTGTCGATCCTTCTCCATCGGCGGCTCCCAGCAGAGATCCCATCTCGCCATTTTGCATGCCGCGCCAGCCACCCTGCTCAGGCCGCCCAGCGCCTCCATCCATCTGCTGACCCTTCTCGCGCATGGCGGCTCCCTTGAGATCCATCTCCCATTTTGCCAGCGCCGTTGCGCCCAGCCGCGCTTCTAACGCCCGACCACTCCTGTGCCGCGCCGCTACTCGGGGCGCCCGACCTCTCTCGCCCCCGGCTTCTGCGGCGTACTACACTGCCAAACCCGATCTTTGAACTTGTGGATCTTGAACACGGATCTTTGTTGAAGGCCGGATCTTGATCTTGATATTGGATCTTTGTTGAAGATGCGGATCTTTGAATTCAAAATTGAAGGCGATTGAAGACCTTAGTTCTTTGTTGATCTTTGATGAAATGAATTTGAATTCAAGACATAGTTTTTGATTTCTTTGATATTGGTTGATGTGGAGATGTCATTTGCCATGTTGGAGTTGATCATTCTTTGGGTATTCTTGTGCCTTTGCTTTCTTTGTGCAAATTAGGGTTTATTCTTTTACCCGCCCGACTGTACATCTTCTTGGCTAGCGATTGCTTCTCACGATCTTTGCCGTAAAATTTCTTGTGTTGATGAGTTGCTAGCGATGAAGGGATATTGATCTTGCGTTACTTTCGTGATGTTGCTCCATGACGCTACATTTCTTTGTGAGATTCTTTCTTGGAAAATTTGCTATATTATAGAATTTACTTGCATTTGTCGTAAAATTGGAAGTGAGACTCTGCTTTATTCTAGCTGCAGAAACAACAAAAAATATAAAAAAAAAAGCTGTAGCTGCATTTGTTTATTCTTTGTAGTCTTGCTAAAGCGTCGATCTTGCATTTACTACCGGAGAAATTTCTTGATGTTATGAAGTTGTTGTTGAAATTTTGCCATTACATACGATACAACGTCTTTGCAAAAAAAATAAAATAAAATAAAAATAAATAAATAAATAAATAAATAAATAAATAATATGAAGGAGGTAGGATACAGCCTTCATTGTCAGATAATCAAACTGCAATGTGGTTATGACCATATACTCCAGATATGGCTCAATTGGAGCTGTAGAGAGTACTTTCTGGTCTATCAAGGAGAAAGATGTGATATCATTTATTGTTCCTATTTCGGTGATCATGATGGGCTTATCAGATTAAAAGAATGCCATGAAGAAATTGGAAAAGGTGTGTATGCAAATAAAGAATTCAAAGACACCCTGTTGCAATAAGGCAGCTATGCCAAATGAATTGGGGATTAGAAAGGCCACTTTTGAATGCACGATTTTCCATTTCCTCGATGTATTCTGAAGAGACCCTTTTCACTTTGATAGCACATCTTTGTGAAAGGAGATGAAGAACCTGCTGCACTTCAAGCTATTGAGTTCTGGGACTCGATGAAGAAATTCAATTTCAAGAAGAGTATGATGGAGCTGAGACTGCGAACTCAGAATCTCTTCACTCCTATTTTTTAGAGAAGGTATTTCTTCAGCCGGCTTCTTGAAGCAAGGGGAGGATCAAGGTCAAGGTAATGAGACTTGCAATTACATCCAATGGCATATCACGGCTGACTAGATTTGTTGAGTCATCTCTCACGAGTCCTAAATAGAGATGGAGATGAATATGAATGAATTTTCATTCAATCTGATTTTCTTGAGTTGCCATACTTTTGCATCAAGGTTTAAGTTGGGCTGATGGAGACTATGATAATGAAGCTGCTGCTATAAAAAATTTGGGCTGCAAACTTTGGCTTATGTTATTGTCCGTCATTATGACATTGTTCTTGATATTCTTGTCATCAAGCGGAACCAATGAGACACTTGAGAATCTATGGATGACCTCGAAGCTTGTAGAAGCGTCCACAAAACTATACTTTAATACGAAATCAAGCAAAACAAATTGAATCCAAGAATGGCATTGAACATCAAAAGAAAATTTGGGGTGTCAAGATCTTTGTAAATCAAAGAGGCAGAAAAGAGCATTATTTGTGGATGATCGATTCTATTTTGGAGATTAGCGCACAAAAATCACATTTTAATGAAATGTCCTAAAGGAAATTTGAGAGAGTGGCAAATATAATTCAGTCCAAAAGGAAGAGTTGTTATGGTACATTTACTCCATTCTGCAAAAACAATAGATTGCTGTTACTCAATAAAACTGCTGCTGACACGAGTTGCTGAAGAATTGCTGAATTGCTGCAGAAATCACTGTTATAAAAGGTCATTTTCAAAAATTCATAACTCCGGCTAGAGAACCCCGATTGAGGCGCGATCTGCGGCGCTGGAAATTAGACATCGAGATCTTCAACAATCATATACAACTCAAACTCGTTCGGCAGACTGATCAGTGCGTATTTTGATGGGGAAAAAGGATGAACATTATAGTTCGGCAAATTAATTCCTGAAACCTCGTCTGATTGCCCATATTCAAAAATTCATAACTCTGGCCCGGAAGCTCTGACTGAGGCGATCTCTACGGCGTTGGAAATTAGACACCTGGGTCTCCAACATTTATATTCAGTGCAAATCCTTTCGATGGCCCGATCAGCATGGATTTTGATAAATAAAAGGGTAGATTTCAGCATTTCTGCCGTCAGCCATGCTGATCACCCAATTTTAAAAATTCACAACTCTGGACCGGAAGCTCTGACTGAGGCGATCTCTACGGCGTTGGAAATTAGACACCTGGGTCTCCAACATTTATATTCAGTGCAAATCCTTTCGATGGCCCGATCAGCATGGATTTTGATAAATAAAAGGGTAGATTTCAGCATTTCTGCCGTCAGCCATGCTGATCACCCAATTTTAAAAATTCACAACTCTGGCCCGGAAGCTCCGATTGAGGTGATCTCTGCGGCGTTGGAAATTAGATACCTGGGTCTCCAACATTCATATTCAGCGCAGATCCTTTCGGTGGCCCGATCAGCGTGAATTTTGATAAATAAAAAGGGTAGATTTCAGCATTTCTGCCGACAGCCATACTGATCACCCAAGTTCAAAAATTCACAACTTTGACCTGGAAGCTCCGATTGAGATAATCTCTGCGACGTTGGAAATTAGACATCTGGGTCTCCAACATTTATATACAACACAAACTCATTCGGCGGTCCGATCAGTGTGGATTTTTGATAAACAAAAGGGTAAATTTCAGCATTTCTGCCGCTAGCTATGTTGATCGCCCAATTTCAAAAATTCATAACTTTGGCCAGAAAACTCCGATTAAGATGAAATTTGTGGCATTGGAAATTAGATATCCAGATCTCCAATAGTCATATACAACACGGACTCGTTCGGCGGCTCGGTCGGTGTAAATTTTGACGGATAAAAATAGTCAATTTCAGCGATCCTACCGTTGACAATGCCGAAGACTCATTTTCAAAAATTCATAATTCGTGCATGGAAACTCCAATGGGAATGAAATTTGCGGCGCTGAAGACTAGATACCAAGAGCTTCAATAGTCGTATATAGCACAAGCCCCTTTTGCAACTCGGCGTGCATATTTTGATGGAGAAAAGGCTAATCCCTCTTTGTCTAGGCTAAACCAACCACTTCCTACGGACAACTCGATCGAAGACAAAATTGGCGGTGGTTATTGGGATTTAGGCTTCACGATCTCTCCAACCATATATAATGCAACTCCTAAGGGCTGGCTCGATTAGGCAGCGGTTCTTGATGAAAGGGGAGTTAATTGGCAACCTAAACCTCGAGTCCGCGAGTGTCTGAAGCAGCGGTGGATTATGGATCCCATATGGCAGGGCACAAATCCTGAGGCGGTCCTGAGGCGGGGGCGGCGTCATAAATAAACAAATAAATAAATATATCTATAAACATATGCTGATATATAACAAATCATATTATATTGCAATAAAATCAATTATTCTTTCTCATTGTCTCTACTTGTATTTTTTGCCCTTAATCGGAGGTTAGCGACAGCATGCAGGGTAATTAATAATAGAGGCTTGCCTCTATTAGGAATAAAAGAACCCACAAACAAACAAAAAATGATATTTGTGCTTCGAAATATTGTCTGGTGTCACACGATGCCAGGCGCGTATTTTCGATCCCACAAATTCTGGCACGCCCGGTGGGGACCTATTCCTCCTCCCATCTTTGTGGCAAAAGTACAAGTAGAGGTTCATAAATTTTGCAAGGTGGCTTGCCACTGGCCTCTATAATGAAAAGGGAGTTTCAAGACCAAAGCAAATCCACCGAATGATGTTTTCCTACACCTAGCTAGCTGGGTTGACTGACGATTGAAGAGCGAAGAGAAAACGTCAGCGGAGACTCTCCCACAATCAAGTCCTTGATCCTACTAGTAAATGTTGTGCTCTACTCAAAAGAAGAGATGCATACAAGATCTCTCCTACAATTGGAAGTTCGGCATCCATAGAAGTCCTAACAGTGTCATACCTTCCACACATGGAACATCGGCCTGATATGCTTCTCTTAGTTTCATATGATGATCTACTGGTCAAGAATCAAGGATTGTCATTTTGTAGGGGTTACCCCAGCCCAGCCTGAGAGGATACTTTCTACAAAAGAAGACGATGTACCTTCAAAAAGAGGAGGGAACCTTCAAACATGCTAAAGGCTTGCACAAAAAAAAAAAAAAAATCAAAAAAATCAAAAAAATCAAAAAAATCAAAAAAAAAAATCAAAAAATCAAAAAAAAAATCAAAAAAAAAAGACAAGAAAAAAAAAGGAAAAGAAACAAAAAAAAAGGAAAAGAAACAAAAAAAAACAAAAAAAAAAGAAATATTATCTATGGTGCACCTACGAAGGGATGAAGGTTTCAAATAAGAAGCTACACTCTGTCTTCTTTCAAAGTTATAAAAATATTGAAATTGGTTCTTTCAAGCCCCTTAGGTTGGTGAGAATGAACTCAATTCTTTACTTGAGTTATGACTTTAAAAGAGCCGACCCGACATCAAAGGAAGTTGCAATCGATAAGATGACGCCGATTCAATTCCATCAAAAGTCAAAAGTCAAAATACAAGGAAGGGAAATACATATAATGCGGATGGTCATTTTGAGGCCCGAGGAGGTTCATCACACATATCATTCACAAAATCTCATATCAAGTACAATAAAAGAAGAAGGATCAAGCCACGTGCCACACAGGGGGCAAGGAACGGGAGTTGACCTTCAACAACAAAGTGTCCCTAGAAGGGAGGATAGGAGGATGAATCCATTTTCTTTCCAACCCTAAATCCTCCTTAAAGCATTTTCATCAAAAAAAAATGGATGCATAAGTTCATATCATCTGGATGGCCATTGAGGCCCGAGGAGGCCCATCACTTGCATCATTCATAAGATCCTGGGGGCATAATATAAGAAGGATCAAGCTACATGCCACATAGGGGGCAAGGAGCAGGAGTTGACCTTCAACAACAAAATGTTCCTAAAAAGGAAGGATAAAGAGGATGGATCCATTTTGTCTCCAACCCAAAATTCTCCTTAAAGCATTTTCACCAGAAAACATGGATACATAAATTCATATAATCTGGATGGTTATTGAGGCCCGAGGAGGTTCAGCATACATACCATTCACAAGATGCCATATGCCACACAGGGGGCAATGAACGGGGATTGAACCTCAACAACAAAATCTTCCCTCCAACCCAAAATCCTCCTTAAGGAAATTTCAACAAATGAAAACATGGAATATATCGTTGGCGGATTTGTTGGCATATCAACTTGAAGGCATACAAAGTTGAATAACCCTGTCCCCCGGCATGACCTCAAGTGCCTCTATCCTTGAGCAATTGACAACAATGATCTAACAAGTGACACTTGCGGATGGTGCGTTGTTAAAATTGATAAGAAAATGATGCCTTATCTTAAGGGTATAGCGAGGATTGATATTTGCCTCACCTATGACAACTGTGGGTATACAAGTATAAAACCTCATTCCTTTGATAGTTCATTCGCAAAATCATGCAAGAAACGCCCACAAATCTGCACTCAAGTCATTTCAGATATGGTCACAGATAAAAGACTCATTTCTGATATAAATTGGGGGCATGAATGATATCAAAGTAGTGGATCCAGACGGTGGCTGGCGATCGCGATAGGATTCTCTCTTCCGTCGACAAGACAAAGCCGATCTTTCCTTATCCAAGGCCGGGGGCAAGAAGCTCGCTATCCAGCAGGGAGAAATAAAAATCCTCTGAGAAAGAAAGGACATCTCATCCGACATCAACCCGCGGGAAGCGAAGCGAATGGAAGAATGGATCGAAGCACCAAAATCCTCAAATCAATGGCGAAGTGTGCAGGCCCGGGAGGCGATCTCGGTACACTTCTGAGCGGCATAAATCTTGAGATGGCGATTAAACACGCATTATCTCAGAAGCGGTTAATGAAAATACAAATCCAAAGCGAGGCGGTATGCATCCCGATGCGATGATGCATACATCTCAAATCGGCACAAATCTTGAGATCACGATCAAACACGCATTATCTCCAGCGGTGATAAAAATATATATTCCTAGCACAAATCTTGAGACATGGTGAAGTACACATCTCAAGACAACCAATCAAAATATAAATCTCCAAAACGACGCCAACCTTGAAGCATGGTAAAGCTCACATCTCAAGGTAGCCTATGAAGTATAAATCATGAGACATCACAACACCTCGAGTAAGGGGATGGAACACATCTCTCGAGCAGTGATGAAATATAAATTTCAAAGCAAAGACACAACCCTCGAGGCAAAGATGGAACGCACTCTCGAGGCAGCTGATGAAAATACAAATCCAAAGCGAGGAAGTGTGCATCCCAATACAGTGAAGCACACATCTCAAAGCATCACAACTCTTGAGGCAAGGATGGAACACACCTCTCAAGACAGTTGATGAAACACAAATATCAAGGCAGCTACAAATCTCGAAGCGACAATGAAGGACGCTTCTTGATATGGC
Organism: Dioscorea zingiberensis; assembly: GCA_026586065.1. Classification (NCBI taxonomy): domain Eukaryota; kingdom Viridiplantae; phylum Streptophyta; class Magnoliopsida; order Dioscoreales; family Dioscoreaceae; genus Dioscorea; species Dioscorea zingiberensis. The sequence goes on along the minus strand of JAGGNH010000025.1, from coordinate 334,901 downwards.
AACAAATCCCAGATGATGAAGTGTGTATCCCGATGCAGTGAAGCACACATCTCAAAACAGCACAACTCTCGAGGCAAGGATGGAACACACCTCTCGAGACAGTTGATAAAACACAAATACCAAAGTAGCCACAAATCTCGAAGCAACAGTGAAAGACGCTTCCTGAGATGGCAACAAATCCCAGATGATGAAGTGTGCATCCCGATGCAGTGAAGCACACATCCCGAAGCAGCACAGATCTCAAGGTGATGACAAAATGCTCATCTCGAGGCAGCTGATGAATATGCAAATCCCAAGCGAGGAAGTGTGCATCCCGATGCAGTGAAGCACACATCTCGAAACAGCACAAATCTCAACGTGATGATGAAACACTCATCTTGAGATAGCTAATGAAATATAAATCTCAGAGCAGCACAACTCTCGAGGCAAGGATAGAACACACCTCTCAAGACAGCAGATGAAACACAAATATCAAAGCAGCCACAAATCTCGAAGCAACGATGATGAAAGATGCCTCTCGAGATGGTAACAAATCCAAAGCAAAGAAGTGTGCATACCGATGCAATGATGCATACATCTCGAATCAGCACAAATCTTGAGATCACGATCACACACGTATCTCAAAGCAGCTGATAAAAGTATATATCCCAAAATGGTACAAATCTTGAGACATAGTGAAGACCACATCTCAAGACAGCCGATCAAAATATAAATCTCCAAAACGGCGTCGACATTGAAACATGGTGAAGCTCACATTTCAAGACAGCCAATGAAATTTAAATCATGAAACATCACAAATCTCGAGGGGGCAATAAAACACACATCTCGGGGTAGCTGATGAAATACAAATATCGAATCAGCCAAGGATCTCGAAGCAACGATGGAGCACAAATCTCAAAACGACTGATGAAAATATATAAACTCATAAACTCCAAAATGGCGCAGATCTTGAAGCATGGTGAAACACGCATCTCAAGATAGCCGATGAAATTATAGTCTCGAGGCAGTGATAGAGCACATATCTCAAGACGATCGATGAAAGTACGAATTTTAAAGCAGCCATGAATCTCGAGGCGCCGATGTAGCACGCATCTTGAGGTGGTAGTAAATTTCAAAACAAAAATGATGAAGTGTGCATCTCGATCTCGGGATAAATGATGAAATACAAATATTAAAGCAGCCATGAATAATCCGAGACAGCGATGGAGCACGGACCTCAGGATGGCTAGTGGAAATACAAATCCAAAACAGCTACAAATCTCAAAGAGGCGCTCTAGCATGCACTTCGAGGTGGCGACAAATCCTAGGAGCATTGAAGTGTGCATCCTAAGGCAATGAAGCACAAATCTTGAAGCATTACAAATCTCGAGGGGGCAATGGAGAGCTCGCATCTCGAGATAGATGATGAAATACAAATATCGAATCAGCCATTGAGCACAGGTCTCGAGACGGCTGATGATGCAAATCTCCAGGCGGTGAAAGCACAAGATGGCCGATGATAGATCCCAAAGCAGCACAAACCTCAAAGTAGCGATAGGATATGCATCATGAGGTAACTGGAAATACAAATCCAAATGGTTTCAAATTTCGAGGAAGCAATCTAGCATGCGCCGAGGTAGCAACAAATCCTAGAAATCTTAAAGCGATGAAGTGTGTATCCCGAAGCGGTAAAGCACATCTCGAATCAACACAAATCTCGAGATGTTGCTATATCACATATCTCGAGGGAAATGATGAAATCTAAATTTCAAAATGATGAAGTATGTGTCCCGAGACAACAAAGCACACGTCTTGTAGCAGCATACATCTTAAAATAACACAAATCCCGATATTGCCCAAGAATACTAAGCCTGTGGCGACTAAAGAATACAAATCTTGAGATTGCTCTCCTCAACATATATGACTCTCAAACCTGTATCCTCCATGAATGAGGTCAGGTATAATACGACTCTTGAAGTTTAGCATATTCCGACCATGGAGTCGAGACTTCTATGAAATCTTCATTTGGGGTTCTCAAACATATAATGAGATCACCAAATATATGATGAGATCACCAGATATATGAAATGTTAAACTTGGGTTCTCAAACATATAATGAGATCACCAAGATATATGAAATGTCATTTGGGTTCTCAAACATATAATGAGATCACCAAGATATATGAAATGTCATTTGGGTTCTCAAACATATAATGAGATCACGGATATATGAAATGTCAAACTTGGATCTCACACTCATATAATGAGATTACCAAGGAAATATGGAGTGTCAAACACGTATCCTCTAGCAATAAAGTCGAGGTAAAAAAATGGCAGCTTCTAAAATGATGAAATACAAATTCTTCACTTGGGTTCTCATACACTCATATGATGAGATTGCCAAGGAAATATGAAATATCAAAACTTGTATCCTCCATCAATGAGGTCAGGTGAAAATATAACACTGGAAGTTTCACATATTCCAAAAATGGAATTGAGATTTCTAAAAATAATGAAATGAAAAAGTGCACACTTGGTTTCTCAAATACTCATATGATGAGATAAAGAAGAAATATGAAATTTCAAACTTCTATCCTCGGTTGATGAAGTCAAGAATAAACGCATATTTGAAGACTCGCAACTAGCGAATCCATATTATGAAGAAATTCAAATCAATAGAAGATCCATAAGTACGATTCTCAATGATGCCAAAAAAGAAAGTGCTGGGGGCAAAGTGGAAGTCTTCACCCTTGAAATGCCAGAGGAAGATTGGAGACAACCTTCAGAGAAATATTTGGGATATGATAAACTCTCAGGGGGCAAATCGGAAGGCCTTCAGGTAAAGCGAGGCACCCTAAGATTCACCCTCATATGAAGGAGCGAATGAAATTATGCACGATGTATACTTCGTGATATGTGGTGCACATCAATCCAGGTCCAAGACGCGACTTAAGAGTAAACGTATGGGATGTCATTGGCCAACCATGGTCGAAATTGCATTGAATATGCTAAAAGATGCTGTATGTGCCAAAAGATACCATCAACATCCAAATCAAAGAAAAACTATGTCCAAAGATAAAAGAGATGGCATTATAAACTCCTTGAGATGTTGTGCGGTTATCATACCACTTATAGGACTCCAACATGATCCACACCATGCTCCTAGGTGTTTGGAATCAAAGCAGTCCTTTCCCTCCAAATTCAGATGGTATTATGAAATAAAATATCAAATGAAAACAATATTCTCCTTCGTCAATATGAATTGGACTCACTCGACGATGTTAGCATGGACATCACAAGCTTGCAACAAATGGGCTCGTTTCCAAAATGATGAAAAGTAGCCTCAAGTCTCCAAAAGTCTCAGCCATAAGGATGAAAGAAATTTATATGTTCATACTTCTCCCTCTCAAATAAATTTCGTGAGAGAAGTATGAAGGGGGCATTTGTTTATACCAAAAAAATGATGATATAAAAAAGGGGAGCCTTGAAAATATAATATATCTCAGGGGGGGCAATATGAAATATTTCATATATTTCAAATGAATTAAATATTTCAAAATATCTTGAAATTAAGATGGTCTGACCTCGAGGCGAACCCGAATACAAATCCCGAGGCGGATCAAGAAATACATATCTCGAGGCAAGTCAAGGGTATATATAAAATTCAAGATTGTCCGAGAACAAATCTCGAGGCAATTTTAAATCTTGAGGGCAGCCGGGGAACACATACTCTGAGGCAATCTCGAAAATTTAAGGTGGCCCTGGAACACATATCCCGAGGCAACCTCAATGCCCCGAGAATACATATCTCGAGGCATGCCTAAGATCATATGCCAAGGCGATGATGCTAAACACATCCCAAGGCGGGCCAAAGGCACATTTTTCAAAGATAGTCTGAGAACACATATCTCAGGGCAAACATCAAATCTCAAATTGCCTCTGAAAACATATCCCGAGGCAAATCTCAAATCTCAAATAGCCTCAGAGAACATATCTCGAGGCGAATTCAAATTCCAAAATTGCCCCTGAGAATATATCTCAAGGCGATCTCAAATTTCAAAATGGCCCAAGAACACATATCTCGAGGTAGATCTCAAATCTCAGAATCGTCCGGGAACACACATCCTGAGACAATCCCAAGAAAATGCGAATTCCAAGGCATTATAAAAATACCAATCCCGAGGCAAAATAAAATAAAATAAAAAAATAAAAAAATAATGATAAATTAATAAATTAAATTAAAAGATAAGAACAAATGAGTTGGTCTTATCCTCTATCCATGACGGTCGGGAGGTTAACAATCTTCTCGGACCATCTCACGGAAGTGGGCTATCTCTAAAGACAATAAAAAGGGATAGACAAGACAAGAAAAAAGGGAGAAAGAAGAAGGGAAGGAAGCAAGGCCGCTTGACTCTCCGCCAGTCACCGCCCCTGCCTCTCGAGCCGCCCAGCGCCACCTCCATCGCTTTGCAGTCCTTCTCCACATGGCGGCTCCCACGCCGAGATCCCATCTCCGCCCGGCCGCCAGCGCCCGCCACTGCTCGAGCCGCCAGCGCACCTCCATCTGCCGGCCCTTCTCCACCGCTGAAGCGCCCCGCCCGAGATCCCATCTCCGCCCGGCTGCCAGCGCCAGCGCTCAGCGCCCAGCGCGCCTCGCCGCCACTACGCCGCCACGCCTACTCCGAGCCGCCCGGCCCTCTCCCGCCCCGGCTTCCGTCCGGCGACTACCGACCGATCGTCAATTGAACCTGACCGATCTTGAACACGGATGCTTTGTTGAAGGCGGATCTCGATCGCGATATTGGATCTTTGTTGAAGATGCGGATCTTGAATTCAAGAATTGAAGTGATTGAAGACCTTGGATTTCTTTGTTGATCTTTGATAGGAAATGGGCGCCGAATTCAAGACATGGTTTCGATTTCTTGATATTGGTTGATGTGGAGATATACATTGCCATGTTGAGTTGATCATTCTTTGAGTATTCTTGCGACATTTGCTTTCTTTAAATGCAAATTAGGAGTTATTGCTACCGCCCGAGGCCTTCTAGCATCTTCTTGGCTAGCGGTGCTTCTCGATCTTTGCCATAAAGGCTGCTTTGTGTTGATGAGTTGCTAGCGATGAGGATATTGATGCAGCGTTACTGCGTGATGTTGCTCCATGGCTTCTTTGTAGAAGATTCTTTGCCGGCTGCTATATTATAGGGCTAGCTTTCTTTGTCGTATAAAATTTGGTGAGACTACTGCTTCTGTTCTCACTGCGAAACAACAAAAATATAAAAAACATGCTGCATTTGTTGTTGTGGTGCTGCTAAAGCTTAGCTTGCATTTGCTACCGAGGGAAGGCTTGATGTTATGAAGTTGTTGTTGAAATTTGCCATCACCATTACAACGTGTCTTGCCAAAAAAAAATAAAATAAAATAAAAATAAATAAATAAATAAATAAATAAATAATATGAAGGAGGCAGGATACAGCCTTCATTGTCAGATAATCAAACTGCAATGTGGTTATGACCATATACTCCAGATATGGCTCAATTGGAGCTGTAGAGAGTACTTTCTGGTCTATCAAGGAGAAAGATGTGATATCATTTATTGTTCCTATTTCGGTGATCATGATGGGCTTATCAGATTAAAAGAATGCCATGAAGAAATTGGAAAAGGTGTGTATGCAAATAAAGAATTCAAAGACACCCTGTTGCAATAAGGCAGCTATGCCAAATGAATTGGGGATTAGAAAGGCCACTTTTGAATGCCTGATTTTCCATTTCCTCGATGTATTACGAAGAGACCCTTTTCACTTTGATAGCACATGCTGTGAAAGGAGATGAAGAACCTGCTGCACTTCAAGCTATTGAGTTCTGGGACTCGATGAAGAAATTCAATTTCAAGAAGAGTATGATGGAGCTGAGACTGCGAACTCAGAATCTCTTCACTCCTATTTTTTAGAGAAGGTATTTCTTCAGCCGGCTTCTTGAAGCAAGGGGAGGATCAAGGTCAAGGTAATGAGACTTGCAATTCTGTCAATGGCATATGCAGCAGCTAGATTTGTTGAGTCATCTCTACGAGTCCTAGATAGAGATGGAGATGAATATGAATGAATTTTCATTCAATCTGATTTTTACTGAGTTGCCATACTTTGCATCAAGGTTTAAGTTGGGCTGATGGAGACTATGATAATGAAACTGCTGCTATAAAAAAGCTGGGGCTGCAAACTTTGGCTTATGTTATTGTCCGTCATTATGACATTGTTCTTGATGTTACTGTCATCAACGGAACCAATGAGACACTTCAGAATCTATGGATGACCTCAAGCTTGTAGAGCGTCCACAAAACTATACTTTAATACCGAAATCAAGCAAAACAAATTGAATCCAAGAATGGCATTGAACATCAAAAGAAAATTTGGGGTGTCAAGATGCTGTAAATCAAAGAGACAGAAAGAGCATTATTTGTGGATGATCAGATTCTATTTTGGAGATTGACTGCACAAAATCTGTTTAATGAAATGTCCTAAAGGAATTTTGAGAGAGTGGCAAATATAATTCAGTCCAAAAGGAAGAGTTGTTATGGCTGTTACTCCGTTACTGCAAAAACAATAGATTGCTGTTACTCAATAAAACTGCTGCTGACACGAGTTGCTGAAGAATTGCTGAATTGCTGCAGAAATCACTGTTATAAAAGGTCATTTTCAAAAATTCATAACTCCGGCTAGAGAACCCCGATTGAGGCGCGATCTGCGGCGCTGGAAATTAGACATCGAGATCTTCAACAATCATATACAACGCAAACTCGTTCGGCAGACTGATCAGTGCGTATTTTGATGGGGAAAAAGGATGAACATTATAGTTCGGCAAATTAATTCCTGAAACCTCGTCTGATTGCCCATATTCAAAAATTCATAACTCTGGCCCGGAAGCTCTGACTGAGGCGATCTCTACGGCGTTGGAAATTAGACACCTGGGTCTCCAACATTTATATTCAGTGCAAATCCTTTCGATGGCCCGATCAGCATGGATTTTGATAAATAAAAGGGTAGATTTCAGCATTTCTGCCGTCAGCCATGCTGATCACCCAATTTTAAAAATTCACAACTCTGGACCGGAAGCTCTGACTGAGGCGATCTCTACGGCGTTGGAAATTAGACACCTGGGTCTCCAACATTTATATTCAGTGCAAATCCTTTCGATGGCCCGATCAGCATGGATTTTGATAAATAAAAGGGTAGATTTCAGCATTTCTGCCGTCAGCCATGCTGATCACCCAATTTTAAAAATTCATAACTCTGGCCCAAAAACTCCGATTGAGGTGATCTCTACGGCGTTGGAAATTAGACATCTGGCTCTACAACATTCATATTCAGCGTAGATCCTTTCGGTAGCCCGATCAGTGTGAATTTTGATAAATAAAAGGGTAGATTTCAGCATTTCTGCCGACAGCCATGCTGAATACTCAATTTCAAAAATTCACAACTTTGGCCTGGAAACTCCGATTGAGATAATCTCTGCGACGTTGGAAATTAGACATCTGGGTCTCCAACATTCATATACAACACAAACTCATTCGGCAGTCCGATCAGTGTGGATTTTTGATAAACAAAAGGGTAAATTTCAGCATTTCTGCCGCTAGCTATGTTGATCGCCCAATTTCAAAAATTCATAACTTTGGCCAGAAAACTCCGATTAAGATAAAATTTGTGGCATTGGAAATTAGATATCCAGATCTCCAATAGTCATATACAACACGGACTCGTTCGGCGGCTCGGTCGGTGTAAATTTTGACGGATAAAAATAGTCAATTTCAGCGATCCTACCGTTGACAATGCCGAAGACTCATTTTCAAAAATTCATAATTCGTGCATGGAAACTCCAATGGGAATGAAATTTGCGGCGCTGAAGACTAGATACCAAGAGCTTCAATAGTCGTATATAGCACAAGCCCCTTTTGCAACTCGGGCAGTGCATATTTTGATGGAGAAAAAGGCTAATCCCTACTGTCTAGCCAGCTCAACCACTTCCTCATGGACAACTCCGATCAAAGACAAAATTGGCGGTATTGGGATTTAGGCTTCCGATCTCTCCAACCATATATAATGCAACTCCTAAGGCGGCTCGGTTAGGCCAGCGGTTCTTGATGAAAGGGGAGTTAATTGGCAACCTAAACCTCGGTCGCGAGTCGCAAGGCAGCCGGTGGATTATGGATCCCATATGGCAAGGGCAAATCACGAGAAGCGGTACGGCGTCATAAATAAACAAATAAATAAATATATCTATAAACATATGCTGATATATAACAAATCATATTATATTGCAATAAAATCAATTATTCTTTCTCATCATGTCTCTACTTGTATTTTTGCTTGCCTTAATCTGAGGTTTCGACTTATTAATCGTTCTGTAATTAATAATAGAGGCTTGCCTCTATTAGGAATAAAAGAACCCACAAACAAACAAAAAATGATATTTGTGCTTCGAAATATTGTCTGGTGTCACACGATGCCAGGCGCGTATTTTCGATCCCACAGCTTCGACTATGGTGACAACTTTGATTATGGTGACAGGCAAGATAGGGGTACTTAGGATTAGGGCTTTCGGAACTTTGAACCATGAGGCGCTAGCTAATTATGTTAATGGGTGTCCACACGACCTGGGCGGCCATGGCTGTGATGAGAACCACCTTCACATTGGCGGGCGCGGTTACTGTGAGCTCGGGGACGCCTAAACAAGATGCAACAGCACCATCAACACTCTTCATGACCTCTAGCATTGTCATATAGAGTGCACAAGCAAGAATGCTTCCAATCAAGGAGGTGGCGAAAACCACAATAAAACCCATGTGAGCTGTCGTGGCGAAGGATGGCCGCTGCGGCCCGACGGTAGGAGAACACCGGGGAGGAGCACTACAACCGGGTCTTGAGGACGACAACAGGGTATAGAGTGAAGGAGACAACGAAGAAGAGGGCTGCCTCGAGGACAAAGAAGAGCCACTTGTCGAGCATCTCCTAATCGATCTCCGCCAATAGATGGATCTCCGTCGTCATCAGCGATGACTCCTCCTCGACTTCCGCCACCGCTATGAGGCTCATCTCTAAAGGAGAAGGTATGTCACGTGGCAGGCCAGGTCAGCTCAACGTTAACACCGTAAGGGTCAGTACCCAAAAAAACCAAAATCTTAAACTTAAGTGACCAAATTGTAACTTTTTTTAGGTGAGTCATCAAAATAGAAACTCACTAATAGTTAGGTGACTATTCATATTGTTTACCCTTATCATTATTAAATGATTATTTTTCCCAAAAACAATTTCCGGCATGTTCTATAAATTATATATAAACCATAAAGATAGAAAAGGGTAAAATAATCATTTTAACACAAATTAGTTGATAACTAACCACAATGATATATATATAAAAATGTTAGTATAAGGCCGGCCGGATTACTGTTCATTTACGGTCGCTTCATTTTGAGGCACTTGGAGAGTATTTTTTTCAAATTCAACCGTATGGATGCAAAGAACATAAAAAATAAGCTAGTATGCCGTTTTCATACAATTTGGTTACCGTATGATCATTCATTTTAAAGGGTGAAATTTTATTGAAATCTTAACGGGTTAAATTTTTACCCTTTAAGATGAAAAATCATACGGTCACCAAATTGTATGAAATTCGACATGCTAGTTTATTTTTCAATGTTCTTTCCATCCATATGTTTGGATTTGGAAAATATATTCTCCAAGTGCCTCAAAATTAGGCTGTGATATATAAATAACAATCGATTCTACCGCCTAGATAAGTAACATGCTTGCGGCGATATATATATATGTAAGTATTGGTATGTTGTAGGGTTATATATATATACATTGATGTGATAACATCCGGTCGGCTTTAATATTGTGCAAATGAGGTCGCTTCTCATTTCGGCCCTTGGAGCATGTTTGAAGGATTTTCAACCGTACGGATGGGAAGATCATCAAAAAATAAGCTAGCATGTCCATTTTCATATAATTTGGTGACCGTTTGGTCCTCCCACTTAACGATTCTTATTTTATAGAAATTTTAATGGTTCAGAATTTCAACCATTAAATGAGAGGACCAAACGGTCACAACATTTTAGCTTATTTTTCGATGATCTTCCCATCCGCATCGAAATCCTCAAACACGCTTCAAGTGTCAATGGCGTAACGGATCTGCATAAGGATCCGTACTACCGCACACATAACATTCCTATATATATATATATATATATATATATATATATATATATATATATATATATTTATATGTATGTATGAGTCATATATATTCATTTATAAACTTTTATGAGATATATATAATTTTTAAGTTCATGTTTCTTCTTTCTTTCCCTTCTCCCCCTCCCCTAAAAAAATTAAATTTTATTTTGAATGTTGAAGATAGTATTCTTTTAAAAAGGAGTCATGTAATGCTGAAAAAGAGAAGACAGTATTGAAATGAACTAATTCCATATTTTCTAATGATAATATTACTAAAGACATAAATTATTTTTTAAATAACAATATTACTAAACATAGAACTTACCAACTATCCTATATATATAGTTAATTGGTGTATATAAGTAAATATGATCTTTTGGTAGCCTCTATCAAAAATGTGTATAATATAATAACAGGGGATTTGAACGAATACTAATATAAAAAAAAAGAAACTATGTACATACCCCTATAAATTTTATAATTGTATGTATATCCTCATGTATCACTGATGTTTGGATATATACTTTTAGAGCTAAAATTTTAACCTTAAAAATAATTTATAAAAATGAAAATATCTTTATTTTTAACCACTCCTTAAAAGAAATTTAAATTAATAAAAATACAAATATTTTTTTTTTAAATATAGGATTGACTTTGACTACAAAATATAGAGTAGAAAGGGCCACTTGCCAAAATGGCTCTAGTCCATTTATTTTATTGGCTCTGAACTGCCCAGTCAGCAACCAAATTGTTGATTGGGATGATATATGTAGCTAATTGGCCTTTCAAATGCCGATTAGCTCCAGAAGATGATGTACGTAGCTAATCAGCCTTTCCAATGCCGATTAGCTCGACACTGCCTATGAAAAGGACCTCTCTGAAGCTAATCATTCTTTTAAATCCCGATTAGCTCCATAGAGCTCTTTTTCATGGAGTTTGGAGTAAATTGGCCTTTCAAATGCCGATTAACACCGGACAATCTCTCTAGAGCTAATCGGTCTTTCAAAGGCCGTTTTTAATCCGAGTCAGCAGGGTGACTGCTGACTAAGCAACTGCAGGGCCATTTTGACAAATATTTTCGATATAGGACCAAAAAATAATAAAATAAATGGACCAAGACCATTTTGGCAAATTGTCTGAGTAGACATCTCCAAGAACATACATGCAATTCTCATATATATATATATATATATTTCAAATGTTATGGAATGCAATTTTGACATATAATATTTATTTTTTTATTATTGATTATCTCTTTCCATCTATAATTTCTTAAAATAATACAAAATTTGAAATTTAATTTGTAAACACGACATGACATGAATTTATGAGAACTAAATACAATTTATTAGTTTGTTACCCCATTTTGGTAACTTATACTAATTTTATCAGTTTTAAAACTCCTCATAAATATGAGAACCAGTCAAAACAACAATTCGAATCCCAAACTAATAATAAAAACTTTCAAATTACCATTAAACTCTAATCTAAATTCTAATCAAAATATAGTAAAATCATATTTCAGTAAAGATAAACTATAATAAAAGAAGTTTGAATTAAACACAACATTGAGTGAGATTATATATATTATATATAACAATTCTAATCTAGATGTCATAGGTGTCACGATTCATTGGCAGTATTTGGTATCACATGTTCCATAACCCACAGTTGATATCTCCGATCCTTCTCGTCTTGGATCCTCTCTTTGTGTAACTCGTGCTCTTATTTAACGTCAACGTTGAAGTTTCCTCTTTTATTATTAGGGATTTAGGAATCTGGATTCCTTGTTGTAGAGTTAAGGTATTTTGAAGAAAAACACAGGTATTGATCTTTCCTGCAGTCCCATCAAGCAACACAGGTCTTACAAAGATTTGCAATGGCTGAAAGAAGAAGAAGTCCACACTTCTTCAAAATTTTCATGCCCCAATTCCACTCCCAACAACTGGTACATCCTTATCTCAAGCTTTACTTTCAATGTTTAAGCATGAAGTTAGATTGGTTCTTAGTTATGCTGTTTGTTGTGGAACTTCTGGTTTATTTATATTCATTGGAAGCAATTCTGATGTGTGTTTTTGTTCTTAAAGAAGATTGTGATTCTCCCCATGAAATTTGTTTATGTATATGTGCATTGCAGTCAGTTCCATCTGGGTTTTGTTCTTAAAACTGTGTTTTGGATTTTTCTGTAAAAGGATTTTGATTTTTGATTTTGTGTAGTTTTTCTTTGTTTTATTTGTTAAAGTTTTTGGCTTTGTGTCATAAGAGATTGTTTTGGACCTTTAGTTTATGCTTACCATTGCAAGCAATTCTGTGCGCCTTTTGTACCGAAGAGATGTTGAATTTTCTGTCAAAATTGTTATTCAATGATAAGCTGTTGTGCAGTTTGTTTGGTTTTTCTTTGTTTTATTTATTAAAACTGCTAGCATTGTATCTGATCTCCTAATTATGTACATGCATTGTTTGCACCAAAAAGATGTTGACTTTCTTAAGATGGGACAATACAAACCATAGTATAAAAGGTTTTCAGATTCTTATATTGCTTAATCTGTTTTGAGTTTGTTGTTTTTCATTATGTCTGTGTGTGTACTGTAGGTGGTACCCTCTGACTTCTTGAAACACATGGAGGGGGAATTAGCTCAGACTATAGCATTGATTGGCCCAAGTGGTAATCAATGGGATGTGAACTTGGTAAAGAGAGGCAGTGCTATGGAATTTGATGATGGTTGGAATGAATTTGTCGTTGATCATTCTCTGGCATCCGGGGATTTCTTGGTCTTCCGTTATGATAACGACTCACACTTCACAGTGTTGATATTTGATGTGAATTCTTGCGAGAAGGAGATTGCTTTCTCTGCCAAGCCTAGTAAAGAAACCATTGATCATGGGGAGAGCAAGTGTAGGGAAAAAGTGAAGATGCCAAGAGAAAATCAAGTAACGCAACTAATTTCAAAGAGGAAAAAGGAAAGTGATGAATGCTCAAATGCAATGAAGAAGCTTAATTGCTCCAATTTGACCATTGAGGAGTGTGAGTCTACGGCATATTTTTGAAAATAGTTGATCTACTATGCAATTATGGATGATTTTCTTTTCTTTTGTTATTTATTTATTTGTTTTTTATTTGATGTTGGTAGATCATAGTTCTTCAAGTGGGGAAGAGTTCGTAACTCCTCTAAGAATAATTGATGTGACAACTGAAGAAGATTTACCAACCACTAGTTCAAGTGATGATGCTCTTGATGGCACTCAGCGGAGAAATGTTCGGCCATTGATTTCTAGTAGTAAGGGCACAAAGGAAACATCTGGTAAGACTCATTCTTATTGTTCTAATTCTATAAAGTAAATTGGAAATTCTGGAAGTAATCAAAGTGAGAATTCTGAGTATCATGGATTTGGAACAAAAGCTTGATTAGATTTTTTTTTGTTGAATTCTCTTTTCTTTTCTGGTTTTGATGCATATATGTCATTGATATCTAGCAAAATTAGAGATCAAGCCTCTTATTTTCTTTCTTGTAGCTATGCTAGGAGAAAGCTTTTCAGCCTCTAAAATCACAAAGACGACCAGTTACACAAAAAGAATTGGATAGAGCTCTTGAGATGTCCAAATCATTCAAGTCTACATATCCTTTCACTACACTAGCTATGCGAGACTCCTATTGCTACCATCATTTTCAATTGGTAAGTCTTCCATATCACTTCATCGAGCAACGCAGAAATGGCTCCCCTTTTGAATATTTCTACTAGTTGTATCATAATAAAACTTTCTTGAATTTACTTATATTCGCAATTTCCACTTTTTAATGTTCTCCTTTCATCTCACTCTTTTATGAAAGGATGTTTCTATATTGTCTTCTTGGACATAAATTATCATGGCCGTTTAATAGTCTTCCATATCACTTCAGCAGGAATGAATAAATTAGACAGCTCGTGTAAGTCTATCAAAATTAATTTTATACAACCTTACGTTATTCACTCTTTAGAATCCTAAGCTCTTCCTGAAGTAGAAATAATCTTTTTTTGAGTATTAACTTCCATCTTGTAACTAATTGTTTATTTCGCTTATTGATAAATATAGATGAGCAAGAGCTCTGTTTTCCTCGGAAGAAAACTGTATAATGCTTACATGCAATGAAATTTATTTAAAATTTTCCAACTTTTCATTTAAAAATATTCTTGCCTTGGAGGGGCACATAGATTAGCTTGTTCTTGATTTTCATTAATATTGAGCGTTGTATAATCATGTATATGAAGCTGGTTTCATAGTTCTCTTTCCCCCTTATTCTAATAAGTGATCCAAAGAAGAATGCCGACATATACTACAGTTACTTAGTTAAATGTTCCCTCCAGCTTAGAATTCTGTTGGTAATGCCATGAAACAATGATGTCTCCGGTTTTTGTTTACTATTCTGGACTTATGCTTGATGAATTAAATCAAAGTACAGTTTCTTTTTTGTGCTGAATTTCTTCTTTCGTTGTGCAACATGCAGAACCTTCCATTTTACTTCGCAAAAGAACATATGTCAAAGGTTAATATGAAAATGACTCTTTGGGATCCCGAAGGAGGCCATGGACAGTAGCTTACCTTTACTACCGACGCCGAAAGCAAGTCTAAGAAGTGGATGGAACAAATTCTCTTTTGCGAACAATCTGAGAGTGGTGATGTCTGCATCTTCGAGCTCATTAAGCCAGGACGAAATGCGGGTGCATATTTTCAGAGTGTTGGATCAAGTGACACCGTTGATCCGGTTCAACCCTCGCAATAAATGAGCATCTATGTGCTTTATATCTTTTATAGAAATTGACTCACTTTTTGAGTTCTTGAGCCAATGTATATGAAATCAGTTATTCTTTACAACAGTGAATCTGTGATTTTACTGCAAGTGAGAGCTATGTATTCGTGCAAATCCAAGTCAATTGAATTCAATGTTGTCTTACCAATGAATTGGAAATATAAGGAAATTATTTTTTGGAGATGACCCCTATTTTCATTTATATGCCTAATTCTGATTTTTCTCTTGTTTTCCCCCTTCTATTTTCCTCTATTTGAACATTCTCATTCCTTTTTAATTTATTTTTTGAATGGGAACAATAGTGTTTATTTTACAAAACATAGAAAATCAAGAACAATTTTCCAAGACAAACACACCCTTAAATTAAAGGTTTAAAAGTGTATACATGGTGATATTTCACCTATTATTCAGTCATAAATTCACTTGACTTAAAAGGCCTCTATATACATGGAGAATATGTATATATATAAGAATGTTAGAGTGAGGCCCGCCGCATTTGCGGTCGGCCCACTCTAACACTCAACCGGTGCTAGGTTGTTGTTTTGGGCTTTTATTTATTTATTTATTTATTTATTTATTTATTTTGGTTTTGGGTGTTAGAGTTGCGGCCGGCCTCACTCTAACACCTCTGATAGTATATATATATATATATATATATATATATAAGGCAAATTATTTATAGGTCCCTGAAAACAGTAACCAGGGACCTCTCCCTCCCACTATTTGCTACACCTCCCCACCTATCCTAAGGACCCCAAGGGAAAAGATAAATAGTGCCAAGGACATATATATATATATATATATATATATATATATATATATATATATATATATATATATATATTAATGGTGCTACTGTTAGGCCGGAAAGACACCATGCAGATCCGGCCAGCCTCCCATTTTGGCCCCTGGAGCATGTTTGAAGGATTTCCAACCGTACGGATGGTAAGATCACTGAAAAAGAAGCTAGCCTGTCAATTTTCATACAATTTGGTGACCGTTTGGTCTTCCTACTTAACGGTTCTTATTTTAGAAAAATTTTAACGGTTCAGAATTTCAACCATTAAGTTGGAGGACCAAAAGGTCACCAAATTATATGAAAATCGATGCATCAAATTTTATTTTTCGATGATCTTCCCATCCATACGTTGAAAAATCCTTCAAACACGCTTCTGAAGCGGAAAATGGGCAAGGATAAATGACGTACGGCCGCACTATAGACTGACTGATATATATATATATATATATATATATATATATATATATATATGTATATAATTTTAAAATTTTATAGGAATACTAAACACATAAAAGGAACCTATCTTATTTTTATTTTTTTAAAAGCAAAATAGTTGAACATAATGCAAACAATTTAATATTTTAGGATAGATAATCCAAACAATTTAATTGGTCATCAAAACTTTAGTTGCAATGCCTGACAGTATCCCAAATTTTAACACTAAAACTTGACTTGGAGATACAGAATCATCACATCTCCCTCACTGAACACAGTAAAGAAATTTAGATTCAGCTCGAAATTGGACCAACCAACAATACTGGAAAAGAGATTCTATCTCAATTTTCCTTCCAAATCTTCCCAGTTATCCTGAGCTTCAACTCCTTCCTATCACCACCAGAGAAGAAGAGGGCCATGTTCCTCTGAATGATAAGCCCGTCGTAACTATCACGCACTTTCCTGTGGCTATCTCTGATGCTCCGAGGCACCCCTTGCCATATCATTTTCCGGCCATTGGCCCCAACCTCAAGGCTGTAACTGTAGTTCTTTGCCTCTGAGTCGTCACCCATGAACCGTAAGAATGCTACGTATACAGGTGACATGCCGAGTTGAAATGCTTCAAAATGCAGGCAGAAGTATTGTCCAAAACAGCTGAATACCTGAAAATGCAAGATAAAATTGAACTTAGAAGTAACTTTCCTTGAAACTTCCAATGTTTGGAGTGGTTAAACGAGCATTTTATTGAACAAAACAACAAGATGAATTGGTGGGTACTATTGATCCTTTGTACACTATAACCTATCCTGAGACAGAACAGAATCAACCATAAAGAGGATAACATAAGAGTCAGTCTATCAAGTATCAGTCAGTGCTCAAAGAAAATCCGATCACAATGACTCTGGCATGCATTCCCTGAATCAATTATTATGGGTCATCATGAGCATTGCAAAATGCCAATAAGCTGAACATCAGTTAGTGAAGCAGGGAACATTAGCTAGTCTAAGAAGTCATTTATTGAGCAATTTGGTATAGAAGCTCCAGATGGGTAGTGCGCTCAAGACTATGACTTCTAGGATAAGATGATTTTGAATACTGTTGCTAAATAGCTCTTCAAATTTAGAGCACATTGAACGATTACTATTTTGTAGGAATACTCCATCACTGCCAAAGAATAGCAGAAAACTTACATGGCAGCAACTACCCTGTTGGAGTAGTATAATGTCAATAATCAAGGGATACATAAGTGTTTACTTTAGTGTAGTGGGTAATAATGTCTCCCAGGTTGTGTCGATGTGATCATCTAGTTCTCTTTTGATATAGTGGTAGCCTACATTATAATTTCAAAGATATTTTATTTTTACAATATATTATCTATTAATTTTCTAGATATATCAATGTTTGACATTGCAACCAACCCAAATAAAAAAGTCTCCCAAAATAAATATTCACTAGCTTAGCAAGAGAGATGATTTGTAACTTTTTGTGACTCTTTCATCTATCAATGGTTACCTATTTAGAAGTACAAAAAAAAAGGACCACAAGCCACATGAAGCAAACATTGCACACAAGAAACATCATGCTTATAAGGAATAACATCAGAAAGTACCGTAAGCATCCATGTCGCATTCTCAACTTCATGTGGATTTGATTTGACATATCGGTGGTTGAAAGAGCTTCCATTGTGCATATCCACCTTGTGATCATCTTTCAGGTGGCTAACCAAAAAAGGAATATCACCGACAACTGTGCACTCAGAACCCGCATAAGGGCAGTTATAAGGTTTAAATGTGCACTGTGATTCATGTTTCAACTTGCTGAAGTATGGGAGTATGCTTGAGCAACCTAAAGTATGATACTTGCAAGGTAGTTCAAGAGAAGCTGCAACCTTCTCCAAAGCAAGACATCTTATATTGCCCAGTTCATGTCTGCATGTCGGACAACGATTATGCACTCTAGGCTTGCATGTCGAACATATTGTATGCCCATTTGAACACTGCCAATAGGAGATTAATAAAATCAGATAACAACCACAGAAGTTTGGTTAGACAGTGGGAAACTGGTTTAAGAATAAAAAACAATATAGCAGAACAATTTTTGTCTGCTCAGATACTGGATCTCAAAATACAAATATAAAAAAGGTGCCAAATGAGACTTAAACACTAAAAAAAGGTAGCGCAGCTGTTATTAGGTATCAAGATTTATGACAAGGATCCAACAGGATAGACTTGATCAAACAATTTTAAGGTTTTTATCTCTGAAAATTGATGGGTGATAATGGCATCTGAAGAAGCAGATACACAAACTCATAGAAAAAAACATTGAGGATCTTGAACTGAGACAATGCAATTAAAGTGAGAAAGATTATTAAGAAATTACTCATGAATAGTGAAGAATCATCATAAAGAGAAGCCGCAGAATTTCTCAACACAGTTCTTAACTACATTTTCTCTGATATTTAAAACAAGGTACAAGAATTAGAGCAGAGGCCCTGCGAACTATCCCAAGAGAAGTTTAGAAAGAAAACTTGAGTTTCTTTGACCAAATATAGTTGATCTATGCTCACAAAGAGGAAATTCCTGATATTTTATATAAGTCAATAAACGTAGGCTTTAATCTCATCTAACCTTTTCAAAAGGCAAATAATGTTGCATGTTTTCTATTTCTAGGAACAGAACAGAAAGCAACATATCTAAACTAAAGTGATAGCAAACATTAGACAAGTTAACATAACTGTGTCTAACAAAACAAAGCTTCCACACTGGGTAGAATACTATGGTTTAGACATTTTACATAGTTCAACCATGACAAAAGACATCAAAAGAACAAAGGCGTACCTATTAACCTTTTAGAAATAAAATGAACCATCAAATATTAAAAATTAAATTGTAAAATAAGTAACCATTATGGTAAATATTCAAGCTATATCTGAAGAAATGTAAAAAGGAGCAAAATAATAATAATAATAATCAGAAATATTCATAAAAAGGTTTTCTAAGAGAGTTAGAGACACAACAGACCTGATGTATTGGTGGGTACATAGCATTTAAGCACACAGGGCATTCAAGGAGTTCATGAACGCTGCTAGCAACTGTTAAATTTGATTTTGGTGCATGTTGATCAGGATTATTCACATGTTCACCAACCTCCATCAAGTCTTCACTTTTAGGAGGATCAATAACCTCAGGCTTGAGTCTCATATCATCCAAATAAATACTTCCAGATGCCATGACTTGATAAAGAGCACTATCCTGGCCCTAGTAACAGAGACATGCAAAACAAGATATGTTCCTAATCTCATTCCATGTACTACAACTATATTATTCAAACATACCCATACAGAAAAAGGACAAGCTTATTCAACACAAACCTCTAAAAATCTTGAAGCATATCAGACAAAGACAAGCTTCTGGAGAGAAGCTAAGAAAAATCCCACTAGGAATGGTAAACAAACATTTCTGAATTCAGAAATAAAACTTCACATTAGTGCCTATAAACCATGCTTGATAGATTGGCACATTGGTGTCAGTAATGTTCATTTTATGGATATTAAATGTATTCCACCCAAAAATGGCAATAGAATCCGACAACCATGAGCTTCATGTTTTACATCCCATCATCTATGCATACAAAACATTAACAAAGAACATAAATTAGCAAAAACCCAACTTTCAACAAGTAATGGATCTTCCACAAATTGAATACATCTAAAAACAAATTTCCCAATTTTCAACAAGTAATGCATCATAGCCCCTAAAACACCCAACTTTCAAAACAACAAAATGCATCAAACAACCACAGCATTGGCCAAAAACAACTTGAAAAGAAACCCGGATCCAAAAATTTCACAACTTCAACAATTAAAAAAACTTCATTTTTGAACAGCAATGACATCAATCAATACCTATGAGGAGAAGAGAAACTCAAATCCCGAAACACGAAGAACAAACGGCAACAAAGAAGAGAGGATTCATCGAAGGGTTGTGTCGGGACGCGAGAGCGGAGAAGAATTCGAATTGAATCCCGTTGATTTCAACAGTGACGTTCTCCTTTTCGGTTTTTTTCCTCTCTTTTTTTCCTCGGATACTTTTCGTCGGAAAAAGACAAAACAGGGGGAATCATTGCGGTGTCCCGCGGCTTACGCAGTCCAGTAAACTGTACCAGCGAATGATGTCAATCCTGCTCAATGTTTGTTTTCGAAGTAGAATTTTTTTATAAAAGTAATGTTAGCTCAAAAATCAAAAACCCTCATTTCTGATCAAGTGTTGAATTTGTTTGAATTTGGGAATATAAGCCAGCAAGAAAATGAAAAGAAATCAAACCCAAATAAAAGAAGAACACCGAAATTAACATGAAAAACCCTTAAAAAATAGGAAAACACCACAGATTCTCCTTTGGGAGCAAATCCACTATGTCTCATCCTCTGTATAAGACCAATGATCCATAAGATAGCTAGAAGATAAAAAATACACAATAGAAAAAGAGAGGAAGAGAGTTTTCAAAGTGGTAGGGCTTCACCGCTCCAAAATTCAATCGATCAAATGGTGCTCTACTTCCCCTTTTATAGGTGTGGGAGTGGGGGAAACTTGCACCTTAAGCTTTCATCCACTTGGCCCACTTGTGTGCCAGCTCAATCCCAACTCAGCTCCACCTCATCTTTCCATCTAGAGGCTTCGAGGAGCCAGCTAGTGTTGGAATAATTATTAGGAAAAAGCCCAGAAAAGATATAGCAAAGATTAAAATACTTATCTCTGAGAACCGAAATGAGAGGCACGTCTAAAGACGTTGTCTTTAGAGAAGAATTACGTCCCCTCACGCACAGGGCTTTACTGGCGCTCTTCTCCCAAGATTCAACCCTTCTCTTTCTCAGACCCTTTCCCTCGGTGCACGTTGGCTGGGGTGTTGAATCTGCTCGCTGTCTTTAGTACCGCTCAAAGAAAGCCCGAGGAAAATCAAGAAGAGGAAAAAGAGAAAAGCTTCTTCGTGTGTTTTTCTTTTGTATATTTTGAGAGAGGTGGATCCCTCTATATTTATAGCCTCTTCATCTCAAGGATATCTATCATAATCTTATTCAAACTCAAATAGGATTACTACTAAGTTTGGATAAGATTAGTTCTAAGTTTTAATATGATTATTAGTCAAAAGGATAAAATCAAATCCATAAAATATTATTCAAAATTTTTAATAAAATAAAGAAAATTTATCCATAATTTCCAACAATCCCCACATTTGTTTTGAATTTTTGAAATAATCAAAACGGAAAACGAAAACGTTTGAGTTGTATTATACCATGCATCAAAAGTAGGTACCTTGCGGGTTTGAACCTCTTCCTAGTGACAATCAGTTTTTGCCCATACAAGTCCGAAGTGAACTATGTCTTGAACTTGGACTCTTAATGCACAGACAATCACTAAAAGCACACACAATACAGACTTGAGCAAAATTCAAAACGGGTTCGTGCTTTCCGGTCATGCACGATTATCTTGTTTCATGAGTGCTCGTAGGGTTAAGCCAACTCCCATAAACTGCGACCCCACAGTCCCACTCACATAGGTTAGACCTCCAAGGGTTACTACAACGGAACTAACCCTGCACTTATGCCTCGGTCTAATTAAGAGTAACACTCATCCTAGCCGTAGTAGTAATAAGCACTCACACCATAGAGAGGGGCTCATAGTTTTATTAGTACTTTCACAACTGTTCAATCGACTTGTTTCTACCCATTGAACTTTCAGGAAAGGTTGTTCCAATCAAGAGAGTTGGGTTCCCATCGACGACAGTATATCTTTTGGCTTCAGCCCCATCTCCCTCGATGTATCTTGGACTAGCCTCCGTGCTAGCCCTTTGGTGAAAGGATCTGCAAGATTGTTTTCACTTTTCACAAAATTTAGTGATACCACTCCTTCACCAATCATGCTATATACAGACTTTTGTCTGATCTTGATATGTCTCTTCTTGCCATTGTAGTGTTTTTGTTTGCACACATCAATTGTGGCTTTGTTATCGCATAATATTGACACCGCTGGGACAGGATGATCTACAAAAGGGATTCCTTCAAGTAGCTCCTTTAGCCATTGAGCTTGATCATGCACCTTGTCCAAGGCAATTAACTCAGCTTCTATAGTGGATCGAGCAATTAGAGTCTGCTTAGCTGATTTCCAAGTAACTGCAGCTCCTGCTAACATAAACACATAACCACTTGTTGATTTAGTTTCATCAGAATCAGTAATCCAATTAGCATCTGTATATCCTTCAAGCACTGAAGGAAACTCATGAAAGTGGAGACAATAGTCAATTGTTCCCTTTAAGTATCTGCACACTCTTTTCAAAGCTACCCAATGTTCATTATTTGGATTAGAAGAATATCTACTCAATCTAGACACAGCATAAGATATATCAGGTCTTGTGTTGTTTGATACAAAATTCAGACAACCTAATAATTGAGAATAGTTTAATTGTGCCACACATTCTCCAAAGTTTTTACTAAGTTTTAAACTAGGATCAAATGGCGTTGTCACAGGTTTGCATTCAAATAAATTGAATTTTCTAAGGATTTTCTCTATATAATGTGATTGAGACATTAAAAACCCATTAGTAGTTTTGATAAGTTTAATCCCTAAAATAACATCAGCAGGACCCAAATCTTTCATATCAAATTTGCTAGATAAAAGAGCTTTTGTATCATTAACAACATTAATATTTGTACCAAAAATAAGAATATCATCCACATATATGCACAAGACAACACTTTGATTGTTATAAGATTTCCTATATAAACTTTTATCTGACTCATTCAACACAAAACCATTTAATAAAATAATTTGATCAAATTTTTTATGACATTGTTTAGGAGCCTGTTTTAGGCTATATAAGGATTTGACTAACCGACACACTTTTTGCTCTTGACCTTGTACCACATATCCCTCTGGTTGATCCATATATATTTCTTCTTCTAACTCACCATTAAGAAATGTGATTTTCACATCCATTTGGTGAACCACAAGTTTATGTATGGATGCCAGTGCTATTAGCACACGGATAGTAGTTATATTTGTTACAGAGAATATAAGTCAAAATAGTCAATTCCTTCTCTTTGATTATATCTCTTTGCTACTAATCTAGCTTTGTATCTTTCTATTGTACCATCTGGCCGTAGTTTCTTCTTGAAAACCCACTTACAACAAAGGGTTTTACAACCATTGGGTAAATCAGTCAGAACCCATGTGTTATTGGATGTTATTGATTGCATTTCATTTTCAATAGCTTCTTTCCAAAATTGTGCATCAGAAGATTGCATTGCATCTTTATAAGAATTGGGTGTATCATCTTCTAGTAAGAGGATCACAAAGTCATCTCCTAGGTTTTTCTCTTTTCTAGGTCTAGTGCTTCTTCTTAGACTATGTTCCAGGTTGGATTCAATAGGTGCCATAGAAGAGTTGGAATCAGTAATTTCTTCACTAGATGTTTTGTTTTTCAAAGGAAATATGTTTTCAAAGAATGTAGCATCTCTAGATTCCATGATATTGTTTTATAAAACATCACTCACTTCCGATTTCATAACAAGAAATCTATAAGCCGAGCTATGTAGGGCATAACCAATAAATACACAATCAACTGTTTTAAGTCCAAGTTTTCTCTTTTTATTTATTGGAATGTTCACCTTAGCAAGGCATCCCCACACTTTGAGATGTTTTAAATTGGGTGTCCTATTTTTCCAAAGTTCATAAGGGGTTTTTGGTAACTTTTTATATGGCACTTTATTTAAAATATAACATGATGTTAACAAAGCTTCACCCCACATTTTTTGTGGTAATCCTGAACTTTCTAATAATGTGTTTATCATATCAGTTAATGTTCTATTTTTTCTTTCAGCTACTCCATTAGATTGGGGTGAATAAGGAGGTGTGTTACTTCATGAATAATTCCATTGTTTTCACAAAATTCTTAAAACTCATTAGAAGTATATTCTCCTCCTCTATCTGTTCTTAAGATTTTTATCTTCTTATCCAATTGATTTTCTACCTCAAGTTTGTAAGCTATGAATTTATTAAGTGCTTCATTCTTAGTTTTCATCAGATAAGTATAACAGAATCTAGTGCAATCATCAACGAAGGTAATGAAATATCTATTTCCACCACTAGTTAAGATACCATTCATTTCACATAAATCACTATGAATTAGTTCAAGCAATGTGGTCTCTTTATTTTCAACAGATTTGAATGGTTTACGAGGTTGTTTAGCTTGTACACAAGTCATGCATCTAGATTTCATATCGATATGTGATTTTGGAATTATGTTTGAATTCATTAACTTTCTAATACTTTCTAGATTAACATGTCCTAATCTATGATGCCATAATTCAGAACATTCGATAGATAAAGTAATAGAAGTAGAATTTTCCATAGAATCAGAATATGTGTCACATGGTTTAATCACATTTAATTTAAAAAGTCCTTCACTGACATAACATTTTCCGACAAAAACATCTCTTTCTGTAATGACTACCCTATTTGACTCAAAGACTGATTTGTATCCTTGTTGGACAAGGCGTGGCCTACTAATTAGATTTTTCCTTGCTTCCGGCACATGTTACACACTTTTTAGAGACAAAGTTTTTCCTCAGGTTAGCTTCAGATTAACTTGTCCTTCACCAATTATCTTTGCAGCAGTGGAGTTTCCCATTGTTACGCTCCTTTCGAAGACTGCCTGATATGAGGAAAAGACATCTCGGTTAGAACAAACAGTGATATTAGCTCTAGTATCTATCCACCGATCGGTTGATAAAGGTGTCGAAGGAAATTTAGAAAGAGAAATTACTAACCTCTCATCTGACCTTGCAAAGGTAGCTCCTATCACCATGTTGACTTGAGGCTTTGGTTCGCTATGTCTTTTTGGCTTCTTACTTTGATTAGAATTGGATTTGGAATTTTGGACCTTATCTTTTCTATGATAGCAATCTTTTGCTTTATGCCCACGTTTTCCACAAACATAACATGATCCTGAATTTATTTCTTCTTTGGTAATTTTAGGTTTGGGTTTCATGTACCGTTTGTTATGATAGTTTTTGAAATTTCTTTTAGACCCTTCAATTAAATTTGCCTTAGGTTGCAAGTCCACTAATTCTGATTTAGATTCTATTTTGTCTTGCTCTCTATGTTGTTCTTCTATTCTAATTGACCCAATTAATTCTTCTAATGAAATATCTTCTCTCTTATGTTTAAGACTAAGTACAAATTGACTCCAAGATGAAGTTTATCTATAATAGTTCATACTTGGAAATTTTCACAAATCCTCATGTCTTTTTTATTTAATTCATACACAAAAGATTGAAGTTCATGAATTTGATCAATAATTGAATTAGAATCAGAAATTGAATACCTAAAATATTTTCCAAGGGTATATTTTTCTATTCCCGTGTCTTCTTTTCCAAACTTTTTCTCTAACGCTTCCCATAAATCTTTGGAAGAATCAATGGAACAGTATATATCATATAGTTTATTTGACAGACCAGAAAGAATCCTACCTGTGCAAATAAAATCTCTATGTTTAAAATTTTGATAGGCTTCCTTATCATCTATAGAAGGAGGTGTGGTTGATATTACATCAAATAAATCAAGCAAGGTTAGCCAATAACGCATCTGGCGTTGCCAGCGTTTAAAACATTGTCCAGAGAATTTTTCAGGTTTAGCAGAATAGAGATCCTCCATATTCATGATGTGATGGACAATTATACTACTATATCTTTTCTAATTCTTCTCTAAAATTGTTGGAATAATTATTAGGAAAAAGCCCAGAAAAGATATAGCAAAGATTAAAATACTTATCTCTGAGAACCGAGATGAGAGGCACGTCTAAAGACGCTGTCTTTAGAGAAGAATTACGCCCCCTCACGCACAGGGCTTTACTGGCGCTCTTCTCCCAAGATTCAACCCTTCTCTTTCTCAGACCCCTTCCCTCTGTGAGCGCTGGCAGGGGTGTTGAATCTGCTCGCTGTCTTTAGTACCGCGCAAAGAAAGCCCGAGGAAAATCAAGAAGAGGAAAAAGAGAAAAGCTTCTTCGTGTGTTTTTCTTTTGTATATTTTGAGAGAGGTGGATCCCTCTATATTTATAGCCTCTTCATCTCTCATGAAGAAGGATATCTATCATAATCTTATTCAAACTTAAATAAGATTACTACTAAATTTGGATAAGATTAGTTCTAAGTTTTAATATGATTATTAGTCAAAAGGATAAAATCAAATCCATAAAATATTATTCAAAATTTAAAACAAAATAAAGGAAATTTATCCATAATTTCCAACAGCTAGATGCCAGCTCATTCGCCAACTAAGCTTTGGCTGTTCATTCTTCTAGAAGATTAGTGGGGCATCTAGCGATTTCCTGGAGTTCTTCTCTTCGGCATAGTCAGGTATAACATAGGGGAGTTAAATGTCCGAGGGGAATGGTCAGGATCCAAACGGATGAAGTTCCACGGTGATCCAAGCAAAAAGTGCCTTATGGATCCGAATAGAATTTCCCCATAAAATGGTGCCGTATCTGGACGAAATTAAGCCTGGATCAAGAATAGTCATGGATCTGAGCGGAATTAAGCATGAATTTGAATAGAAGTTGTCCAGAGATTCTTCCACGTGGCAGGTTGCCAGAACATCACGCGTCTTCTCATTTTCACCCCTATTAAGTAATAATTTAAATTGATGGGTAGCAAATGGATTTTTTTCATAAAATATTTATCATCCAACCTAAATTCAAATTATTTAGAATTTTAAAGAGCTTTTTACTTGGCACCCTCTGAAAAATAGTGAAATCATTTGTCACCCGTACATTTTCTAATAATACCTTTTAACTCTTGTTTTATTTTTATTCTACTTGCTATCCCCTAGACCAAATTTTCATAGTAGGCTCATTTTAATGAATGTATCTCTTCCATTCTTCTGACCTTTGAATGATATATTACTGAACAAGTTTAGATGTTTTTCTGGGGTTGTTAAAGAGATAATATTTAGTCCTTGGTTCTGCTCAAGTACAACATATTCTCTGGATGGTAGTTCTTTTCTTCCTAATTTGCTTCATAGTAGACTTATTTTTAATAAACTTATCTACCTCCATTCTTTTGACCTTTGAAATATTGTTGAACATGTTTAGGTGTTTTTCTGGGGTTGCTGAAGAGATAATATTTTGTCATTGGTTCTGCTCAAATAAGACATATTCTCTGGCTGGTAAGTAATTACTTGTTCTTTTCTTCTTAATTTGCTTCATAGTAGGTTGATTTTAATGAATATATCTACTTCTATTCTTCTGACCTTTGAATGCCATATATGTGATGTGACAATGTGATCTTGTGATACATCATGACCAACTACATTTTAGTTCATTTTTTTTTTAATTAAGCTTCATTACTTAGATTTCTATTCGTATGTCTGAACAGTTATTTTTATTGTTTTCTAAAGTTCTTATTTCTATATCTAAAAAATGTCTGAATGTGACACACAACAATTAATGGCTAATGCTGGTATGAATCCTATACAAATTGGTACTCATAATGAAGAAGTAGAGACAATCTCATGTGACATAGAAGATAAAGAAATTAAAAAAGGTCGGAAAAAAATTTCTAAACTTTGGGTTCAGATTATAAACATTCAGGACAGAAATGAAGTAGCTCAAAAGTATGAATGTCGTCATTGCAAGAAGAAATATGCAGTTTCTAAGTCAGGAACAACCGCACATCTTAGGAAGCATTTAGATGATTGTTTATACTTTAAAAAATAGTATAAAGATTAAAAAAAAAATCATCATTTTTCTGCCTTTGGACAGCGGGGATATATGGTGACACAGTTTTATCTTTCTCTTCACAATCTTTTGACATGAACAAAATTAGAGAAGTTATGGCCAAAATGATTATAGTGCATGAGTACCCATTTAATATGGTGGAACATTTTTGGTTTAATGTGCTAATGAAGTTCATGAACTCTCAATATTAAAGAATTGGTAGAAAGACAATAAAATCAGATTGTTTGAGCAATTTGCATGAAATTGAGAAAGAAAGCCTGAAAAATATTCTGAAAAATGTTGAAAGAGTTTGTCTTACATTCGACACGTAGACTTCAAATCAGATTATAGGGTATATGTGCTTGACTGTATATTTTATTGATTTGGATTGGAAATTGTAGAAACATATCATTAGTTTTTATAAAACTGAACCACCTCACATAGGTATTGTTATATCCAATGCTATTTCTTAATGTCTTTTAGATCGGTGGATCCAAGATAAAGTTTCCACAATTACATTACATAATGCAACAACTAATGATGTAGTTGCAAGAAGTCTAAAGTCTAATTTTGAATCAAGAGGCATGTTGCATTATAAATAGATGGTGTAATTCACAATATAAGAGAGACTATTAAGTACTTGAAAAAATCACCATCTAGATTATTCAGATTTGGTGAAGTTGAAAGACAACTGAATGTTTGTACAAGATGTCCCTACACGTTGGAATTCAACTTATGAAATGTTGGACTCTGCTTTTAATTTCAAAACTGTTTTTTATTAGTATGCTATTAGATATGCAAATTATAAATGGCTGCCTACTTCTGAAGATTGTGAAAAAAGCCAAAAAAGTTGTTGATTTTCTGGAAATTTTTTATGATGTTATACATATTTTCTCTGGTTGTTTGTATCCAACTGCAAATAAATTTCTTCCGAAGGTTTGAAAGGTTAAAGAAGTTATAAATAATCATTCAAACTCTTCGGATCTGTTTTTGAGAAATATAAGATTAGTAATGGGTGGGAAGTTTGACAAGTATTGGAAAGATTGCAACATGCTTAATACCAACGGCCTCTTGGCCTATTGGTACTGGGTCCCTTATGTAGGACTTCGTTGGTTGGGACAATCCCATGTTCGAACCCCCACGACCACAAGGTGAGGGCATGCATGCACGGGTGTTGTGTTGTCTGCCCCTGACTTTTGGGATGCGCTTGTCGCCCTTGTAAAAAAAAAATGATGTTAATAAATTTATGTTTTCCTCGCATTTTTCCTGATTTTGCACCATTGAGAAATAGTTGAGTTGAAACAAGTTATGATTTATATATTTGAACCATATACAAATGAAAATGCCAATGAACAACAGTCTTCAAGTTTTGCTGGTTGTTTTTCAGAATCGTCAAATAATGTTACATTTTCATCAAGTAAATTAAAAAATAGAGGCAAGTATGGATTTGCTGAATTCAAATGGAAAAATGATCTAACACAACCAATGAAATCTGATTTGGAGATTTACTTAGAGGAAGGGACCGTAGAATGGGAGGAAGATGAGGCTACTTTTGATGTTTTGGTTTGGTGAAAGTTGAGTTCTCTTAAATTTCAAACTTTGTCCAAAATGGCTCGTGATTTGCTCACAATTCCAATGACTACAGTTGCTTCAGAATCAGCCTTTAGTGCAGGTGGTAGGGTATTAGATAAGTATCACAACTCTTTTTCTCCAAAAACCGTTGATGCTTTAGTATGCATTGGAGATTGGCTTACAGCCACTCAAAAAACACAAAAACCAAAGCAAGTGTGTTTATTTAAATGAATTTGCAGTTTAGATTATTTTAGTTTTTTCTACTTCAATCTGAATTCCTTTATGTTGTATATATTAGAAAAGAAGAAGAAAAACTTAAATTGGACATTCCAGACAATTTTATCGCTCTTTAAATATTAGAAGGGTTTGAAAAGGTATAAATGTTCTTTAATACATTATACTTTATGATTAATGAATAATTGATTGACTATATTTTTATTTTATTTTTTCTATTGTATAGGCCTTAGAAATATAATTGGATGTCTTTGTTTGAAAATTCTAGAGTGGATGGCTTTGTTAGTAATGGTGTCGTAATTTTGTTGCAAACTTATATCTGTTGGTCTTATATATTTGGTTGATATGTATTTTTATAGTTTATAATTAAGCTAACTATATCTTATAAATCCATGTATTAGTCCCACAACTTTTTTATTTTGTAAGATGTTGAATTTAGCCCATTCAAGTGATTTTATTGTTAATTCCTTAGTTCAACCATTTAATTGATATAATGCAGACCTTTGGTCATGGGTTTGTTGAGGTATATAAACTACATCAAGACTTAATATTTTCTTTGAAATAATCATATCGGCTAAATTAATCATAAAAATATGATTTTTACATGTACTAGAAACTACTCAAACACCAATTGGTGAATATGAGAAGAGGTGGTTTTAGTAAATGACAGATGCTTCCTAGGTAACTGTTCAGATATGGTAACTATTATGAGGTAAGTTCATATATTGGCTAAATTTTTGCAGATTGACAATCCCTACTCGAAAATTGGAGAAAATATAAGAGTTCATGTCCCTAAGTTTGAGGTACTACTATACTTTTCTTGGTAAATTGTTTGTCTTCATTCTTTGATGTTGTTATGCAACAGGTATAGTTTTGTAATGTTGCTATGCAACAACATAGCATATAATGCTACCCTCGTATATTAAAATTCTACTTTGCATGTTTTAGAAACAATATTTGATTTACTACCTAGTTGGATGATAATGCTAAGCTACTTGACTTCATTGAAAAACTTGAAGCTGCTTGCGTTGGATGTGTGGAATCAAGAAAGATGACCAAAGATCTGGCCCTCCTCATTCATGGATTCAAGTAGTATTATCACTCATGGTTTCTTTTCTCTTGTTTATCTATTAATTTAAAGGAACTAGTTTACTTACCCATGGAGCCTAATTTTCTCCACTTTGCAGGGTGACTAGACCAATACCTGAATACTGAGGAGTTCATTGATGCTGTGGTTGAAGAACTTAAAGCAAGACTCCATTGACCTTCAAAGCTGTAAATCCCTTTGCTCATATATCCATTTCTAGGAGTTCTAGATTTTATAATTTTGTGCTAATGGTTTCTGCTCATTTTTAGAGTTCTTGGATCATGTGGTGGTGATTGTTAGATATTGAAGAAGTGGCTCTTCTCATGGATCTCAACTATTAAATTTGAGAGAGATTTCTGTTTATGTTTGTTTTCTCTTGAAATATTCAAAAATGGACTTCTTTTATTTCTGTTGGTGATTGGAAGACAATCAACTTTGGTTGTCAATTGATTTTTATGATAGATTTTGTTTCAAGAAAATTTTGGAAATCCTTTGTAGATTTGATATAATGCTTTTCAGGATTGTTTGTACCAATTAAGCATTTTTTTTTCACTTAGAAAAGAGATTGGATTGATATAATGCTTTTCAGGATTTCTAAATGATGGTTTTTAACATTGTTTAACATTTGAAACCTAAATTTTATTATTATTATTATTATTATTATTATTATTATTATTATATATATATATATATATATATTTTTTTTTTTTTTAATTTCGAGCTTTTTCCAATCTAACTTGAACTTTTATAAATAACATCAAGCCGAACTCGAATTTAATTTTTTTTTTTTTTAATAAGGTGATAAACACTCCCGCAAGGACTTCAAAGGACGTGTACATGGGTGGCTGCTCAATCCCGCAGGCTTGTCCCCGGGAGAACAACACCACACCCAACACTCAGCTTGTAAGAGTGGGGATTCGATCTCGGAAATTCACAAGTAGAATCTCATCTCATAGCAAGTGACCTGGATACTAATAGATCCTTAGGTCATTGGTTTATTCGAACCAACGAATTTGAAAATTAGAATATCATCTCTTAGTAAGCGCCACAAGAGAATCTCATCTCTTAGCAAGCGCCACATCCAAATTTGCAATTATGAGTTTATTCGAACTTGAGCCGAACTCGAGTTGAAAATTAGAATTTTGAACCGAACTCGAGCTAGGCTCAGTTCATTCAAGTTCGGCTCAGTTCCAACCCTAGTAAAACCTCAGGTTATAATGTTTGCAAAGTGACCTTTTTGACCTTTTTATATGGTTTAATCCCTTATTTTATTTTTTATTTATATTTGATGCATGTCATTAAAAATTAAATAATTAATCCCTTTTTTTATAAATTAAACATAAATTTACTTGTAGCCCTTTAATAAAATCATAAATATAGATAACCCATTTCATATTATTCTTAATTATTTATTAGTCAGAGATAAATATCTATCATGAAAACTGGTATTTTTGTTTGTTGCTTGTATTTAATTTAAAAAAAAAAACATCAAGGTTTTTTTATTGGGAGAACTAACGCAGGGGGTGGCAAGTAGAATAAAAATAAAATAGAGGATTATAGGGTAAAAATGAGGGGTGACAAAAGTGATTTCACTATTTTTCAGGGTGATAAATAAAAAACTCAATTTTAAAAATGATACATATAAATAATTAATTTAGAATTTTCAAAAAAGATTATTGTTAATTTTTTGGTCCACTGTATGACAATGTTGGACTCAAACATCCAGGACACCCTTGGACCAATTCATTTCTATTCTATATATGTTTTCTTAGTATAAGAGTTATAATTAAAGTTCAATTTAAGCTATAACTAATTTTAAAGTGTTCACTAATTACACCTAAAATGAAATTCATACATTAAATACATAATGATGATATTAAAAATAATTTTAAAATAAAATAAAAACTTAATAGTGACTCTACATGACACCAATTCTACAAGTTTGGTACCTAAACCCAAAAAGGATACCTTATGGTTACTAATGTCATAAAAAAAATTTAATTAATTAAAATTAGCTTTTAAGACACAGGTTAATTTAGTGTTATTTTTTAAAGCTCTAAAAAAAACTTTTCAATATTTGAAAACTCAAACTATTTAGTATTATTTAGTATATGAGGAAAAATCATATGTGGTGCTTAGTCAAAGGAATCTTGACCAAAACTACAGAAAGGGTAATCTAAAGGTAAGACATGAATGATAATTATGTAACCTTCTTTTCCAACCTTTTTGCTTGTGGAAGTCTTTCTTTTCTTTTCTTTTCGATTGGGGTGGGACTTGGAAAATTGATCATTTTTTTGCTCAAAATCCAAAAATCCTAATTTGATTTTTCAAAGAAAAATGACAAGTTGAGACCAAGCCAACCTTGTAAATGAGAGAAATTTGCAAATTGAATTCATAGTCTTTACAAATACACAAGAATCAACAACCAATAAATCCTGTGCAGCATAGTATTCCTCAGTGAGCTATGTTTGATTCCCAACCTGAACATATAAACACAAGTTGATCATACCTTGACAGTGGTACATCATGTATAAAAATGTACAAATGCCGATGAGTTATTGAACAAACAAATAGCACCCTTTTGAACAGCCACCTTGTTTTGAATTGTCAAAGAAAAGCACTCTACAATCTCCCGAGCTGAGTTCTCGATGATATATACGGCTGAAACTAACCATAAACACAAAATCTTCTGGAGACACCTGATGAATAGAAGAGAGTTCATGCATCTCCATTCTCGAAAGTATGGTTTAACGTTGAGATCATGGTTTGGCTCCATTTGACAATGTTCTTTGGTAGAATTTTGTTAGTATAGCTCTTGTCTTCTCATGCATATATCTTCGGAGGATGCCATGTCATCCTCAACATGCTTCATTAAGTCCCCATTGCCAGTGCAAAGTCTAGTTGACAAGGATGGTGACAATGGTGCGTAGCTACCTGTGCAATATTTGTTAAAATTGGTCAATGTGGCTTGATATGATTGTCATCCAAGATTAAAACTCAATGACTAAAACTCAGAAGGACAATGGATTAAATTGAGGGAAAATGTAGATAGTTTTGCGCACTTCTTGGGGTACCCCGATCATAGTCTTTTGTCACATGCAACAAAATGGTTCCAGATAGAACAACAATGAAGCCACATATTTCAGAAATGATACTTCCCACGACTTGTCCATCCCAATCCTGAAATAAAAACTTAAAACTTGGTAATTTGCCTAGACCATGGATGATAAGCCAAATACATCCATAAGCTGTAGCATGGTGATTATTTGCAAAACAGCAAGATAACTAGATTTTCAGTACATGTTACTTTTTAAAACCTTCCGGTTGATAAATTTACTACTTTTCTACAGAGCGTTCTGATGTATGTCATTTGGAATGATCACATAAAAATCTAATTAGTTGCCAAAACCAAAATTACCTACATCTCATATAGGCTTGGAATGTGGTCAAAATATATGTAATAAGTGAAGTATTACTGTTAGTGTTTATAAGAGACATTAGAAGAAAATACCTTGAACATGATGACACTTGCAAGTATTGTCAGTGTAGTGAACATGACATAATAAATTGGAGATACAATAGCAGTGTTAAACGTATCGAGAGCCTGAAACGACAACAATAATTTAATTAGCGTAAAAGAAATGGAAAAGATGCTTCTAGCTAGCATATCAACTATAGAACCAATTCCAGGATTGTAGAATATGATAATATCCAGAAAATGGAACAAATATGTCAAACTGAATTCAATTTTACAAGTTCTTAATTTCAAGTTACCTACATCTTAGCCGCCAATCAATGTAGATTGTTATATGAACCACTAGGCTCATGAAAACCTTAACCAAGAATGCAACATAGTCAAACATTTATGTGTATTATTTTTTATCTGGACTAGAACTTAAGTATTCTTGGAGAATATAATACTTGCTGCTAAGTGAAAAACAAGAATTAACAATCAATTGCAATCTGACTTAGGACAAGAGTCCTATTGTGTAACTTACTTACATAACAAGTTAAAAAAAGTTATATGGCAATGGAAAGGGTGTTTAAATTTCCTGTGCAGTAAACCTTTCCAGCTATATCAACATAATTTGCAGAATATGTTTAAACTAACATAATTCCAGTTCAAGTTTAAGCAAAAATGCATTAGTCTTTGAGATGTTCTATGCACACTCCAATAGTAGCTAGTGGATAAATTTCACTCCATTTTTTTTAAATTTTAATTTAATTTAATTTAATTTTTTTAATGAATACTCAGCATGACTTATCAAAATAATAATTGACACCTTGATTCTATTTAAGATTGTATAGAGGCATTTGCAACTGCATGTCTTCAGGAAATAGGATATGATTTTATATGGGGCTATACTCGGTTGTTGAAGCGGGTGGTGCTCCCCTTCCCCTATTTGAAAGAGGTCTCTTCCCTTTGCTTTGGACTTGAATCATCAAAATTTAAGAAATCCTCAAATTTGTGGGGATTCACAAGTTGTAGCCTTGTCCAATACTTCAAACTTCTACTGAAGTCCCAGTTCCCCTTTTTTGCCCCAGGTAGAACTTCCATGCAACTCCTTATCCCTTTTGTATAAAGTGTCACCTCTTCTGTTTTGGGATATTGACCATTCAAGATGTATCTTCCAGTTTCATACAATTACTAATGGTTCTAACCATTCAACTCAAAAGTTTGATTATGTTGCATAACCCTTGTTAAAAAGATGCAAGGATTGGAAATTTTGGAGTTTCATATTTAAATATTCCACTCCATAAAATACTTTGCTCTTTAATCAGAAAAATTATGAGGACATCATCTTGCAGTTAAGTCATCATGTGGAGATTGTAGCAAAATAAAAAATAAAAAAAATAGGTTGTCACATCTAAAGATTGTGCAATACCTTATGTCAGAGCAATAAGTTAATAGCGTACAAATAGCTGTTAGAATTACTATAAGCATACCACATTCAGAAAAAGGAACTATGAATCAGTGCTCACCTTGTTGAGATAATTCATTTGTGTAATCACGCATGTAATTACAACTACCATAAAGAACCATGTCTCTGGATATATTAACTGATTATTA
The DNA here is from genome assembly GCA_026586065.1 of Dioscorea zingiberensis. Classification (NCBI taxonomy): domain Eukaryota; kingdom Viridiplantae; phylum Streptophyta; class Magnoliopsida; order Dioscoreales; family Dioscoreaceae; genus Dioscorea; species Dioscorea zingiberensis. The sequence continues at coordinate 298,946 of JAGGNH010000025.1, read as the reverse complement.
CCCTCAAAAGTCAGCTTTAGGGAAGTTCCTAATGCTTTAACACTCATAACCTGCACAATATAACAGTAACACCTTGCATCTCAAGATACATTGCCTTCTTTGAATTCCATTTCAGTGATGGAAATATAAAAAAGAGCATACAACTTGGTTCATACATAAATTTACGAGTAAGCATAGTGTTACCGATAAGGATCCCATCAAGGAGCAAATGCCCACAAAAATCAAAACATTTGTGTGTCCATAGCGAGGAGCAAAGTGGAACATTAGCACAAACACCAGCACTATAGCCGAAGCCACATAGAGCAAGAAAGCTGTCAAACAACTAAAGCACTCAATATTGATTGTACAAAGATAATCCATAGAGAACACAAGAAACATAGAAATGACACGAGGCTAAAAATTTTTCCAACACAAAAAGAACAATCTTTTTACTTGTTTGGGTAGCCATGCTCCAAATTTCTTGAACTGAAGTTATTGGCTTTTCCTGTGGTGCATGAATAACAATCACTACGGATCCAGCAATGCACATAACACATCCCAGGATACCAAGATGATGCAACTTCTCTTTCAACATAAAATGCGCCAACACAGCACTAAACATGCCATGAATTACAATTACAACCTTAACAAACAAAAACATAAATCATGTGGAAGAAAGCAAACAATTACCTAACTATAATGCTTAGCGCTCCAAGAGGTGTCACAAGGATTGCGGGCGCAAATGCATAAGCCACAAAATTTGCAACCTCTCCCACTATCACTGTATCAAAGAAGTCTCACCATTACTATAGAATTTTAATCATACAAGAAGCTTACATCTTTTACACTCCAAAGAAAAAGGAAAAACTAAATCATACATGTTTAAAAAGAATTTGACCAGAATATCACAAAAAAGGAAAAAAATGGAAAAACTTAGACAAAGAGCTGAAATGCTTACTGGTGATCATGCCAAGCCACCAGAGAGGCTCCAGTAGGTAGGAGTACCCACCAACACCTGCAATCACAAATCAACACAACAAAAGCGATCAAAATCAAAACTTTATCAAATAAAACAACACCGTTCTAAAATCAAAACACTAAAAAAGCAGTACCAGCACGAACACCGGAAGCAGCGGCAGCTCGGCGCAAACCCTTCTTCTTGATGATGAAACTGGCCCCAATGAAGCCACTGGAGAGGAGGGCGAGGATGAATCCTTTGAGATTGTCCGCCGAGAACCCCATTCCAAAATGGAATTTCGCAATCTCTTCCCCTTCGATGCCAATCCAATCATCTCTTCTCCTCCTCATATTGGCAATGGATGCCAATCAAACTACTTGATTTCTTTGGAATTTTTATATCCAAAATGGTTTTTTTTGGGTATTTTGTGAGAAGAGGGACCCACTCATTAGCCAACCAACCAATAGGGGATGATGAGCTTGTGAATAGAGAGCTCTTAACGGGTCCGGGCTTTTAATTTCTTGTTTTATTTGGTCTTCTAAGTAAAATAATAAATGTTGTGAAAAATGAAAATGTTGATATCACCTATAAATTGAACTTTTCATGTTTCATACGTGGCATGTATGATGATCATAAGCCGAGATGAAAGCCCAATATGTTAAAATAATTGTTTGATTATCCAATGGTGAATGATGAATTTCCAAAAATTAGCAGATAAAAGACACGTGGCTATAAAGAGAAGGTTATCGGCTTTTAAAGAGGGTAATTGAGATTGAAATATTTCAGCTTTGGAATCTTAATATCACTCTTAAGGTTCTTTACGAGTTTTTTTTTTCTCTCTTTTTCTCCCCTCTCTTTTAAGTCGTTGACTTAACATCGAAGGATCTCCTGAGGACGAGTGCTTAGATCTTCTCTCCACAGTTCCCTCTCTGCAAGTTTCAATTCCCGAAGGTCAATTTTAGGAGGAGACATTGATCCTATAAAGCACTGATCATTCCCTCAAAATCTTATGAAAATTTCAACCTTCACCGATCACTCTTTTCCTCGTTGATCAAGATCTGTGTTGCTCACCAGAAAAAGCGGATTATTACATCAACAATTGTGTACTAAGTTTTATAACATGAACCAATCATCTCACTAAAAATACAATTATGTCGGAGAGTATAATGAAATATGATTATTTAGACCCTAACTTCAGAATTTGTAAAGGTCACACACAATGACTATTGGAGTTCCCCATCAAATTACATGTAAAAAATTGGATATTAATTTTTATGGTATCATTTATTTATTTTTCATAATATTTCTCTACATTATAGATATTGATAGTTAAACATATGCATTGAAGTAGATACATTTCTTCAAAGCACCATGTTATGCTTATTATATCCCTACTAATATAGTACTCACAAAATGATCAGTACTCGAGCACACAAATACTTGGATATTAATTTTTTATGGTATCATTTAATTATTTTTAACTAATAAAAAACTGAAAAAAAAAATTGGATTTGAGGATTCGGGTTTATGGACTAAACCCGGCCCGTTTAGAAGGAAAATGAGAAAATAAAGAAGGGTTGTCAGTTTATATTAGAATTCTCTCATCAATCATGTGAGCATCTTTGATTCGGTGTTGCTTCCAGAACATAAAACACCACTTTTTTCTGTGGGCCCCATCGGATTTTGATACGAGGCATATTTTGATTTGATGGAATCGCTGTTTCGTGCAAAGAAAGGCGTTGGAGCCCGCCGCCATGACCGAGAGAAGACCGAAGACGAACAGGATTCAGGAATGAGGTGTCATTTTTGTTCCATGCCCTTCGTGTTGCCCATATTTACTAAAGTGCCACTCTCTCTGATTTGTTTGGAGTTGAATGGAATCAAAGAAGATCCCAAAACTTTTTAAAATATACGAATTACTGAAAATTGATTTTTTTATTTTTTAATCAATATAATTAAATTATAATTCAATAAAAATATCATATTTTTCATAAAATTATAATTGGTAAAATTTCTAAACCCCCCCTCAATAAATTTATAATTTTGTAAGAACCCCAATTCGCCCCCTTCTATCCGCTTGCCAAAACCCTGGAATCCTGGATCGAAGAAGCTCTGCGCATCCATTGATGGCCGGTTCTCATCGCCGCAGCGAGCGATACGATGCCCGTCCGGGATCGGACGAGGAGGATAGATCGAGAAAGAGGGGCAAGGAACGGAGATCCGAGGATCGCCGTCACCGGAGAGAGAAGCGTCCGGGCGAAGACGGCGAGGCTAGCCCTCGAAGGCGTGAGAAGGAGGTAGAAGATGATGGCCTTCACCAACGAGATGGAGGGTCCGGCGAAGAGGGCGAGGTTAGCCCTCAAAGGCGCGAGAAGGATAGAGATAATGATGGCCGTCAGCGGCAAGATGGAGGGTCGGACGAAGAGGGCGAGGTCAGCCCTTCAAGGCGTGAGAAGAATCGAAATGACAACGGCCGCCGCCGGCGAGAGAGAGAGACTGGCGAAGAAGGCTATGCTAGCCCCCAAAGGCGCGAGAAGGATCGGGATGACTATGGCCGCCGCCGGAGAGAGAGAGGGGCGGGTGAAGGAGGCGACATCAGTCCTCGAAGGCGAGAGAAGGATCGTAATGAGGATGGCCACCGCCGGAGAGAGGGAGGGACGGGTGAAGGAGGCGATGGCAGTCCTCAAAGGCGAGAGAAGGGTCGCAATGAGGATGGCCACCGCCGGAGGGAGAGAGGGACCGGCGAAGAAGGTGACACTAGCCCCCGAATTCGTGAGAAGAAACGGGATGATGACGGTCACCGATGGCGAGAAAGTGGTACTGGTGAAGAAGGCAATACCACCCCTCAAAGGCGTGAGAAGCATCGAAATGATGATAGCCTCCGCCGGAGAGAAAGAGGCAATGGTGAAGAAGGCAACACTAGCCCTCACAGGCGTGAGAAGCATCAAGGTGATAACGGCCACCGTCGGCGAGACAGAGGGTCCAGCGAGGAAGGTGATGCTAGCCCTAGAAGGCGTGAAAAGGTTCAAGATGAGGATCGATGGCGTGGCAGCTCCAGACGTGATGCAAATGCTCGGAGACATAAGGATGTAGACCGAGAAGATGAGAAGAAGCCTGAACCTGTCCTAACGAGGCCAGTGGCAGATGTCAGCAACCTCAGGACCGGTGGTGTCTACATCCCACCACACAAGATGGCACAGCTGATGCGTGATGTGCAGGACAAGAGCAGCGAGGCATACCAGCGGCTTAGCTGGGACGCACTCCGGAAGAGCATCAATGGTCTTGTCAACAAAGTTAATGCCACCAACATCAAGAACATCATCCCTGAGCTCTTCTCCGAGAATCTCATCCGTGGGCGTGGCCTCTTTTGCCGGTCCTGCATGAAGTCCCAGATGGCATCACCCGGTTTCACTGATGTTTTCGCAGCTTTGGTCGCAGTTGTGAATACCAAGTTTCCAGAAGTTGGTAAGCTTCTCTTGAAGAGGATTGTCTTGCAGCTTAGAAGGGCTTACTCACGAAATGACAAGGTATTTGATTATTGTGGCCATAATTCGTATGGTTTTCATTGCAAAAACATGTGTAAATTACTGATTTGAATTGTGCATTTTGTGATGATAGCCTCAATTACTTGCTGCAACCAAGTTCATAGCCCATCTTGTGAATCAGCAAGTAGCTCATGAGATTGTTGCCTTGGAGCTGCTTACTGTTCTCCTGGAAAATCCTACTGATGATAGTGTTGAGGTAATGTTTTACTTTAATTGAATTTATTGTTATTCAAAATATAATACAATTTATCTGAACTGCAACATGCTCATTCTTCCACAGGTAGCTGTTGGCTTTGTAAAGGAATGTGGCTCATTGCTTCAGGACTTCTCACCTCGTGGCCTTCAAGGTTAGCCAATTAATTTGCATGTTTTATTCTTGATGCAAAATCAAACAATTGTTACTTAGTTCTTATTTACATGTAGCTTTTGTTGTGATGAGTGATAAATTTTCTGTTTTCTGAGAAATGCAAAGCTCTAGAACCCCGTGTTCTAGAGATGACAGTGTGCTGCTTGGTATGTAGGATTTGACCAAGTTTAAGCTGAAGAGAAGCTAGTTTAAAACTAATATTAAGTTAGTTTGGAAATTCATGGAAAACAAGGGGGATTCTACCAGGTTGAAGCTTGGTGTTAGAATTAGGAAAGGTGGCCTATTCATGTTTATCAAGTGTTGAATAAATAACTAATGTTTTGAACTAAGATGGGGATAAAAATATAAATGTTTTCAATAGCTAGAATTTTTGGTGTGTAACGAGGGTACAAAACTCTTAAATGATATTGGGGAATGATTTACTGGCTTTGTTACATGTGTTTTTTCTTTAAAATATAGAGAACTTTGTGGTAATTGATTCATGTAGGTTGAGGCTTGGTATTAGAGTTATAATGAGTTTTATGTCACTAATACTACTCAGTAGTAGAAAAAAATCATGTCTTTTAGCTGCTGATTTAATAAAGCAAATGATATCTTTGAGCTAAAGTAGCATCTTGTGGAAGTATAAATTTTATGGATAACTAGAATTTAGGGTGTGCAATCACATTAATAATTTGAGATTTCAGGCTTTATAAATGATTTGACAAGTTTTTTGCTATCTTTGTTAGTGATTTTTAAAATATGGTAGGCAACGAGATTTATTTATTTATTTTTGGTAATGATACGAGTAGGTTGAGACTTGGATTTAGAGTTAGAGTTAGTTTAGATGACTAATTTAACTTAATATTAGATATTCATATTGCTTATATGCTGTTCAATTATCAAAAGCATAAGTATGGAATATTATGCAGCATGGAAATATAAAATAGTACATAATAATATGTATATAAAAGTAAAACAAAAAGAGTTGCATGATATATAATCTATACGACATGGAATAAGTTGGAAAAAAAGAAGTCAAACCTAGCTACTATAAACCTGCAGCTTTTATTGTATACCTGGTCCTTGAGTTCCTAACCTTATCTTTACTGTTTGTGCTAGCCAAATCAAAGGATGAGGCTATCTCATTGTTTAATACCTATATGTAGACTTATCTGAAAATATGAATGGACTAGAATTTTCTCATGCTTAACTTCATAGGATCTCACCAAATTTCCTTAACTCCCATAAAATGCTAATAAAAGCAAGTGTAAAGAATAAGCTTATAGCATACTAAAGAATGCTTAGCTTAACCTCCAATGTGAGGAAAACCCCTAAGCTTGGAGGAAGTGAGATTCACTTGTAGCAATGGTTTAAGCTGTGAAAATAGCTAAATACATCATTATTTATAGATTATGCTCCCACTTTGTGTCAATCTATAACACAAGGTTTGCAGAAAACTTTTGTGATTAATTATGAATGATACACAATAGTTATAAGAAGAAAAAAATAATAGTAATAGTAATAATAATTATCCAGTTGTCAATTTGTGAGTTATACTTACAACTTAGGTTCATTTTCATTGTAACTAGAGCTAGTTATACAGCAGGCAGAGACCCACAAACTAATTTTTAACCACCGTGCTTGAGATCAGTTGATTGTACTCTTCACCCATGGTCACTAATGATGTCAGTATTGAACTGCCTGACTTCTTTTATTGATAATCACAATGAGTTTTCTGGCATGATGTTTCTATTGCATTATTGATTATAGAGGAATCTTATCTTATGAAAAGGTTTAATTCATGTAGGAGAAGTCACATTTTTCTTTTTTCCTTTCTTTTCTTGGTTTTACATATATCTCTAACTCTGCAGGTATTTTTGAACGTTTCCGTGGTATACTTCACGAGGGAGAAATCGACAAACGTGTGCAGTTCTTGATTGAAGGTCTTTTTGCAATTCGGAAAGCGAAGTTTCAGGTACAGCCATACTTTATAGGAAATGCTTATTGTTATTTTTCCTCCCTCAATTGTTCATGTGAAAAATTTTTATTTGATTTTGCGTCATTATACAGGGATTTCCTGCTATCCGGCCAGAGCTGGACCTCGTGGAGCAAGAGGACCAGTTTACCCATGAAATATCTCTTGAAGATGAGATTGATCCAGAGACAAATATTGGTATACAATGGTTATTTAATCACCTATTTGTTTTATTGATGTACCATCAGTTATAATTTATGATGCATACCCTCTTTTGGCAGATGTTTTTAAGCCAAACCCGAAGTTTTTGGATGATGAGAAAGCTTATGAGGATCTCAAGAGGAACATTCTTGGGGCAGAGTCATCTGAAGATGAGGAAGATAACTCAGATGCTGCCTCAGATGATGAAGATGAAGAAGAATCTGAAGAAGAAGATGAAGAAATGATGAAGATAAAAGATGAGACTGAAACAAATCTTGTTAATTTGCGGAGGACTATATATTTGACAATTATGTCGAGTGTTGATTTTGAAGAAGCTGGTCATAAATTACTGAAAATCAAACTAGAGCCTGGCCAGGAGGTAAGATTTATATGTATTCTCAAAGCCTTTTAGTTTTTTTTTTTCTTTCTTTCAAAGTGTGCCAAACAAGTCACTAAAACTTATTTGTACTTCTAAAAAGATGCTTCGTAGCAATTGGATCTGTTAAAGTCTGTTTTTGTGGTCATAGCCACAAATGAAAAGTCCTCATTGGTATAGAAATATCATCAATGATATTGTTTCTGGATTTCCATTATTCATCTTGCCATGGTGTCAGTTTTCTGTCATACTGTTATAAATTATTTTTGAATTTGTTAATTATAATATTTGTTTGATATTGTTTTTGTTATACTGCCATATATTTATCTTCTACAATATTTTTTATGTGGCTAGTTTATGAATACATCAGCCGTAACTGATGGTTTTCAATTAAAGCTGTTTTCTACTAAAAATAACATGGTCAATTTTAAGTTTTTCTCTGCTCTGATATGAATTCATATTTATGATGCATGTGCTTGCTTGCATCATTCTTAGCAGTACAGCTGTTGGCCTGACTGTTTCAATGGGGAAAATGTTGATTTTGTATGTGTGCTATCCTTTCAAACAGAGATATTTCTATCTGTACATCTGTTGCATGCTATATCGTAAAGGCTGACTGCAGAAAAGTAAATATGGTTTTCTTTTAATTTCTCTAAGAGAAAAGGACAATGCATTGAAAGGGTCTAACTGAAAAGTGAATTGACATGGGAATTTCAAAGCACTACTTATAATGCTGTTATCAATTATTTAGATTCATACACACTGTTTTAAAAATTTATAGTGTCAAATTCTCTTGGATGCATTAGAAACTACATTTATCCCACAACCACTTCTGTTGAAGACCTGGTTTTTTTGTTTTCCTCAACTTGATCTTGAAGAAAGCAGTGTATCAACTTCACATGGAATAATCTGACACAAAGTAGTGTTTCTTGTGACCTAACCACCAACAATTTTGTAACCTTGGTTTTATTTTTCTTGTTATGTCTTACATTTGTGAGCTTATAATCTGCATTCTCGCTGTTCTTATTCTGCATGACTTCTGATTTTTTTGTGTTATAATTTTGTTGTTTATCACAGATGGAATTATGCATCATGCTTCTGGAGTGCTGTAGTCAGGAGAGAACATATCTTCGATATTATGGTCTTTTGGGGCAACGGTTTTGCATGATCAACAAAGTACACCAGGAGAACTTTGAGAAATGCTTTGTTCAGCAATACTCAATGATCCATCGTCTTGAAACAAATAAACTTCGGAATGTGGCCAAGTTTTTCGCTCATCTACTAGGCACATCCGCTCTCCCTTGGCATGTTCTAGCTTATATCCGCTTGACAGAGGATGACACCACCTCATCATCCCGAATTTTTATAAAAATTCTTTTCCAGGTATAATCACTTGTCATGACCAGTCCTTATCATTTTCCTCAGCTTTGAAGCCTAAGCTTATCGTTTTGATCATTCTAATTGCAGGAATTGTCGGAGCATCTTGGCATCCGCTTGCTTAATGAGCGTCTTACTTGAGCCCACCATGAAAAGATTCCTTTGAGTCTATATTTCCCAAGGATCACCCAAAGAACACCAGATTTGCCATTAATTTCTTTACATCTATTGGACTGGGTGGTATCACAGAGAGCTTGCGTGAACACTTGAAAAACATGCCCCGCATAATAATGGAACAGCAGAAGCACGTGGTTGACTCTGATGATGAATCCGATGATGAATCAGGAAGTGACGATGGTTCGGTTTCAAGTGGTACAGGTTCCGGATCTTCTTCAGAATCAGATTCAAGCTCTGATGAAAGTGAAAGAAATAAGAGACACAGAAAGAGAAGAAAGAGGTAACTGTTGTTTGTAGCAGGGGTATAAACTTTTTACCTGCTGTTCTCTATTTCTAGTGACATAGACAGTGTTCATATGCTTGAGTTCCATGTTGAAATATGTTGTACTACTTTTTCTCTCTTTCCCAGTAACGTAGGAAGCTTCAATGCCTCATTTTGGTTACCTTATTTATTGTTTCCTTTGAACATTGTTACCCACAACACTATATCTAGTATTTAGGGCCGTCTGGATTGGCTCATGAAAAAGTGTGTTTTTTTTTCTTTTCTTTTCAGTTTGATAGGATTTTTGAAAAAATGGTTTCTCAAAGTAAGTTAAGGGCTTTTTGTATATTTTATGTTTGGAATGTTAATTCAGAAGAATGTTTATAGTTAGGAAATTTTGATAATCTGATGATCATAAGGGTGTTTTGATAATTGTATGATTCTAAATTCTTGTTTTTTTTTGTTTTTATAAGAGTGTTTTGATAATTATATGATTTTAAAATAATTTTTAAAAAATGATTTTTTGGCGGAAACTTCAAACCACCAGCTTCAAAAGAGCTGTTATTATTATTATTATTATTATTTATATTTTAACGATTTCTTGCTTCTCCTATACAAACGGTTTTTTTTATTTTTAGAAGTGCTTCATTTTTATGTAAAACAAATTATTTATGAGCTTCCCATGATCCAAATGAGGCCTTAAACCAGAGAGTTTGTCTATTTTTACTGATTTGAAGTTTTTCCATCTTAGAAGACTAAACCATGGACTTTCCAAATGGTTGATTACTATAAGTTACATGGAAGTAATGATGGATGGTACCATTGGAATGGACTTGATTTTACTCTAAATTTATATATGTATCAATTTGATGAACTATTTATTTTCTTTGAGATTGTGTACTGCTTCCATACCACAATAAGTAATCCTTTTGACTAGCATTTCCTTTTATAATTTATAACTTTAGTTCATTTTAAAAAACCTAATTTCAATAATTTTGGGAAGTATAAATTTACTGGTATTAAATTGACAAGAGTAAAAGCATTGAAAAAAAAAATTCCCGAAGGCCAACTATGACTAATTTGGATTTTTATAATTAATTGACAAATATATATATATATATATATATATATATATATTAATAATTAACCAAATATTTTTTTCCTTACTAGAAAAGCTAAGAACAAAAAAAGAAAACACATTTATTATTTACCAAAATAGAAAATAAAGAAAACTGATGCAACCCATCCAACCGTCCATTCTAATCTCGTGCATAAAACCCAGTCATCTAGAACCGTCCATCATCCTCACAAAATCCTCAAACCCCACGAGTCCATCCCCATCGGCATCCACTTCTCCGATGATCCGCCGGCAATCTTCGAATCTACACCACTCCTCACCGAGCACCTCGAACATCCCCATCAACTCCTCCGCCGAGATCCTCCCGTCTCCATCCGCATCGAAGACGGCGAACGCCTCTCGGAGCTCACTCCCCTCCCCTGATCTCCTCCCCGATCCCCCCAACGCCCCGATTGCCTCCAGGCTTATGACGCCTCCCTCCCCTCCTCCCCACGCCTCCGCCATCATCGCCGCCACCTCTTCCTCGCTCGGTGGCTCCGGTCCCAGCTTCTTCAGCACACCCTCCAGCTCCCTCCTCGATACTAGCACCGACCTCGGCGTCGACATCGATGTCAAGCTCGATTCGTCCGACGATGACTTTTGGGAGCTCGATAGGTCAAGCTTTCGCGTCCTCTTCGCTTTCTTAACGGGTTTCGTTAAGGATCCAATAAGGGACCCGAAGGTGAGCTTCATCTCTATTTCCCGAATTGAAATGGTGTGGAAACTGAGAAGGAACAGGGAAGGAAGTGGGTTTATAAAGAAGTGAAGGAAGTGAACTTCCGCGAAGCTTCGCAATGTGATTTTTGGAAGTTAAAGCGGCATCTCGTTTTCAGCGTTTATTTTCCCGGAAGTTTCTTTTCTTGGATTTTTGTCGCGTAACTCACGTAACTCGCGAATTTATTGTCCTGCATGCCTAATCCGCGATCTGAGCCGCTTGATTGGTGGATGACACGAATCCTAAAGCACGAGGAGCGGAGAGGAGGACAAATGGTATTCGTGGAGTGCAGCCGTAAGTGGTAAGTCATTTGATGTAACTTGTCATCGTTTACTTCTAAAAAAGACAGTGAAGGTGGCTTCCGTGAAATTTCATGTTTGGAAGTGTTGCGTGGGATTGAGGGAAAGGGATATATATATAAATTTTACTCATTCATATATGAACACAAGAAATTAAAGCACTGTTCTCTAACTTTTTAGTAAGGGGAAAACTTTGTTAATTCTACTTGGAAAAATCGATGCATGTTTGAAGTTTGCTCCATTTTTTTATAGAAATTTATTATTGTAATCATTTACTTGATTTTTATATTATAGTAAGAAACCCATGAGCAAAGTCAAGTTGTGATATAGTAGAATTCAATTAGGATTTTTATGTACCATTGAAGTTAGAGAGCTCTTCTTACAACCAATTGAAAATTTTCCTTGAAACTTAACTCTTGTGTAATTAACTGTTACTTGATTGGTTTAATTGATATATCATCCAACAATCACATGAAGCAAATCAAACATTTGGATTGTTTGAAATTGTCTGTACATGCATAAACATATATTTTCAAAGAGGTATTCACTTTTAAGAATATATTTAATGCATTTATGTCTATATTTATCTGAAACATTAGTTTGTTTCAAATAATTTTTTTTTATGCATATGCCTAATCTTTTGTGAAAGCTATAACCACACAGAGAGGAGAAAAGGGACGTTGAAGTTTGGGGTCTTCTTCTCTATAATAGGATAGAAGTTCAATGGCTGCCATTTATGCATGTGTGTGAAGTTGCTAAAAGCCAAGTATGTGTCGCCTTCTTCTCCTTGGTTTCTTAGCACTATATATGTTTCTTAATTTTCAGTCCTTAATCTACGTACATCTTAATGGATTAATTATCTACATTATGTTTTATATAATTTTCTTTAAAATGGCATGAATCATGAGTCAATGGTAAACAAAAAATCTTCTACTGTTTTTGCTACCATTACCTGTTACCCTTAATAATCCATAATCTTAACATCATGGTGTATGAATTATGGATGGATGGATGCCTAGAGTAATCTAATATTGATGGTAAATTCTTCTTTTATTTATAAAGTTTTATTTAAAATAATATTTGTTTATTTATATAAGCTCTTCTAGCTGTGTGTGTGAGGGAGAAAGAGAGAGTGAGACTCCAAGAACTTTCCTGTCTTGCCCACCAGTGGAGATATTCCTTCCTCTGCATCCTCCCAAAGGTAGTGGGCCCCTCAAACTGCCCTTTTTTACCCCTTCATTTGTGCAGTTTTATACTCTGTTTTTTAAAACTTCTTGATTTTTTAGTCAAATTAATCTCACTTGTTCACTAGTTTTCTTCGCCTCTGATTTCTGGATTATCAAAGGAGTTAGTTCTCAGCAGTTTGATTGGTAAACAAGACAGAATTTCTTCACACGTTTGTGGACTATAGATTGAATATCATCAGGGGCTAGCTTGTTTATTTTTGAAGTTTAAGTTTTAGAATTGTTTTAACAACATATGGATGCCTTTTTCCGATGTCTAAATGGTTTCTAGTTCATCTTCTTTCCAGTTAGTGATGAGGCTATTGTTAAATGGTTAGGCATCTTTAGATAGCCCATATACTAGTTTGGGGAGATCACTTGCTTGAATTTTGAAATTGGAACAGTTCCAATTTCAGCTTTTCTTCAATTTCTTTACCAGTTAAAAGTTAAATCAGGTGGAGTTCTACTTGGCAATTTTGTTCTTTTCAAGAAATTTTCATGTTAATTTCTTCACTTTAAATTGGTATGAATGGGAATTTCATTGCTTTAATTCGTTGGACATAGTGAAACTTGTTAGAAGGCAAGTTAAAAGGAGAGAGGATATGGAGATAGTGATACACAATGATTTGCAATCTTTTCTTCAGATGAAGCTTTGTATAAAACAATAGCTAATACCAGGTATGCTAGCTTATTGTAGTAGTTAATTCATGTTCATATAAGCTGAAGATTATACGATGAAAAATGGAGGTTTTTGAGTCTTTATGCACTTCCAATGGTTGAATCAATGAATAACAGTAACTAAGATTTACTAAGATTTTTATCATGTTTAAATGAACTGTCTTGAATTTCATCATCTAGTGTTCTTGAAATTTATCTGCTTACTCTTTTTATGCACCATCTATTAGTGCTTCTCATGAAGCATGGAATGACCATCTAGCTATAGGTTATAAGGCAAGGAAGGTTGCTGCAAATTTTTCTGATACCAAGATATTAGGATGAGAAACAATGTACAAACGATACAAGGAATGATTTCTCTTGTCATTCTTTCCCTGCTTTATATCTTCATCACCTTGGCATTTGAATTGTAAGAGATGATTTAGCTTTCTATGGACCCTCTTATGAACCATAACACCCTGTATGGCTATGTAATTGTCCTCTGAAGTGTTTCACCTATGATTAGACTTTCTTCCTCTCTTTTACCTGATCTTGAAGATTGGAAGGGAAGGTCGCTCTCATAACCGGAGGAGCTTCTGGTATAGGCGAAAGCAACTCCAAGCTTTTCCGACAGCATGGTGCCAAGATATGCATAGCAGATATTAAGGATGACCTTGGCCAGGCTCTCTCCGAGTCCTTAGGTGGTGATAATTATGCTTCTTCCACTGTGATGTTACTAATGAAGAAGATATTAGCAATGCAGTTGATTTCACAGCTGAGAAGTATGGCACTCTTGACATCATGATCAACAATGTATGAATCTCAGGCAAGAGTGATTGACATTCACAATGTGGATTTCAATGATTTTAAAAAAGTTCTTGATGTTAATCTGTACGGTGTTTTCCTCAGAATGAAGCATTCGGCACACATCATGATTCCCCGCATGAAGGGAGTGTAATTGGTGATTTAGGCCCGCATGCGTACACAGCATTGAAGCATGCAGTGTTGGATCTAACCAAGAATGTGGCTGCAGAGCTCGGCAAACATGGAATTCGTGTGAACTGCATTGGTCCCATAGGGGTACCAACAGGTCTCACATTGCCTCATTTGCCACAGAGTGAGAGAACAGAGGATGCACTGCAGGGATAACTGACTTTCATCTGCAGCAATGCTAACTTGAAGGGTATAAATTTGATGCCGAATGATGTAGCACTGAGCAATGACTGTAAATAAGTTCACGGGATAAACCTGCTTGTTGATGAAGGTGTGTGTGAACCACTCACTTCAAGCTTTCAAATGATCAACATATATGAAAATGTAATGTTATAGTTTTGTATCTGAATTATATTTATATACAAAGATGTAGGAAATACAATATTTCAGTTGAAAGAAAAAGGTAGACATGATTTGGTCTAACCTTGTGACAACTCTGAAACAAAAATATAGAAATTCTCAAATTCTCATCCACTTTTACACAATTTATAATCAAAGCTCACTGGATCTTCATCCTCACCGAATTCAGATAAAGAACTGGCTTCACAACTATCCATTTGCAGTTTTTCGACATCAACTTCCTCAGAAAAGCCTTGTTGCTGTTCTGAGTCACTGCTCCTTGGTGTTCGTATTACACTTTCCTTCTTTACAACATTAAAGATGATACCATTGTGAACTCTTTCAGGTTGTAGCAAATCTCCCTCGGAAACCACAATGCTAGTGGATGCAGGCGGATTCTGATCAGAGTCGATGTTATCTGGACTTCTCTCAGGGGTTGGGACTATGGAATTGGCATTACCAGTCATTTGCACTTCTGTAGAGCTGGAGTGTGCTGATGAGTTATCGTTTTCATCTTCCCGAGACCAATTCCGGTTGAATTCAGATTCGGTATCGAGACTCTGAAGGAAAGTGATGAATTTATTAGCAGATGCAGTTCTCATTAGAGGGCCACCAGATCTTGTCCAAGAATTGAGGTCTATACTCTCCGATTCACTATCACTCCCATCAGGAAAACTTCTATGTGCAGGTCGATTCCTGTTAGATGTTCCTCCGACAAGCCCAGCACCTTGTTGTGTTGAAACAGCGGCATCTGCAAGGCCGTCTTCCTCGAGTGAGCCTGATGAGTTCTCTCGTGCAATGCAGTTCCAGGAAGGTATCCTCCGAGATGCATTGAATCTACTCGTGCTAATGAGCCCATGGGAAGCAGCCGCCCTTTCAGCACTTCTCTTCAGCCTCCCTCATGTGATTGAGAAGAGCCACGCTTTCATCTAGCGCGAGTTCAATAGCGCAATTAGCTTTTATAGCAGCAAGTTTCTCCCAAGTACACCTCCTGCCTTGGTTAGCAGCCTTTTGGAGCTCCACATATGATGGATTTTGGATAATCTTTGAATACTGCAAAGACAAAAGAATTGCATAATTATTAGACTTTCTAGATGAATATAAAGATTTTGTGAAGGATGGTATACAGCACTTTTAGATTACCTGCGCAAGTGTAGCTGGCATGACCACTGTGACATCACCTTCCCAATCTTGAGCGAAGAGTTTAGCGATCCCTCCCAGAGGAAAACCAAGTTCTAAAACTTGGTTAAATCTGTGTTTAACCTCCATCTCAGTAAGATGAGCAAGCTACAAACATAGGAAACACATCTGATTAAATTCAATGTTTCTGAATAAGGAAAATAGGAATCATTTTTCTTGAAGCTAAATTACAAAACAAGTGATAACTTCAAACTGATTATCATCAAGTGTGATGGAGTCAGGAATAGTTTTTGGAATGAAATAAAATAATAAATTTTTCTGTAATATAGTTAAAAAAAAGTAGAGAAGATCAAATAGATGGAAAACAAAGAAATCCTACCTTGGCAGCGAAGTTGCCTCCATAAGCTCTAATGAGTTCCTTTATCCTCAAAAGCGGTGCAATGTGAGGATTAGCTTGGCTGACAATGAAATGGTTGACATTGAACAATTCTTTCAACTGCATCATGGGCAAGTCACTCTCCAAACTTCCATCTCTCCAGCGCCGCACAGAAGGTCCGGTCTCCTTACCTGGGTCTGCAGCAAAAGGTGTATGGTACGGAACAATTTCTCCAAACCGATCCTTTGCCATCAACTCCTGAGCCTCAAAGAGACCGGGGAATGCACAAGAGGCAGCTACAGCACTCCATATAACCACATGGGGTGCCGTCAAGTAGTTGAGACACCGAGGTGGCTCATGCTTCCTTGGCGAGCAGACAGTGATACCAAGAACACGACCAGTCATGTCATAAGCCTCTTGAAAGGTTAAGTTGCTAGTGAGATGCCTCAACAACCTCTGCAATTGCCTAATATCATGTACTGCCCCATGGGTCACAACCCTCCGAACCACTGTAAAGATCCCGCCCATGTGATCAAAGAACTGCAGCGAGTGCCACGAGTCCTCGAAAAAGCTCTCAAGTTCAGGCCATGACCGTGTGGCGACAATTGAACACATGATGGATCCTACACTAGAACCAGCAATTATCCTCGGCAAAAGCTTATGCTCAACCAATGTTTTCACCACACCCACATGGAAAGCTCCCAATGATGCACCACCACTCAAGAGTAGTGCTGTCCTACCAAATGCATGCCTCGTCTCATGCATGAAAGCAAGCTTCTCTTCCAAGAGCAACTCCTCTGATTCAGAATCGCATACCAATTTGAGCTGAGTTGAGACCTCATCAATGTATTCCTTTATCAACTTGGGCACCTACATTTACCACAAACAAAAAGCATGAGACAGATAGGGATCGATTTTCCAAAATTCAACAATATATCCAAAGCAATTATCCCCCTGAATGTTTGGTTTTCATGATTCAACTCAATCAACATGTACATACATGGGAGAAATACCATCTTGGTAACACAATACCAGATTCATTTCTAAATGGTTAACTTCAGAGCATTAGAAATACCAAATTTGATACTAATGTCACAGAAAGCAAATTGCTGATTGGTTTTCCCGGACTCCACATCACTGCACTTAGAAGCACAATCTAGCTCGGCCTTCATAATTCAACTACACTCAGTAGGCATTAAGTAAAGGTTTCTAAATGATCAGCTTTCATAATTCAACTCAATCAAGACAAATGCCGATTTGAATAACACACAGATAGAAAAGAAAAGTTGTTTAATTTTCAAGGTTATCAGCTTTCTTGATTCAAATCCATGCACTAAGCAATAAGCAAAGCACAATTCATTTATATATGATTAGCTTTCTTGATTCAACTCAACCAACAGCGACTCCGAAAGCATGAGGAATACCAACACGATATTAATTACACATAGATAGAAAGCACAAAGCTGATTGACTTTTCAGGATTCAACAACATATGCAAAACAAAATCTAGACTTTCATGACTAAACTCCATTCAACAAGCAATTAGCAAAACAAAACAAAAGCATTCTATCAAACACAATCCAGAGTCACAGAACATAACAAGAAATGAAGCAGCAAAGCTCACCTGAAGCCTGCCCTTGTGAAGCTGAGGGTTGCACATATTCCCAAGATTCCTAAGCAAATCGGAGCGCATATGAAACACAACGTCCCTCAAAGAACCCTCTTCTCTCCTATGCAGGAGCTCCCGGAGATTGTTCATCACCAACACCTCGTCATAAAGATCAGCTTCATTCAGCTTGGGGGACTCCTTCTCAAGCATCTTGGCTGCATGGCTCCATTCTTCGTAGGTTAAAGAGCTGCGCATCATGTTTCTCCAGAACTTTCTCCGGTACGCCAACTCCGCCCGAGACCGGACATTGGTGAAGCGTTTCAACAAGAAGGCAATGAGGGTGACCATGAGAAGGATGCCCTGTGTGTTCTTGGGATGGAACCAGGAGAGCAATGGGAGGGTGGTGTCGCGGAGGCGGCCGAGAGAGGCGGCGGAGAGGAGGAGGAGATGGTGGCGGAGGTGTGATACTGATGTGCAGAAGAGGACCCGGAAAGCGATCGTCCGGCCGATGATCGACGACGGACCGATCGAGAATGGATCCACGCTGGCCTCGTTGCTGATATCCATCGATGTAGCGAAGATTGGGGTTTTGGGGCTCCAAAACTACCTCAAATCTGAGGATTTTTTTCCCGGAAAATCAATCCCAAAACTAAAATTTGGGAAAAAGAAGATCTGATGAAAGTAACAGTAACCTAATTTACGAGCTTGAAAATCACCAAAGATTTGATTTTTAGCTCGAAATAAGTTTGGAAACCCTAATCGAACCCCGCCAAATATGCTAACATGGATCAAATCCCTACCAAAACTCAACTTTTACTACAGAATGGAGAGGAAAAAAATCCAACTTTGCTTCTAAGAAACGCAAAGATTGGATTTTGGAATCCGAGATAAAAAAAAAAAAAAATTTTAAAAAATCAAAATTCCTTCTCTTGCTTCACCTTCCAATCGAGAGACAGAGAGAGATGGAGACACGCATCAATCAATGCTTGAATAAATAGAAATCGAGAAACGATGACGATGTATCTATCGAATAGAACTAAAAAAAAATGGAGAAAAAAACAAGAAAGAGGGAAAGGAGTGACGATGATCCGAATCAGCAAATGGATAGAGAGACAGAACCCACGAGCGAGCCAGCGCTGACTCACTGAACCGAATTCATGAAGTGGACAAGATAAGACGAATCCGGTTCAAGGGCCGGTCTAAAAATTGACCGAACCGATTCATTTTTGTTAAGAATTTAATTGCTTTTATGAATAAATAAAAATGAAATTCCACTTTATTTGTTTTTTCAAATTATAATAAAATAATATAAAACATGGTTTACTTTATCCACATCTTAAAATAACATAAAATAACAAATACAATAAAATATATGAAATAAGCCGGTTTGGATTATATTTATTTTTTTAAAAAGGAAAGAGTAGTCTTATGCTGCGAAGCTTCGAGCACGGGTCTAGGGAAGGATAGAACCACTTGACTCTAGACTCTAGAGAAAGCATTTCTAACCTAAATTTAAATTGTTTAGTTTGAATTTTCAATAGAAACATAATCCATGAAAAACTATTATTTTCATGAATTAATCTACATGTGGATAGATAAAAAACATTTCTAGAAGAGAAAAAAAATACTTTTTTAAAAAATATAAAATTTACTCTCTATTCTCATCTTTAGTAAAATTTTCCCTCAAGTATTATCACTATTTTTTGTAGAAGATGTTATAAAAATAATATATATTAAGATGCATATATGCACAATTTCCTATATGTAATAAAGATAAAAAAAAAGAAAACTCTTTATTAATATGTTCATAGAGAAACAATAATAATAATAAAAATTTTGAGCTAAAGGGGATAAACCCGGTCTCATGAGTAGGATGTGCGGGCTTGGGTATCCTTTGGGCAGGTGTTATCTGAGACCCACCACGGTGACTACCAAATCCAGCACACTCACACGCGTCATTGAGATTGAACCAAGTTACCGTCTGCGGATCGCGGAGGCGCACTTTCTCGACCCAAAGGTCTTTGGCAATAATAATAAAATTTGACCATATCTTATTGTAAAAAGATATTTTCCTGGTTTCTTCAATGAGAGGGGTCTTAATTTTTCTTAATTTTTAATTTATATGGGAAAATTAATAAGGTCACCACAAGTTGCATGTGCTTTGAGAAATATGTATTTAATAGAGAAGTACATTTTGACTTTTATTGTATTATCTCCGATTAAGGACAATTCAAATTGCATGTGTTAATTGAAAACTTTATGTTAAACATTGGTAATATAATCAATCTTCGATAGTCAAATTGATTACTTAGATTTGCACAATAAGATTTTTTATTTATTTATTTTGGTAGAAAGAGCCTGAAGTTCAACTAACCATTACAAATTGCCTAAGTTTAGTGAAGTCTCTAAGAGCCAAGATGGCATTACTTGGGTCTTTCTATAACTATTACATCCATTTGCTACTCTAGCCATTTTTGCTAATTCATCTGCGCAATCATTTTCTTCCCTTGTGATGTGGCTGACTTCCCAGTTTCTCAGCTCCTAGAACCTTCTGCAGCATGCCTCTGCCACTTCTCTAGTTCTCCAGTTGTAGTCCTCTACCTTCTTATGCATCAATCTTAGAATCAACTAGTTGTCTGTATATATCTAGGCTTCAGTTATCCCCATCTAAATTAGCTTATGGATTCCCTTTTTCATAGCCATCAACTCTCCTTCAAATGCTGATGCAAATTTACACCCTTTTGACCCTACATAGCATAAGGAACCTTTGTTAGTAATAATGAGGCATCAGTATAAAGCAACATTCTCAGATTCTCCCTTAGCCATATCCTCTTCCAACTCACTCTCTCTTATTTCTTCAATGCCTTGTTAATAGTTCTTATATTCTTTTGCCAGTACTATGCTTTCCCTTGCAATGAAGACTAGATCAAATATTGCATTTTGAAAAGCTAGGTTGCATCTAGCCTTCCAAACTTGCCATAGTGTATTTCCTATTATGATAGCATTATCATTTTGCATTCCATTTTCCAGCATTGACCACCCCTTGATCCACTCTGATCATCTAGTGAGTCCTTGTCAATGACAGTCTATAGCAAGTGCCCTTCATTCCTAATCTCCATCCATATATGTTGCTCCATTCTGCACTCACAAAACAAGTGTTTAGTAGTTTCACTTTCAAGTTTACATAACACACATAGCTCATCAGGTCCTATATTCAAATTGTATAAATATTGCTTTGTTGGTAGCTTCCCATGAAAGAATTTCTAGAGAAATATCTTAACTCTGGGAGCTAGCTACTTTCAGTTTCCATAAACACTTTCAAGCCTGCAAGAGTGTCTCACAGTTTGATGTTATCAGAGTTTCATAAATTTCAATTGTTAAGGTTCTCCCTTCATTTCTGTATTCCCATTTCCACATTCTTTGTTCCAATAATTGTTCTACTTGTTTATTCTTTATCATTTCTATCATGGTTTTTGGGAAAATATCTTCAATAATGTCCTACTGTCCATTGTTTAGTAGCTGGCCAATCTGCACATTTGTTAGCTCATAATCCATATTGATATAAGTGGGTTTCATTTGAATAGGTAC
The DNA here is from genome assembly GCA_026586065.1 of Dioscorea zingiberensis. Classification (NCBI taxonomy): domain Eukaryota; kingdom Viridiplantae; phylum Streptophyta; class Magnoliopsida; order Dioscoreales; family Dioscoreaceae; genus Dioscorea; species Dioscorea zingiberensis. The sequence continues at coordinate 277,694 of JAGGNH010000025.1, read as the reverse complement.
ATTAAAAAACCATGGATCTAAAAGAACAAAGTTTGTACTTAGTATTTTAATTGGGAAACTATGTCATCTAATCATGTTAGCAGTATTTCTCATTGTTCTAAAGGTCCAAGAAACATTGCTCAGTTTGGCTTCATCCCATATTCTCATGGGTCCATACTTATATGTCATGAACTTCACCTAGAAGTTGTCACCATAGTTCAATTCAAGGCACATAATTAAGGATCTAACCTCCTTCCTAGTGTCTCTACAACATATAAGTATATATCATCCGCATAAAGTATGTGATTCACAGTTAAGGGTTTACTAATTCGAACTGATGCCCCTGAGGATGTTAATAGATTATGCTTTGTTCAAGATATTTGTTAGAACCTGGGACACAAACTAGGATGAATAGGTATGGGAAATGGGATCACCCTGTCTAATGCTTGCTGCCGGTTTAACCCATTTGCCAACTCTCACATTTATTATGAAAGCAACTGTGTGAAGGACTTAATACATGAATTAACCCAAGCTATTTATTTGCTAGGAAAGTTCATTTTAGTTAGTATAGCTAGGATAGTATCCCATCTCATGATGTCATCTGTTTTCTCCATATCTATCTTAGTTAGCATCATCGGGGGATCTTGGGTTTTGTTTGTTCTAAAGTATGAGCTAGTTCTTGTGCCACTATTATGTTATAAATAATAACCCTACCTTGTATAAATGCTACATGCTCCTTTCCAATGAGTGTTTGCCAAAGATGACTTAATTCTACTAGCCATAATATTAGTTATAATCTTATAGTTAAAATTGCATAATGATATTGACCTAAAATCCTTCACATGTTGGGGATTATCATTGTTTTGTATTAGACATATATGCGTTTAGTTCCAACTTCAAGGTAAAGATGCATGCTGGAAAAAATGAGATACTAAGTTCACCTATCTGCTTCTAGAATGCAAGAAAAAAATTCAATATTTAGGCTATTAGGTCCATGAGATTTACCTCTTGGCATTGATTTTAGAGCTATAAAAACTTGATACAAGCTTTAAACTGGTTTAGTGAGCTCCTTCCCTTGTGTTTCATTGAGGGTTGGAACATCATCTGGAAGTTCATGCACCAAACTTTCCATATTCCACTGCAATTTGTTGCTCCATAGGTTAGTATAAATATTTATAAAAGTTTCCTCTATTTCCTTTGGATTTGAAACTAATTCATTATTTTCATTCCTAATTGAGTTTATCTTAGGATTAAAGCCAATTTTGGTCCCTGTACTTTGACCCAATGTTCATTTCCATCCCTGTACTTTAAAAATGTTCGATACGGTCCTTGTACTTTAGGGTTTTTATTCGAACACGTCCCTAGTGCTGAAGTGGCAGCACATGTGGCTAGTATTTACGATGTAGCGACTGCATTGGCGGGGGTTTGAATGACGTGGCATGGTGACATGACATGATAAAATGGATTTCGAATAAAGTAATTTTTTGAATGATGACATGGCATGCCACCTAGAATAAAAATGTAACCGTATTCTGTTTGTATGCCACCTATGCTGCCATGTCAGCACCAAGGACGTATTCGAACAAAAACCTCAAAGTACAAGGACCATATCGAAGATTTTTGAAGTACAAGGATGAAAATGAACATTGGTTCAAAGTATAGGGACCAAAAATGGCTTTAATCCTAAGAATTTTGAGTAGTCTGATGAAAGAATTTTGAGTTACTGTCCGCATTTTTTAACCACTGACTTCTAGATCTTTCTGCCCATTGTATGGTGTTCTATTTGAGCAAGGCCTAATGTCTATTATATAGGCATCTCAATTTAATTCAATTATCTACCCCTCTATATGTTTCAGTTTCCTCTTGCTCAACCTTTATAATTTCTTCTTTTATAACCCTTATTTTTTCTTCTAAATTCTTTGACATACTCCTACAATGTCTAATGAGTTTTCAAATTATGGCATTTATGACTGAAGTCATGCATTGGATTGGCATTTCCTGCCCCTGTCCATATTCCCTCTACATTATTTAAACAGTGTGGCGATTGAATCCAATTATTATAAAACCTAAAGGGTTTGGTTCCACTTACATTCAGAAAATTACACGTTAGCATAATAGGGTTATAATCTTAATAGCATCTAGGTAAATGTTTTATATGATAACTAGCTATATCATGTCCATTCCATAAGCAGAGTGTGGATCCCCCCTTCTGATTGTTACACCAAGTGAAGGGGGATCCAGAGTATTTCAGTTCTACTAAATTGCTATTTATTATAAAGGAATTAAGATTCTTTGTTTTTATACCTGTTATATTTTTCTTTAGACCCCCCCTTCTTATCTTTCATTCTTCCTTCTAATTGTGTTAAAATCCCCCATGAGGATCCACAGTACTGAAATCTTTGATAATCTTGCAAATTCCTCCCAAGTTTCCCTATGTTCTCTGATTCTTTGACTATTATATACAACAAACATCAACTATGTTTTCTCCCCCTGGAATGAGATAATTATATGTACAACAGAAGTAGACACAACAATAGGCGTTACCTTTCTGTGCCCTTTTGCCACAAAATCAAAATTCCACTTGAATATCAACATGATAGTATCACAACCCAGTGCCAATCTTTTCTAAATTTTTCACAAAACTTTTTCGTTCTAAGGTCATCAACATGAATTTCTACAAGACATAACAGATTTAAATTTAAAGATTTAATTAAAACTTTGATACGATTTATCTTGTTGTTTCCTGAAACTCTTCTATAATTCCAACAGAGAACCTTCATCTTTATCCTTTGTTAAACCCTTAGTATCTTATTGATTCTCTATGACCCTTCTTTAGGGTCTGATTTTCCATTGTCGTTGTACGTTTCCCTGTAGCTTCTCCTCATGGTGATTATTTCGTTTCCAGCTCCATCTCTTTAGGTACATCAGGGTTCTCCTCAGTCTCAAACATGTTTGTCTCCTCCCTTGTGTGGGATCGAAAATACCCGCCTGACATCGTGTCTGTGAAGAGACACCAGGCGATACATCGAATCACAAATATCATATTTGTTTAGTTATTGTGGGTTCTTCCGTTTCTAATAGAGGCAAGCCTCTATTATTAATTACCCCAGACAGAGTCTTGGGAACCTCCGATTAAGGGCAAAAGTACAAGTAAAGGCAATGGATAAAAATAAAAAAATATTTCATTTATTTGCAAACCATAATTATTTTATTACATATGAATATCATCATAGGATATTTATACATATTATTTATTTATTTATTTATTTATTTATTTATTAAATGACGCCACCTTCCGCCTTGGGACGTATGCTTCGCCACTTTGGAATTTGTGTTTCATCGGTCGCCTCAATGCATGCTTCGTCGCCGCCATGAGATTTGTGCCAATTCAGGATTTGCACTTCATCGGTTGCATCGAGGATCGCGATACCACTTTAAGATTTGTATTTCATCATCCACTTCAAGATCGTGTTCCATCATTTGCATCGAGATGCGTGTCACTTTTAGTTTTATACTTCATTATCCCCCTCAAGATGCGTGTTTCATCGTTGCATCGAGATGCGTGCCACTTTGAGATTTGTATTTTATCACCCACCTCAAGATGCGTGTTTTATCATCGCATTGGGATGCAGGCCAGTTTGGGATTTGAATTTCATTATCCGTCTCAACCAACATGCTTGGAGAGGAGCCAGACTTCAACTTATTGTTTGCAAGATCAACTGCTCGACATAAATATGTTTATATATATATATATATATATATATATATATGTATATATATATATATATATATATATATGTATATGGATATAGGGTCATGATATGGTGCGGTCGGCCTTATCACTATGCAAGTGCGGTCGCCTCTTTTTGGCCCACTTGCACAGTGTTTTGAGGAAATCCAACCTTATGGATAGAAAGAACATAAAAAAATAAGCTAGTATATCAATTTTCATACAATTTGGGAACTTGTAAGGTCTTCATCTTAACGGGTGATTTTCACCCGTTAAGATGAAGACCCTACAAGTTACCAAATTGTATGAAAATTGACATGCTAGCTTATTTTTCGATGTTCTTTCCATCCATACGGCTGAAAATCTTTCAAACATGCTCGAGGTGGTCAAATAGGAGGCGATCACAGATGAACAGTGTTTCCGGCCGACCTTATCTTATCATGATTATATGGATATATGTTTATATAGGGAGAGAGAGGGGAGAGAGCTTTTGAGTTTTGACAATCCCTTTTTTTTAAATTTTTTTTAGTGCTGCAGCCTGCAGCTCTTCCACTGCCTTTATTATTATTATTATTATTATTATTATTATTATTATTATTATTATTATGTTTCCTTTCATCTCTCTCTCCTTTGTTTTTTTTCTTTATTTTTATTTTTTTTATCATATCTCTTCTCTCGTTTTTTGTGCTCGTTTCCTCTCTTTCCCTTTCTTTATTTATTTTATTATTATTATTATTATTTTAATTTCTTCTTCTTTCTTTTTTTCTTTCACTTTCTGCACGTTTGTTTTTTTTTAAAAAAAAAAAATTATTCCATCTTTTTTTTTTCTGCGTGTTTTCGCCCTTTTTTTATTTTATTTATTTTTCTTTTTTTTCTTTTCTCTTTTTTTCTTTGTTTTTTACTTATAGCTCCGACTTCACGAAGCAAGAAAATAAAAAGAGGAGACTTCTTCTTCGACGTCAACACCACCACGCTTCGGGGTGGTGTTCTTTTTCCAGCGGTCGTGACAATTAGATTAGTTTAGTGATGACGCCACCGCACTCCAGGATGGTATCCACCCTTGGCGGTGGCGGTGATCGGAGGTGGCACCCAAGGGAGAAGGGCTCAATGACGGCATCCATGAAAGGAGGCGGTCAGGCAGGTCTGGTGATGGCAACAACAACATCAACATGGTTTCTTTTTTATTTTTATTTTTTCTTTCTCTGGGACAACAAGGCATCGGTATCCACAAGGGAGGAGCCGGAATCTTGTTGAGGGTTGACAGCGATGACCTCCACAAGGGAGCCGGAAGTTTGTTGAAGGTTGATGGCGACGGCTTCCACAAGGGAGCCGGAAGCTTGTTCAAGGTTGACTGCGACAACCTCCACAAGGGAGCCGAAAGGTTGTTGAGGGTTGACGGCGACGGCCTCCACAAGGGAGCCGGAAGCTTGTTGAGGGCTGGCAGGGGTGTCCACAAAGGAGCCGGAGACGACAGGGTAGCAGCGCCATGATGGGAAATATGGGGAAGAAGGGGGTCTTCATCTTCGACGGTGACAACATGATGACATCCTTCAGCAATATTACAGTCGATCGACGGACCCAAGCCTGTATCCTTCGGCAAAGCCATCAGAGATAGGCCCATGTCTGCTTGTTCGATCGACCATATGGCTTCTTGCTTCACGGAGAGGAGAGCATCCTGGGGATCTCCCCCTTCCCTTCTCTATTTATAGATCCTCACCATCTAGATAATACAGTTGAAATTTAAATTTGAGTTTTAATCATCATGATATCATAATCTAGATAAGATCAAAATTTTGAATTTTAATTTTAATGATCATAATCTAGATTTAAGTATAACCTTGAATTTGAATTTTAATCATTATGAGATTATAATCTAAATAAGATCAAAAGTTTGAATTTTAATGATCATAATCTAGATTTAGGTATAATATTACATTTTAATTTTAATAATCTAGATAAGATCAAAAGTTTGAATTTTAATCATCATAATCTAGATAAGATCAAAACTTGAATTTAGATTTAATTTATTCATTTTTTGTCTCGATATTTGTGTTATCGGACTATCTTGAGATCCATATTTCTGAGATTGCCTCGAGATTTGTATGCTCGGGCTATCTTGGAATATGTATTTCTAAGATTGCCTCGGGATTTGTGTTCTCGGGCTATTGTGAGATTTGAGATCTCCTCGAGATTTGTGTTCTCGAGTTATCTTGGAATTTGTGTCCTTAGCTTGCCTCGGGATATGACTGGATACATATTTTTTATTTGAAATTAAATATTTTAATTTCAATGTATTTCAAAATATTTCATTTGAATTTATAATCATAATATTTCATTATTGGCCCTTGCAAACATTGACACATGTTATTTTCAATGTATTTATATTTTTATATATACATTTTTAGATACAAACACCTTGCTTGCCTCTTATGAACCCGTAGAGCTTCTGCAACACTTTGAACATGAGTTAGATGTTTATCGCTTACCTTAGATGTTTCCATATCCCTGTATTCAAGCAAGTTAGACCTCATAAGAGGGTTAATTGTTTGACTTTCCCTATCTTCCATAGAGGTAATTAGACTACTCTTCCCAAAAGCCCGATCCCAAGGCAAGGCCTCTGCTACATGTCCATGTCTCCGTGAGTGGAAGCATCAAGAGTAGTCTAGCTTCCCTCTCTGTCCTACGTGGCCCCCACGAGAGACTTGTAGAACATCCAATGCCTTAGTGGGAGGATCGAGGTGTACGCCTCTTTCACCGTTCCTCTCTCTTGATTGACGCGATCACTCACTACTGTGCCCCTAACGCTCTGTCTGCCCATATGTGTAACCGCTTCGTAAGCCATTCCTAACACCCCTATCTCTGCTCTAAGTGGTCGCATGGCCGAGATCCAGCGGATGTGAGAAGTTGGTGTTGGTTGCTCCTGGCCAGCTCCTAGGTTGAGATTTTTTACCACAACTACTCTACTCCTCCCTTGCCTCCTTCAAACTAGCTTCACTGGGCGAACCTCCTCTCCTTGTCCTCTTCCGAGCGTTTTGGTTCCACTTCACAATGCGCTTCTTGTGGAGCCACCGTATTCCAACGAGATGAACTGGCTTCCTCGGCCAAGACGCCCTTCCCTTTGGGGTTCGATAAGCTTGGCTTGGTTCCAATCTCATCCTAGTGCCTCACAGCATGCTCCACTTGACAAGCCTCTACTTCGTGCCCTACCACCCCACATTTATAGCAAAAAACATGTAATCTCTCATACAATATAGGAACAAAAACATTTGAATCGAAACTTACCCACACCCTCGCTTAAGAGGTTTCCAGATCAACTTCGATGCACACCCTGGTAAACCAAACTATGTTGATAGCCAGGGTGTTCCCGTTGATCTTCACAACCCTACCTTAGAAAGAGGCTATGGATTCCAGAGCCTCTGGAGCCCAATACTTCGCAAGAAGGTGATGTAATTGAACCCAGAGTGTAGCAGATGAGTCTCTTTAAGACCGGCTGAAAATGAGGCTTCCAGGACATCAGATGGAGTACCTAGCCATTCACTGCCTAGGGACCACTTGTCAATAAAGCTTCCACCATATGCTCCGACGAGTAACAAACCACAAAAAAATTGTTCGGCGTATTCGCAATAGAAAACTCTCCAAGGCTATGCCACAACCTGGAGAGGCTTTCTTTTGCAACTTCAAGGGAAGTGGCTTTACCTAAAACTTTGGCATTCAAGGTGTTTCACATAGATTCCTGCGCTCTCATGACAATGTCGTCCCCTAGATGCATGCAGTCTCCATTACTATGCTTTTTAAGCGCTCCAATGTCGGCCAGGGAGACAATAGGGTATTTCTAGGAGTCAGAGCCATGTTTCGTATGACATTTGCCCAGGAGCGCACCCCTGCACCTCCACTCGGAGCTTTGTCACAAGCGGACCCCATCTTTTCCTTCCATGCAAAACTACCATGAGGATCACTAGCTTTGGGTTTTCGAGCAGAAGACAACCTATACTCCACTAGGACGAGATCATGTCACTAGTTGGTGCAACCCCAGACCTGCTCTTAGTTATGGCCATTAACTTTGTTGGGGGGAGGGGGGATAAGATTTTTTTTTTTTGTTAATAAGTGAATAAACCACATTATTTATTGACAATGATATGGAAGTTAATATTGTAAAATAAGACTTGACTACCGTATCTATTAATACTACACAAGCATATGGCCACATGCAACTATCCAACTTGATTACAATTTTATTTAGAATTTATATGATAATTTTCAAAGATTTTTCATCATTTTGGTTTTTCTCACTTACATTTTCATTGATTTTAAATTGAAAGTTACTTTGGTTCACTCCATTTTGATTATTAAATTAGTACCAATAAATCCAAAATATAGGTAACAATCTAACCAACGAATTAGATGAGTATCTATAAATGTTAAATAATTTATAATATTAATAAGATGGGTCATGATAAGAAAAGATGTGTGTGAATTCATTTTACCTCTTCTAATTAAAGAACCTTTTAATTCGGTTGTGATTCTTAGGGAGAAGGTGTGTATGAAAATAAGCATAATTATAAATATTATTGTATTGACTTTTAAGAGAGGGTGTGTATAAATAAGCACAATTCTTCTTTTATGAGAAGCACCATCTACTATATACAAATATAGGCATGATTCACACCTTTCCTTTGAATCATTTTACATGGTTGGAAATAAGCATATTCAAATCTTTCCTTCAAGTCTCTCAAGTTCTCATATGGAGTCTCAAAGTCACATTATTCTAGTTATTCCAAAAGTTTCTACTACAAATTTTTTTTAAACAATAAACACCTAATTTAAGATTTAAGCCAAAGAAAAACAAACAACATTCAATAATAAAACAAAAGAAAAAGAAGAATAAATAGAAAAATGACATGCAAAGTATATAGATTAATTCAAAAGCATCCATATGTGAATACCATTAACGTTTGTCCTTTTCCTTCTTTTTTGTTTATGGATATAGACCATTGTTAATTTATATGTGTCCATATGTTGTATATTCTCATTTTCAAATTTATTATTCTCATTAAATATCCAAAGAAATTTCCTATGTGTTTGTTCATATTGATGAATATAAAAATAAAAATAATATGGCATTAATTAATGAAATGATATGATAATGAAAAATTTTAAATAAATATTTTTCCATTGTTTCATGAGGATTAGTTGGCATGAGTACAAAAAAAAAGCCCAATTAGGAGATTGCTCCCTACTAAGTTCTTGTAACTCATAAAAATATTTATTATAACTCTTTCATTTTTCTCATATTATCTCGGTTCGATGTAGCACTTTTATTCAAGCTTCTGAGATTAGAGGCAACCCAAAACCTGGGAATTGAGAAGACTGATTGTACTAGCTAGGATACCGGATCAAAATATCTCTTATAAATTTTACATGTACCTAAATTTCAAATCTTTTATAAATAAAATATGGTTTATTCACTTTATTAAAAAAAACTTTTTCTAACCAATATTATATATATATATATGGTTAGAAAAAAAAAATTCCATCATTTATTTTCTTTCCTATGTATTCTCTGGATCCAAACTATAGAGCACTCAGAAGATATAGAGCTTTTGCAAAGGAAACAAAGATCTTAATGAACTACAAATTCATCATGCATCAAATCAGTAAATCCTTCATCAAATATTACTCTAAACTAAAACATCAAATCAAAGCAAGATGAAGCACATGTTATTTTCCTTTTATTTTTTTCTTTCCTTTCCTTTCCTCTGTGTATTGTTTCAATCAAAACAAAACAAACCTTAAATAAATAAACACAACAAAGAAGGGTTCAATATATAATTAAACTAAACGTTCATGTTCATGAAATTAATACTAAATCTAATTGAAATTAAGAAGAAGGAAGAAGCATCATGGCTTTAAACTCTTCAAAGTCAATGAAGCCATCACCATCCCTATCAACTCCGGCGATCATCTTCCTGCACTCCTCCACCGACGCCGGCTCGCCGAGGTTTTCAAGAACATGAGCAAGCTCATCGGCAGATATCGAGCCGTCGCCATCGATATCATACACCGAGAAAGCACATTGCAAGTCTTTCAACACCTCAACTGAGTCCATCTTCTTCGTATTAAGATCGATGAACTCTTCGAGACTAATGAAGCCATCGCCATCGGTATCGACCTCGGCCATCATCGCCTTGACGTCTTCTTTGGTGAGGATCTCGCCGAGGGTGTGTAGAACCCCGGCTAGCTCCGAGGAGGAGACCTTGCCGTCGCCGTTGCTGTCGAACTTTTTGAAAACTTGTTCAAGGTCTGATGAATGTGGAGAAGCCATGGGGGAGCTTGGGGTGCTTCCGGTGAGCTTTGAGCTCCGGCGACGCCGCCGGAAAAGCCTGGTGAGTCCCATGATTAAAGAAGGGAGAGAAGAAGAGGGTTAGAAGGAGAAACAAGCATATATATAGATAGACAGAAGATAGATAGATATAGAGAGAGAGAGAGAAAGAGTTGGTGTTTATTTTAGATTTTTTTTTTTTTTTTTTGAAAAGTTCTAAATTTAGTGATAAGGGTTTGTTTTTGATATATATTGAGATTTCAGTTGGGATTTTGTGGCGGGATCGTTAGGAGGATAACGGAAATTTAGTAAGTTACAGCGAAGACCCTGGAAGAGTGTTAAATTAGGAAGTAGCCCAATATCTATATATCTATGTATATTATTATTATTATTATTATTATTATTATTATTAAGCGAAAAGGAGTTTAATTTTGATTTTAAAAAAATCTAAAACAATAAAAAAAAAATTAGAATGGGGTTTTGGAATTTTCTCATAATTTTAGGGTTTTTTTAAAAAAATTAAAAATTAATCTATATTAGTAAGCATGAGTATTTTTAAATTAAAAAAATATCTATCTGTATATTTGTGAGAGTCTATCAAACATAATTTTAATTTTTTAAAAAATTCAAAAAAAATATTAGATTGGGTTTTTAAAATTTTATAAGAATTTTAGATTTTTTTTAACTTTAAAAAATCTATCTACATTACTAAACGGAAGTATTTTTAATTTTAAAAGTATCTATTTGTGGAAGTCTATTGATTATATATAATTTTCATTAAAAAAATATATTGGGTTTTTGAAATTTTCTTAAAATTATATTAAAAGAAGGCACGCATCTGGAAATTTAATTGTGGCATGAAATAATTAAAAGAAAGATTCAAACCAACAAGTCCACATGCTGCTTGCCCTACTGAATTTAAAAAAGTATAAGGCATCATAAACCTCATATTTGCAATACAACCCTATAAAAACTGGAATCACTGAGAAATCCTTGTCCAACTGATATTCTTGCAGATATAACTTACAGGGGTATATATGCAAAACAAATTCAGGTATGCAGGAAAGAATCTTGATTTTTAAGGGGGTATACAGTGAAATCATGACTTCTGGAAGGGCCTATATGCAAAAAAACACCTAATGCAAAGATCACACACGTGTAGGTGCGTTCTAAGATACCTTGCTACAGTGCTAAAGTAGTATACCTTTGCACACAATTTACATACACTCACACACAATTCCTATAGTACACACCATAAACTAATCTGCTCACACATGCCGTTTATCAATTCAACGCATACAATTTCTTAGACATTGTACACCTGATTTATCTTGCACACAAATGAGATATCTTGAAACAGTTCAACCCCCAAGGTATCTTAGAATTCACCCACACGTGTAGAGAATTCAAAATTCAAATCCTGAAGAATCTATAAAGTTGTTGAATATAATAGCTGCTCAAACCAGTCCAGTCCATTCAAACTTAGTTATAACTTATAAATGGTTCTTTTTGCAAATATAACCCCATAGAACCTCATAATTGAAATTATGATTGCTTGTATACCTTGTTGTAAACTTGCAGGGGTATACATTTAACAAATTAATAATGAAATTTGTTTATATATACATCCCTGAAAAATTTTCAGGGATATATATGTAAAAAAAACTACAAAGATGAACACCATTCACTCCTAAAACCAAGGAAATCAAACCTCTTTTGAAGAATCTCCTGTTGTTGGCCTCTCCACTAGCTTCATCCTCAACACCAAGACTTCTTTCCTTGCAGCCTTTGTACTTCTTATCTCTTCATCCCCACATCATGGTGCAAAGAAAAGAACCTGGCAAACCTCAACCACCTTCTCATCTTATCAACAATGTTGTTAAATCACATAGCCATGCATCACCACCTTCTCATCAGCAACAAGCTGCAAAAATCAAGGGAGGAAGTGATCACAACAAGATGATGAAGACGGTGAGAGGAAACATCAAGGAAGTAAAATCAAGTGTGGCTGGAGAAAGACCTTCACCAAACTATATGAAGCATACATGCAGTTCAGGCGCAAAGGGTTCATGTTTGTCAAAGCCACACTCTGCTTGCACTGTTATGAAGACCTGTTCATTAGATTTGGAGTTCAACCTGGGGAGTTCATCCATGAAGGTCTGTCCTTACACATACTGTTCTTTGAATGGTCATGGTAGACATGAGCTTTTACCTCCATTGAAACATTTCCTGTCTGTGAGAAGGAGGGTGATCAAGAAACAGGATGTAAATGAATTTAGTGATTTCTTTATTGAGATTCATGCTAAACCACCGGTAGTGAAGGACATAGAATTGACAAGTTTGGAAGAAGTGGATGTTAGGATAGATCTTCCTGAGTATGACTTTGGATCAGTTTCCGAATCTATGAATCCTGCTGAAGAAGGTGACAGATTGGAGATAACAGAGATAAAGAGTGAAGCTTGCACATATGAAGAAGATGATAAACAAGCAAATGATATGGAGCAGTGGAATGGAGACAATGAGCCTAAAATTGAAAACAAAGAAGAAGTTGCAGATGGAATTATGAATTCAGAATCAGTGAACTCCAACCAACATCACACCGAGTTCAATTATGCAAGAAAGAGCAGGAATGGACCACAGCATTTACCAGTAGAACCTGAGCCTGAAGCAGAGAAGGTTGATCTCAAACATCAAGTGATGGATGAAAGGAGAAATGCTGAGGGGTGGATGATAGATCACGCTCTCCAACAGGTTGTGAACAACTTGGCTCCTGCTCGAAAGAGGAAGGTTGCACTTCTAGTTGAAGCTTTTGAGATCGTAATGCCATCGCCAGAGTGTGAATCACCACTGCAGCATGGTACATCAGGTTTGGCTCATCCAAGATCTGTACAAGCTTGCAGTTAGTGGTTTGTAAGGTAAAATGAGCAAGAAATTCTAAGTCTCCTAATAGATTGAATTGAAATTAAGATACTTATAAACCAATGTGTTCTAATTTTGTTCTCCATTGTCCTTTTTTTTTGGCAGAACATGATTGGAATTATTCAAAACAAATAAAATGACTTCTCTCTAGTGATGTTATGCAGCACTGAGTATCTGATCATCAACAGACATGGAAGCTCAGAATTCTTCAAAGCTTATGGCAATCTGAAGTTATGGGCAACCAAAAAATATTCAAGATAATGAATAAAGCCTTTACAAGAAAAGAAAAAAAGGTGATCATGATCCTGTTCTATTCAATGAATAAAGATATGGAATCGTTGTATTTGAGGAAATTGTATTCTATGTCTGGTCAAATTGATTCACCTCTGGAAATGTTTATCACCTGTAATTTTCAGAATCCTAAGTTCATAAAGAAGGAAATCCAGCTTAATCATCTATGTTTCCATTGTTTCACAAACACCAATATAACAAATCCGCAGACTCTCAATGAACATTAAGCAGCATTTCACATACTAAGCATCAAGAACAAGATGAAATTGTGCACCTCTAGAATAGAAGACCTGCAACCTCTGCATTCCAATTGAGTCCATATGGAAGCAAATCAATCAACTTCAGCAAATAGGTTAATTGCAAAAGGAATTTGGTAAGAAATACTAATATAATGCTCAAGAAAGGAATTTCTATTTTGGCAAAAGATGCCTATGCTAAAGTTGTGAAAGTTTCTCCTCCATATTTTCAGCCATTTGGAGTAATTCAATGGGCAAGAGGCAGGATACATGAGTACCATAACAGAGTAGAATAATAAACATTTCAGTTTAGGCTTATTGAAGTTCTCAGTAATCTAGGTCAGACAATTCTCAAGTATTCATATTTAAGTGTGAGTAGATAATATCTCATCGACGGTATAAATTCTAAGATGATCTAAGAGCCAGAAAGGAAGTTATGGTTTAATGCTTGTCATATGATCAATATTACGTTGTTGACACTTTTCACTATCTAGTCATTTGAGTCCTGACAGTGCTAGAGCTATTCTTTGGTTAAATAAAGATTGACTCATTCACATAATCAAGGATATTAAGTATACTAGACTAGAAGCATGACTCCAGCAACTTAAGATCTTTACCCATCAAATGTGCCATAGTCATCAATGGACCATGGTATGTTTCAAAATAACATCTTGGTATCGAGAGATCAAGACACCAGAAAGTGTTGGCAAATAGTAACAGGAATAAGGCTATGAATCATATCTAAATTTCTAGGGTATCCATGCTGCAAATAGCCAAAATAATGATAATAATAATAATAATAATAATAATAATAATAATAATAATAATAATAATAATAATAATAATAATAATAATAAATTAAAGGAAATTACAGGTAGAAACTTGGTTGAAATATGTCTAATGCCAGCCCTCAACTTGGTGGCAAGAATAAAAAATAAAAGCAAACTCAGCAGAATTGACAGAAAATTGACAAACACATGCTCTAAACAAGATAAGAATTCCATTGCAAAAATGAGTTTCCCATCAATTTACATGAAATGAGCCATGGTAGTTCAATTCTAGAACTCTCAATACAAGATGGCTTTCAACAAGAAGAAAACCTCTGTTTCAGCTGGAGCATAATAGAACTGCTTGTCATAAGAAACAACAATTAATATTTGATGGAAGAGTGTGATAAAGGCACAGTTTGATCCATCCCATTTAACACTATGCACCACCACAACCTATTAAGAATAACCAAAAAATAAGTGATTCAGTAATAAAAGGCTTACATCTCATAGAATTGCTACTCATATTCATTACAAATTATGTTACCTGACGATATTAGAACAATATCATTATCAATATCAAAATATGGATGCTCCGCTTTTAACTAATCCAAACTCTGACAGATTTTCTGATTTAACCAGAAGGTCGTTCAGAAATTTCATGGCCTATTTCATCATTAACTTTGATATCTGGGCAGTCAGATAGAAGCAACATAAGCTCCTTAAAATGAGTATCCAACTGGTTGTTGCTGATCCTTTCACCAGTCACTGTCAGATGTTGGAAATCTTCTACTAGATCAATGGATTGGGTAGAACCTGAATGTTTGATGCTATCATGAAAAATTTCCAGTGCATCATTAGTTGAGACCTTTTGCACAGACATGTACAGGTTCTGAAAACTCTCTCTTTTCTCTGGATCTCCCACTAGCTTTTCTTTCAAGTTATCTGGAAGACTGGATAAGGCACTGCATAAATTATAGGACACAAGTGGCAGAAAACATCAGGGAGAACTCAATTAATCAATTCTTATGTTTAATTTAAAGCTTTCATTATGGAGCAATAGCATTAAATATACAATTTTACCTAGTAATACCCCGAACAAGGCCAAACTTATATCCAATATAAGCAGATTGCTTAAATCCCTCATTGAAGCCTTCTTGTGCAGAAGCCTCCTTACCTGCTGCAATGCCATCTCGGTAACCCATCTAGACACTTGTCAAGAAAATAGCTTGAGGTTATGTTAGAATATAAAGCAAAGATTATCTCTGTCATTTTAACTAAACAAGGATACAGTATGAAATTGTTCATGCCTCCTCTTCCATTCCCTGTTTAAAAAAGATGCATGGCTGAAGCCATCATCTGAAGCTTCGTTTCCATCATCACACCAAAGATCATCAGAATCATCACCTGAAATTAACACTAAGTGAATAAATTACTTTCAGATAAAATAACTCTGATGCCTCTATTGAAATTCAAATTAATTGGCATTAGTTGTAATTTTTTATCCCAAGTGCTATGCAGTGAAAAGATTAGTAGTTATCAAGCAAAATGGATGTTTGAATAAAACAAAAGAAAGATGAAAATAAGATATGCTAATTTCTTGAAGGTTGTCAACAATCAACAGAGCCTCAAGAAGGTGAAATTTCAACGTTTAGTTTAATGACCCACAAAAACAAGTACCATGTGAATTGCCTGCATCAGAAGGAATGGCTGGCAAAACAGATCTTTCAAAATTTGGTTGCTCCATTGATCCAGTGAATAGTTGAAGTTTTTCAGGACCTGTACCTCCCATTTTTTTAAAAACCAGCAAATTCAATACAAGAATGCAGATCAAGGAACAATTTGCCTAATTTCATATAAGTCAATCATTAAAAATACAAACTTAAATATTTGAAGTCAACGATCACCTTATAGCTAGAAAAATTCTGTAGCTCAAATTAGCAAAAGAATAGAAATTGCTCGTATGCTTCTTTATAATGTATTATCATAAAAATAAAGACCACTAAATTTTCAAATTCACAGATCACTACTTATCCATGAAGTTTGCTTATAATTGTAAATATAAGAAAGTTAACAATCTATATGCTTCTTTATAATGCAATATCATAGAAATAGCTCAATGAAAAGAAAACTATATCAAAAGTATAAGAAAGTTAAATGATTAATGTCAAATAGTTTCTAACTATCAGAGATATCTGACTAACACAGTGCCCTAATCCCAACTACTTCTCATCTACTCATCTACTAATTAGTATGCAGCATTCACAGATTAATTAGAGTAGCAAGTAGCAAGTACTAAAATTACGAAGAACATTTGTATAAAATTTACAACTAGATTAGCAAAGCACAATTTGGCACAATTTACTTCAGGAACTACCCAAATTAGAACAGATTGGTCGTAATTTCAAATTTATCCACTCTCAATATCTCCGATCCAATCTCCAAATTCCCAATCATCCAAGTCCACTAGTTTCTAAATTTCGAACTGGAATTCTTTCAAGAAAGGGAATGAAGGGACTCAGGGCACACACACCTGTCTAGAGATTAGGGTTTCTCACGCACTCCCAGCTCCGGGTTGATTAGAGGCGGAAGGGAGTAGAAGAGATGATCCGCGCGAAGAGCCCTAGTTCTTATGTTTTTATTTTATTTCTTTGTTTGTTTACATCTAAGTCCATAACTTCTTCATAATAAGTTTTTACACTGTAAATATAAATATTCATAATAAGTTTTTACACTGTAAATATAAATATTAAATATTCATAACCAACCCCAAGATAATCGTCTTTTATTTTCATTTTACCCCCCCCCCAAGTTGGTTCTCCCAACCAAAGGGCTTGAATATTTCTTGAAAATTATTTTAAAAACTAAAAAAAGACAAAAATACCATTTCTTTTTATAATTGATATAATTAAGAATATTTTAAAAGAGATTATAAGTAAATTATGATTTTATTAATGAGACTAAAAGTAAATTTATGTTTAATTTATAAATAAAAAATATGGGATTAACCTATATTTTTTATTTAATTTTTAATGATATGTATTAAAAAGAATTATTTGTAAAACAAAATAATTAGATTATCAATAAAATAAAATATAAAATACATCATATACTAAAATTGAGTACATGATATATCATTTAAGTTGCTAAATTTAGCTTGAGAATACGAGAAAAGAATTAATCGAAAAAGATATGATATATAAACTGCCACTTTAAATATATTATACAAGAGGTTTTACACCTAACTCATGTTAAAATATAAAATTTATTCCAAGGGGTAGCAAAAATAAAACAAGAATTATAGGATATTATTGAAAATTGAGGGGGTGACTAGTGATTTCGTTTTTTTTTAGGGGTGACAACTGACAAGTAAAAAACTCATATAAATATTATATATACACTGATACACACATAGAAACTTTAAATTTGTGTAAGCATAGTTTATATAGGTTAAAAGCCAAAGTTTATACTAGGGTATATTCAATTTTATTAGTTAGGTGGTATATACATATCCATGATTCTCATTATTATTGATGAAAGTTGAAAATTTTGTAAAATATTTAAAATCAAATAATTGATCTACCAGAGTAATAATTTCAATTTGTTAACCTCATCTGATCATAGATACGCCCCAAATGATATAAGATCTTTTGTGTCTTCCCCCATCATCAACAAAACACTACAGATAGGGTGGGGGCTGAGAACAGGGGCTGCTGTGCTTTTGGAAAAATAGCCCCTGCTGTGCCAACAATTTCGGTGCCTGTAGGGAGTTTGAACGAAATCCAACCTTATGGATGAGAAGATCATGAAAAAATAAATTAGCATGTCCATTTTCATATAATTTGGTTACCGTTTGGTCCTCTCACTTAACGGTTGAAATTCTGAAAATCTAAACCGTTCAGATTTTTATCAAATTTCAACCGTTAAGTGGGAGGACCAAACGGTAACCAAATTGTATGAAAATGAACATACTAGCTTATTTTTCCATGATCTTCACATCCATATGGTTAGATGTCATTCAAACATGCTAGAAGTGCTCCAATTTTGGCACAAGAGAGTGGGTTGTGCCATTTATACAAATGTACCCTCGTTCTGGTGGTGATCATTATGACTGTTCTATAGAACCTCGGGAAAAGAATATACATGTTTTTCATGATAAGTGACATGTTTATTAGAAACTAATTAACTATGATATTGATTTCTTTTTTATGCAACTAATGCGACTAAGTGGCCAAAGCTAGTGGTGATAGAGTCCATTGCTAAAAAGAGCTTTAACAACAACAATCTTTAGGCGATGCCGCGATGGAACCATCATGAACAGGGCAGTGACTCCGAGTAGTTGGTTATCTATGTAAAATGGGCACCTCTGCCCCTCTTATTATCATTAGTTTAGTTGTAGTATATACCATTTTTTTTTATTAGTAATAAATTAATATGATTTATCTATTTTTATAAATAATAATAATAATTTCAATTTAAAGAATAATAATAATATATTTTGTTAGCTAAAAAATTGGAATGGAGCCTAATCCTTCACTAACGATTGAATTTGCTTAGTTTTGTGGGACCGGATCAAAAGGAAAGGGAAATCAAGAGAAAAGGGAAGAACACCAAATTTTATGGGGAAACCCCTAAGAAATCAAGGAAAACCCACAATGCTCTGTAGTGAGAGCTAATCCATTATGATGCTATCCATTACAAGAGTCTAGTGCTTGTGGAAAAATAAATGGAATGATCAAAAATTTCAAAGAGAAATGGGGTAGCCTCAGGCGCATGAACGATCGTCCAAAGGTCCCTGAAATGGCTCTCCCTTCTCCTTTTATAGTCTCTGGTTATCGAGTCTTATTGTCCAAGTTTCCATCCACTTAAGTGACAGCTAGACGCTAGTCAGGTTCCAATTCAGCACCAGCTTAGTGCTAGCTGGATGCCAATTAGGCTTCCAATTGGGCACCAGCTGGAAGCTCTTCTAGAAGGCTGGTTGAGATTCTGGAAGCTTCTCGGCTCATCCTTTATATGTGGGCGGGGGTCTTGTGGAATACCTTGGACCTGGGTGGAGGATGGTTTGCAGCTCTACCATGTGGGCGATTGGATGGAGACCACTTCTCATTCCACTTTTACCCCTATCATATTTAATTTAATTTTATAATAAAACCTATTATTTGATTTATGTAAAATATAACTTGATTTATGTAAATATATATGAATATAATGGAATGACAATAAAATAAAATGCGGCATCCCCACTCGGTGGAACTTGACTTAGCCTAATTTTGGGTGCGTATATGTGTGCAAGTGTGTGTGTTAAATGAAGTAGTTATATTATACAAAAGATAAGAAAAATGGAAATATTAATGAAAAATCCATAAGTAAAAGTCAAGTAGTTGAAAGGGGGATCATTAATTACCTCCACAATATGTTAACATTGTCTTCATCAAAAGAAAAAAAATATATATATATCAACAAGTGATGACCAAAATAAGTCCTCACTTTGAATAAATCTAAAATTTTAAAATCAATTTAGTTAGTTCTCTAGAAAACTTAGCTTTGAAGGACATAGTAAGTTCATATGAAGGGGAGCCATTGTTTCTCTAATTTGGACAGCGCCGTGCATGAGTTACACTCTCTACAAAACCACACCTACCCTTCTTTGTAGTTACTTGGTTCATCACGCTGTACTATCTTCGTTCATTCCCTTGTCCCAAGTTCAATGCTTACTCTTAATTACAATGCAATGCATCTCCTAAATCAAAACTTAATAATAATAATAATAATAATACATATCTGTTATTTAGTTTGATTAAGGTTTTGATTTATGAAAACCGAACCAATTAAACTAACCGATTACCTCTATTTTATATGGCTATTATTTGTACCCATAACTGTCTTTTTCTATTTTATGCATATTTATTTTGATTTATATATATATATATATATATATATATATATATAGAGGCGTGATAAGAGGCGGTCGACCGGATGCACTTTATATTCCTAGTCACCTCCCATTTGACCCCTGGAGCATGTTTGAAGGATTTCTAACCCTTTGGATGGGAAGATCATCAAAAAATAAGCTATCATTTTCATTTGTTTACCGTTTGGTCCTCCTTTTACCGTTAAGTGGGAGGATCAAACGGTTACTAAATTGTATAAAAATAGACATGCGAGCTTATTTTTCGATGATCTTCCCATCCGTATGGTTGGAAATCCTTCAAACATGCTCTAGGGGGCCAAATGGGAGGTGATTGAGAATGCACATGTTACAATCGACCGGCTCTTATCACGACTCTCTCTCTCTATATATATAGATAGATACATATATTGTGTGTTTTTTTTTAAAAAAAAAAGAGTGGATAAACATTTTATTTATGATGATAGTAGGTATTACAATGATAGATGTCACAATGAAGTCGTGTGATTACAATTTTCATCTAAGCAACTAGTGACTTATTGTAACTCTCTTCTCCCATTTGCTACCCTCCCTCCTGGGCTTCGTCGCCTCAATGTGTTTGGGGGACGTTCATTACGAATTGCAGGCTTTTTTCACCATGGTCTGGGCCTCCTGAAGTTTCAACTTCTTTAACGGATGTGTTGCATCAAACTAAGATAAAAGGAGAAATTCCTTTCTCCCTATAGGGTCGAAATGATTGTCATCGTCGTGAGTTCCCACCCACTTCACAAAAGCTTCATGACTGGCTTTGAAGTGGTTTTAAGGTCCCTAGTTCCCTAACTTAGGGTGCGGGGCATGTTTATACCAAAGAATCCTCTGTGGTGCATCCATAGCCTACGGACAAGTGGGCATTCGAGGAGAAGGTGAGAGACCATCTCATTTTCCATGTCGTAGAGGTAATAAGCAACCTGGGTTCCCCTCCACTGTTTCCTGTGGAGATTGTCTAGTGTGAGAATTTGGTCTTTTCTAGCTAACCATGCAAACAATTTGATCTTAAGATCGTCAAATTACTTTAGGTACCCGAATCAATTCGGAATTTGTAGAGCGATCTAACTGTGAAGGTTGAGGTTGAGGTATTTGCCCCACAATCATGGGTAACCCTTAGGTGTTGGAGTAGTATTTGATACTCCTCATCAACCCCCCTTGGCGTTAGCGGTCCTGGCCTAAGCAATGACAAGCCCTCACTTATCTTCTCCCGCACTTTCCAAATGTATATATTCTTCTGTGTTTTTTATTTTATTATTTTGAAAGCCATTAATCCTCCAAATGAAAATATTAACTTATACAAGCAATAGAATTAATGGCAAGATGTACTTTAAAATTCTCGAACAATTATATATTAAATTTAAACCCTAAACTCTCTTTCACTTTTAATACTTTAATTTAAATAAAAAAATTGGTGAGATATTTAAAACTCAAGAACTATGAGAAACATTTATACTAAAAATTCAGGCTCAAAGTTGACTTTGCTGATATTTTTCTAGACGAGTGTTTGATAAAATTGATAACCTCATCCACTGAAAACGTGTTACTTTTTCAAAACAAACAATATGAACATTTGTGTCTTAAGTATGATAATTTGGACCTTTTTAGTTCAAAGATAAGGTCATTCTCTAAATGCTGCCTTCTTTTTGACCTTGAAAACTAAAAAAGAAAAAGAAACGGTTCATATTGTTGAGCTTGAACTCATCCTTGGTCCTCCAATTAAATGCTTTCTCATGATCTAAGACCCATTCCTTGTCAACCTTATTCACCTATATACTATACTTAAAATTTGAAACCTTACTCATCTTCCATATATGATTGAAATTAGTTATTCGGATAATTAGCAAATAACTAATTTGTGATGCTCACAACTTGTAACCACGTTGTTTCGTTGAATATTAATTCATGAAAAGTTTGATAATACCAAATTTATTTTTCAACTTTAGCAATTATTTAATGAAAAATGTTATTTCGGTACGAAATCATGATATGAAACCATTGGATGTGTCTCAAGATGGTTGTGTGTATGATCTCGAGGCACATCCAATGATTTCATATTATATTTCATGTGATTTTGTCGTTCGATATAACACTGCTCTTATTTAATAGGAAATCTAATTTTCAACTTTAGCATATAATGAAAATCTTAGCAATTATTTAATTCTTCATATCTACTTGGTAAGAAAAGATACCGAATTAATTTTTCAACTTTTATTCAATGTAACAAAAAAATAAAAATTAAAACTTTCTAATTTCAAGTTCCCCTCAGAACCTCTATTCTAATGGGAAAAGAAATTTAGGAATAAGAATAAGAAATCGGAATAACTTGCAACAACTAACAAAGTCCTAATTAATATAATTAATAGAAACATCTATTGGATTTGGCCTTCCAAGCACGTTAACACCACGTCCCTTTCTTAATCTCTTGTTAATTAATCTCCATTAAGGACCTTGTTATCAAAACCATCTAATATTAATATATTATTGATAACATTCCCAACATATGCTATTCTTTTCCGTCTATTCCAACACTATCCTTCTCTTTGGTATCGAAACACGTCTCATTCTTCTGAACGGGTCCCTCGGGATATCCCTATTCCACCTTATACATTAATGCCATCTTGTATGTGTATATATATACATATAGCCATACATGCAATGGCATAAACAAAATCAAGTGAAACAACTCATCTTCTCTCATGGAGAAGAAGACTTTGTTCTTGTTTTTCTTCTTCACCTTTAGCTTTTTTATTTCATGTTCTTCGGCTTCTTCGCCGCCTTTGATCATTGGTAGGAACACGATATCGGAGTTAAAGAACCATACAAGGATATCAGAGTTCAGAGTGATTAATAGGAGGTTCTTGCAAGACTGCCCGGATCCTAATCCTTACCTTGGCATCAATGTCAGCTTGAGTTCTTCTGGTTTGGCTGACGACGAAAATGTTACGGTGACTGTTTCCGGAGTTTTGATTCCTGATAAGTCAGACTGGATTGGCATGATCACCCCTGCAAACTCAGAGTAATTTTCGTATATGTTTGTTAGATCATGTATTAGTGTATTATTTGTGTATTTGTAATATGCTAATGTTTTGACTTGTGCAGTATTTCTTTTTGTCCTCTGAATACATTCTACTACAAGCAAACAGGGGATCTCAGTGATCTACCTCTTCTTTGCCATTATCCTGTCAAGGTGATCAGTGGTGCAATTAGTTAATTTAATTTTCTGACTTATATGTATATATATATGAAGGAAAAGTTTGTTAATTATAAGATGGAGAAATCTTGTTTTTGATTTTGCAGGCGCAATACTTGAGTAATGATCCTTCATACCTCAACTGCAAGAGCAAAGAATGCAAAGAATCAGAAGATGGAGAGTGCTTGGTACACACATGCAGCGGCTCGATTTCCTTCCATGTTGTTAATATAAGAACAGAGATTGAGTTTGTCTTCTTCACTGGAGGTTTTGACACACCTTGTATACTCAAAAGAGCTCAACCAATCAGCTTCTCTAATCCTTCTTCGCCTCTTCATGCTCACCTCTCTAGCATCGACTCAACTGGAACATCGGTAATTAATCGTCGTGGATTAAGCTAGTCATTTTTACTATTTACTAGTCATCTTGTGTTTGATACCATGTTAGATTTGTTTTTATAACTTGTGTAGATGAGAGTGACATGGGTGAGTGGAGATAAGATTCCTCAGCATGTTCAATATGGAGGTGGAAGCTCTGCAACATCTAAAGTTTCAACTTTCACTAACAGTGATATGTGCAGTGAGTTCTTCATTTTGATTGATTCTCGGTTAGTTATCGCAAAATTTTGTTGATAATGACTTGATTTGATTGTTTTTATTGGTAGGTGGAACTCCTGAAAGTCCTGCCAAGGATTTTGGATGGCATGATCCTGGATTTATCCATTCTGCTGTAATGACTGGACTTAAGCCTTCACAAACTTACTCTTACAGATATGGGAGGTGAATCAAATTATAAAATTAAACATCATTTGAATGATTATTTAATGCCCTGTATTTGTTTAAACAAGTTGATTTTGATTTTGATTTTCACAGTGATTCTGTTGGATGGAGTGATCAAATTAAGTTCAAAACTCCACCAGCTGCTGGATCAGATGAACTGAGATTTCTTGCTTATGGAGACATGGGGAAAGCTCCATTAGACCCTTCTCTTGAACACTACATTCAGGTACTCTAAAAAAATCAATCTGCTCATAATCCATTGGTTAATTTGCATTGAAATTTCTGAATTTGGATTGAATTTGCAGCCGGGGTCATTATCTGTAGTTAAAGCAATGGCAGATGAAGTGGCAGCTGGTAATGTTGATTCAGTGTTCCATATTGGCGATATAAGTTATGCAACAGGTTTCTTGGCAGAATGGGACTTTTTCCTTCATCTCATTACTCCAATTGCATCCCATGTATCTTATATGACAGCAATTGGCAACCATGAAAGGTATGTTGAAGTTACAGATTTATCATTTTTTCCGGCAATTAGAATGGTATTTATTTTTAATTAAGTGAAACATGAATTACAGGGATTATGCGGACTCGGGATCAGTTTATGAAACACCAGACTCTGGAGGAGAGTGTGGAGTTGCTTATGAGACTTACTTTCAAATGCCAACTGCTTCTAAGGATAAACCATGGTATTCAATTGAGCAAGCAAGTGTTCATTTCACTGTAATGTCTACAGAGCATGACTGGACTGAGAACTCTGAGCAGGTGAGTGAAGTTCATTAACGTATTGTCGATACTTTAATTTTATTACTAATTAACTTTCAATTTCAATCATGGGGCAGTACAAATGGATGAAAAATGATTTAGCATCAGTTGACAGATCAAGAACACCATGGGTGATCTTTGCAGGGTAAGATTGAAAGTTACAAAGTCCAGTATATATGTATATATTTTTTCCATAATAGCTTGTTTGATTTCTTTTACCGATTGAACACTTTATCAATGTAGACATCGGCCGATGTACTCATCACAAGAAGGTATCCTACCAAGTGTTGATTCTGATTTTGTTAAAGCAGTCGAGCCGCTTTTATTGGAAAACAAGGTACTTTTTTTTTTAAAGAAATATCTACAAGAATACCAACTCATTCATCGGTACTTTTCACATCTAACATGAAATATATTTGAACAATCGGTAGGTGGATTTGGTCATCTTCGGTCATGTACATAACTACGAGCGAACATGCGCGGTATTTGACGGCGAATGTAAAGGAATGCCCACAAAAGATGCTGATGGTATTGACACTTATGACAACAGTAATTACACCGCACCGGTTCAAGCGGTTATTGGAATGGCAGGTTTCAGTTTAGATGAATTCCCAGACAACGTAAGAACAATCATTGTATTTTATGCTTTAATTTGATAAATAATTGTATGACTACGGAGCTGAATTTGGAGCTGTCATCCTTAATTTTATGCAGGTTGACAACAGTTGGAGCTTAAAGAGGATTTCTGAATTTGGTTATGCAAGGCTTCATGCAACTAAAGATGATCTAAAATTAGAGGTAAGTTTTAATGCCCAAATCATTCAATATAAATTTATTTATTTGCAAAATTATCAGAATTTAATAAATTTTCATGAATAATTGACCGAATCTGATTAATTTTTAACTGCAGTTTGTGAATGCAAAAACAAGGGAAGTGAAGGATAGATTCCATTTAATTAGAGGAAATTGAGAGTGTTGGACAAAGAAGCACCGGGACTTGCTTGTGATTTTCTGTTGGATGGAAAAGAAGAGGATGGGAAACAACTTTTGAATATTTTGTCAGAAAAGCAAGTTTGTATTATAAGTTCAATGTAATGAAATATATTAGAACAATGAAAATCAAAGGAAATTATACTCATTTGGATTAAATTCTTCACAAGAAAAAAGATCTTTTTATAGTTTTTTATTGGCGCATCCTAATTCCTTAACAGATTGAATCGTTTGTTTGTAAGTTTCCTCTTCAAAAGTTTATAATTGTTCCTATATCATTATAATCCCAAGACTATTTGCACATATATTTGGATTAGGTTCTCACTTAGAAACCATAAAAAATATAAAGAAATCAGTGAAATGTCCAAAATACCCTAACATACACATGTAAACTTTTACGCCCTAAAAAAGAAACCTGAAAAAAAAAACCAAATAAAAAATCAAAGTAAGTGATTTCACTTCGATTATTGAAATTGATTGATTATTCATGAATTTAGGATAAATACACATGTTGTTGCAATGATTTGCTCTTCTTGGGGATCAGAGCAGATCTTGATCAATGAGGGAGAATGGTCGATGAAGGTTGGAATTCTTAAAGAGATTTCGGGCTAGAAATCGATTATGATCGACAATTCTTCTTCTTCTTCCTTCGACTCTTCCGAGATCGGCCTTTGATGATCTAACCTTGCAGAGAGAGAGGAAGCTATGGAGAGAAGAAATCCGAGTGTTAGTGATCGGGAGAAGCTTCCAACACTCAAGGACTTAGAGAGAATTCAGAGAGATACTAGGATTTCAGAGCTAGAATCCAATCTCAGTTAAATTGTTTGATCCTTTTTTCGTGAGTTGAGGACCTTCTTTTATATTCTTGCGACCTTTATCTGCGAGCTTTTAGCATCCTCGGGAATTCATCCTTCACCGTTGGTTGACTAGGTAGTTATTTCTATAGTTGGGCTTTTACTCGACACTCATGATCATGCCATGTGTCTTCATTTATTTTCCCCTTAACACTTGCCTTCGAACTCTCTAGGGCAACCAATGTTCAACTCGAGCTGGGAGTTCAGTTGTCAGCTAGTGGCATGATCTTATCTGAAAGGTGTCCTTGGCTACCTGACTACAAGCTACCTTTTTAAGTAACAGAGTTGATATGGTTGTCGCTTCGTATCGACTTCGATTGACGAGTCACGAATTTCAATGGATACGACATTCCGAATGAAGCATCTTTGTCTGAAAAATAATGGTTGAATTCGGTGGAGGAGATCATGGGCGCAACTGATGAGTGTTCAAATGAGCATACTTTCATATCATTTTCCAATATGTTTTGCATGTCATTTTGATGAATTATGGCCCTCTGGTCCTTAAAAAGCTTCACATTTTGTAAACAGGGCATATAGAAAATACTCCAGGAGAAAGGAAGCATTTTGAGGTAAATAAAAGGCCGAACCAACACTATTCTGGAGTAAACGGGAAGTCATACGGGGTGCATACTGTCGTATGCTACTGGAAAGAGTGAACGGCGTACATATTGACCCTCCTTGGATGGTATACACCCCGTATGAATTCATACGGGGTGTCATACGACCGTATAATAGCCAGTATAATCGACCCTGCATCGCATACTGACTGTTATACGGCCATATATGTGGCATTGATCTTCATACGGGCTCGTATACGGCCCGTATATGAGCTCGTATGTCGTAACCCTCTCTTTTTATTGCGGACCCAAGCAGGGGTATAAGCCTCATTGTCACTCCTAAAACCCTAAGCTGAGGTATAGATAAGAGGCTTTAGGGTTTAGGTGAAGGAGGTTGGCTTTGGAGAAAGTTTATTATTGAGATTAAGGATTGGGGGTCTTCTCCCCCAATCTTGGAGAGAGAGAGAGAAGGAAGGAGATAAAGAATGAGATCAATCTTATAGAGCTGCCGGGGTATTCTCTATCATGCCTATTTTAGATTGTATTCTTGTTGTTTTGGATTGGAGTTCTCCATTAATGGGGAACTAATCTTATAGATACTTGGGTATGAGCAACCTTTGGATATTGTATTAATGACATATTGATTTCTATGTTTTGATTGATTGGATGTATGCTTGAATGTCTATTGGATGTTTTGTATTGATTGTTATCTCTCTACGTTGCGGGATGCCCGGAGAGATCACTTGAGTGCGATACAAGGGCTAAAGCTAGCACCTCCTTGTATTAGGAACATGCTCCATTAGAGAGGGTTGTGAGTATACCGAGGGATTCGGGTGCTAGAAAGAGAGAGACTCTTTAATAAGATTTAATCCCACAATCCTTCCAAGATATAGGTTCCCTTGAACTTAAGACAATCTTAGGAGATTAGTTATCCAATCACCTCGGGAGAGGGATTGGATATAATTTAGGAACTCTTGGCACAATCATCTCCAATCATCTTCATAGACTTCTTTATGTATCCTTAGATTTAAATCCAAAGGGGACTCATGCTCAAGTATCTCCTTCTCATGCTATAGTTTTCTCTCAATTAATTCTCGATTTCCAAAGTTTGTCTCCAATCTTTTAATTCCTTAGATTTAGACTCAAATTAAAAAACTACCAAATCTTTGATAAGACTAGATAATAGAAGTTTAGTTTACACTAGTAATCTATTCCCTGTGGGTTCGACACTCGACTCTAATAGTCCACTTACAACTTGATCACGATCCGTGCTCTTGCAAAAATCCCATCAGCAACCCTTATAGAATCGTCTCAAAACGTCCAGATATGTTGGTCTAAGTGTCGTCCATCCACGAGTGTGTCTATTTAAGGAGTCTTTTGAGTCGTCCGATTCTAACTAATTACCCTAGGGGAAGCACGCACGCGAGTACCGTTTATAAATAGGTTTACAGAGTGATAGAGTTTTGCTTTCGTTATCTTTGTCATCTTCTTTACTATTGCTTGAGAAAGATCTTAACTCTTCATCGAGTAATCCTCTTTCGTTGAGGTAATGAAAGCTCTTTCCCTAGCCTCTAGGGAGAATGGCTCTAGTGTGGAGTCAGTAGCCTGTTCTTTGAACATCCTAGAGCTTGTCCAAGCAAGTGATGGCTTTGTCATTCTACCACCACAAGAAAATAACGATTTACCCAGGGAAAATTACCCATGGACACATTCCCTAGGTAAACACACAGGGAATACCCACGGAATAGCATGAAAATGATAAACTAAAGATATATCAACTTTACCCAGGGAATACACACTAATTTACCCAGAGATTTACCCAAGGACAATATATTCGTGGGTAATCCATGGGTAAATAATGCGGGTAGTTCCGGCCTCAAAATTACCCAAAGCTTTCCTAAGGAATTCTTGTGCGGTTAAAATATCCGTGGGTAATCTGTGGGTAAATCATTATTTTCTTGTAGTGTACCTCCCTTTAGGTATAGGCTCACTCTAGGGAGTGAGCCAGTTCTCCTCATCTTGGGAAATTGGCCGTATATGTAGAGTCCTTCTGGGTTAGTCTTCGACTTCTTTTTCCTCCGCTGTTTTGTGAAATTTTGTCTTTCGATAACCTGACTCCCGCGTAGCTTGTCTCGAAACGCATGGAGGATCCTCTATGGGTTTGTTATTCATTTTCTTTTGCTCAGTCTTGAACTATCCTTTCATTGGTTCCATCTTCTCTTCTATTTGAAAAAGCATCCACACTTCATGGGCTGGTACTATTTTGCCTCCCGACTTCGTAGATCCTTTCTAGGGAAAGTTCCTTCTTTTATTCACAACTGGAAGTTGGGGTTCTTCTTTTTCTCATGTGAAACCGGATGGACAACCCCAACCTCTTGGGACCCCCCTAATATTGACCCTTTATTCAAATCTGAGATGTTGCTTACAGAGGAGGAACAACCAGACTTCCTCCAAAGTAATGAATCTTCTCATTTAGCCAGATTATTTACTATAAAGAACCTACACAAAGCTGAGCTCTTCCTTTATGCGGGTAGGATGCCCTCCATTTCATAAAATTTGTTGAGTCTTTTTAATTTAGATGTAACTAATTGGTTGGGCTTGTGTTTGCAGAGGATCTAATGGACTGACGGCTGCTCACCAAAGGTTTGAAGAACAAATTGGAGAGCTTGTCCATCTCACCCTCTCCCCCTTGGGAAAAGCGCCCTGTCGAGGAGCATACGCGACTGTCGAAAAAGTCTCAGGCTCTTGTAAAGGCTTTGGTAGCGTTGAAAGTCCCAAAGAGCAAGGAAAAGGACACCTCGATAGATTTGGCTCTGAGACCTCGGCATCACCAAGTAGTGTTGCTGGTAGAGTCTGATGTTGAGACTAACATTCTTTCCACCGTATCGGTTCCAACTACTTCTAGGTCGGGAAGTCCTTCTTGTTCTAAGGGTAACCTTTCGACCTCTAGCTGTGTTAAGGTAAAATCCCTCTTCACTGATAGCATAGTCATTGTCGAGGTCTTCGATGTCATTTCTCTGGAGTCAAATCTGACAACTTTGCAAGGGCTCAACAAAGAGGAAATGGCCTCATGGTTGACTTTGACAGGAATGAAGATACATCTATGTCCATGTCTTTCTTCTAATTTTTGTTATTCTCTGCTTGGTCACTAATGTAGCATTTTTTCAATTTCGCAGTATGGTCTTCTAATGGCTCACATGACCAAATAGCTATGAGAGGAGGTCATGCTTGGGGACTGATCAGTGTTCAAATGAGCATATTTTCATATCATTTTCCTATATGTTTTGCATGTCATTTTGATGAATTATGACCCTCTGATCCTTAAAAAGCTTCATATTTTGTAAACAGGGCATATAGAAGCTACTCCGGGAGAAAGGAAGCATTTTGAGGTGAAAAAGAGGCTGAACCAGCACTATTCTGGAGCAAACGGGAAGGCATACGGGGTGCATACGGTAGTATGCTACTGGACAGAGTGAACGGCCTACACATCGACCCTCCCTGGATGGTATACACCCCGTATGACTTCATACGGGGTGTTATACGGTCGTATACTAGCCAGTATACTCGAACTTGCACCGTACACTGGCTGTTATACGGCCATATACTGGGCACTGATCTTCATATATGCTAGTATATGACCATATACGAGCCCGTATGTCGTAACCCTCTCTTTTTATTGCGGACCCAAGCAGGGGTATAAGCGTCATTGTCACTCCTAAAACCCTAAGCTAAGGTATAAATAGGAGGCTTTAGGGTTTAGGAGAGGGAGGTTGGCTTTGGAGAGAGTTTATCATTGAGATTAGGGATTGCTCCCCCAATCTTGGAGAGAGAGAGAAGGAAGGAGATAGAGAAGGGGATCAATCTTATAGAGCTGCCGATGGTATTCTTTATCATGCCTATTTTAGATTACATTCTTGTTGTTTTGGATTAGAGTTCTTCATTAATGGGGAACTTATCTTATAGATACTTGGGTATGAGAAACCTTTGGATATTGCAGTAATGACATATTGATTTCTATGTTTTGATTGATTGGATATATGCTTGAATGTCTATTGGATGTTTTGTATTGATTGTTATCTCTCTACGTTGCGGGATGCCCGGAGAGATCACTTGGGTGCGATACAAGGGCTAGAGCTAGCACCTCCTTGTATTAGGAACATGCTCCATTCGAGAGGGTTGTGAGTACGCCGAGGGATTCGGGTGCTAGAAGGAGAGCGACTCTTTAATAAGATTTAATCCCACAATCCTTCCAAGATATAGGTTCCCTTGAACTTAAGACAATCCTAGGAGATTAGTTATCCAATCACCTCGGGAGAGGGGTTGGATATAATTTAGGAACTCTTGGCACAAGCATCTCCAATCGTCTTCATAGATTTCTTTATGTATCCTTAGATTTAAATCCAAAGGGGACTCATGCTCAAGTATCTCCTTCTCATGCTATAGTTTTCTCTCAATTAATTCTTGATTTCCAAAGTTTGTCTCCAATCTTTTAATTCCTTAGACTTAGATTCAAAAACCACCAAATCTTTGACAAGACTAGATAATAGAAGTTTAGTTTACACTAGTAATCTATTCCCTGTGGGTTTGACACTCGACTCTCATAGTTCACTCTACTACTTGATCACGACCCGTGCACTTGAGGAAATCCCATCAGGGACCCCTCAAAAGAGCTGCTGAAGAAGGTCGAGGCCGACCTAGCCCAGGTGAGGGCGGAGAACTTGGAGCTTCAACTTCAAAAGCCAGGTCAAAGCCAAGAAAAGGGAGAAGCTCAAAGCTCTCAATGAAGTAAAGAGTGGTTGTGACCTCCTGAGGGCTTCAAACAAATACAACTGCCACTTAGAGAAGGAGTTGCAGGTCACGACTCGTCAGGTAGTCGAGGAGACTGCAGAGAGGGTCATGGCTGAATTCAAATATACAGAGGAATACCATGAAGAACTTTAAGCTTTCGGCAAGGAAGCTATGGAGAAGTTCAAGGACTCTCAGGAATTCTCGGAAGAGCTCAAGGCCTTTGTTAAGTAGAAGGTGGCCGAGTTTAAGAACTCGAGAGAGTTCGAGGATGAGGATGCTGACCGCGCTACCGGAGAAGCCAAGGAGGGTTTCAAAATCTTAAGGAGATAGTCCTTGAGCATCTAGAGTTGGACCTAACCTCTTTGGACTTTAAGGGCACTCTCCAATATCTCTTCTCTATTCTCGAAGACAATGTTGGTGAAGCTAAATTCGAAGCTGCAGTTGAACCTGAGGTGTCAGTTTTAGCTGAATCCAAGGTGTCAGCTCCAGTCGAGGTTGAGTCACTTGCTTCATTCAAGGCCGAGGTCTCTCCGATAACTCCTCAAGAATAAACTCTTATACTTTGTATATTTTTCCTTTTTGTACCGATATTCATTCAACAAGTTCATAAATAAAGAAATGGTTTATTCTTTACTTGTGTCGTTCTCTCTTATTCAAGCGAATGTTTTGTGGTTCTTTTCTCTGAGTTGTCTTTATTTGACTTCTGCAATGACTAATTGTTGCTCTATTTGATTGTTGGCTTTAAGGCTTGGTTCCTCTAATGCGACTATAACCTTGAGCTCGATAGTCTTTCATGCCTTCGTGGTTAACATCTGCAAGTCCAACTAGGACTAACCAAAATTTAGGGTGGTTCAGTGGTGATAAAGTTGGAGTCATAGTTCACCAAATAAATAAGAACTTGACCAACGACCACTTGGTCTATTGGTACCGGGTTCCCTTGCTAAGAGGTTGGCCTCGATCTTTGTGACGGATCACGGGATCGAGCCCCTCCTCTTGCAAGGTGTGAGCACGTGCGTTCGTCACGTGCCTATCCTTGACGGGTAGGCGCTTGTCGCCTTTGTAAAAAAAAAAACAGAACTTGTATTATTGAACTTGTAGTGTCCGCTTACCAATCACTTATGGGCATCATTGTTTTTGTGTAAGTGTTTCTTGCCAAATTTTGTATTCTCCTTTTTATTTGAAGTATTTCACTATTTAGTTGCTCAACATGACTTTATCTTTTGAACCGAGTTTTCATAGAATGCCCATTGACTTTGAGACAATTCCGCCATATAGATCTTAGGTAGATCCTAGTCAAAATGCTTCCAACTATTTTGATGCATGGTGGATATCCCTTAGTCAGTGCAGCAGTTAATTCTTAGCCATTGTTCAATTGTATTCATATTTATTTGATAGTGGACACCCAATTTGTAAATTTGATGTAACTTTTTAAACTAGTTTTTGGCAGGTGGCAATTTATCCATTTTTTCTGGTGAGGCTATTTTTGTGCACATGCTTTGGTGGCTGGAACTGTAGCTGGAACTGAAACTACAACAAACATTGAGTTGTGCAAATCTTATTTAAACTGACAAATTCCAAACCTAGTCTTTTTGCAACATGAAAATGTTTTATGTTCAGAAACCAACTTTTCGCAATGAAGGTTTTAACTGTTGTTCATTGCAAATGCTCATTTCCATAGTGACCTTGGGCTCGATAGCTTGGAGGTCGTAGAGATTGTCATGGCTTTGGAAGAAGAATTCGGAATTGAGATCCTTTATAATGAAGCAGATAAAGGATAAATTTGACTCAAACTCGAGGTTCTAATTTTACTAAAGTAGTGTTTGGTTGTTTATAACTCTTCATCCACTGGATGAAGAAATATAAGGATATGGAAATACAACATGAGGAATTACAGTTGCGTGTTTGGTTGGATTGAGAAAAAAATGATTGGATGTACATTTTTCACTTTTTAAGTTTGGTCGTTTGAAATAAGATGAATGTGGATGTGGATATGGATGTGCACTCTTTGTGTTGTTTGTAAAGTAATCTTATTGGATATGAGAATATGATTACCACCTATTGCAAGTGGTGAGCTTACTCCCTATTCATTAATATGTTTTAAATTTTTATTTATGTAAATAGAAATAGAAATTTAATATTTGAATTTTATTTAAATAGAAAAATTATTAATTAAATAATTAGGTAGAAAGTCTATTTGGTAATTTTATTAAAAACTTACTAATTTTTATTAATCTATTTATTATAATAACATTTAATTAAATAATTTGATTTTAATAACAAAATTTAAAATAATTTAAAATACTAAATTATTAAAATTAGAAGGAGCTGGATGAAGAGATTTAAAATGGATGAGTAGTTTTTTTTTTTTTTTTTTTTTTTTTTTTTTTTTTTGAAAGGTGGATAAACCACTTTTATTGAAATGTATAGTGTCCTTTGTTGGACTAAGTTACATGTAACCCGTTCATGGTTGACCGGGTCTGTTACATGGATGAGTAGTTAAAAGAAATTGGATTGCTAAATATTGGATGATCACATCCCACCATTTTTGTTAGATGTGCTCATCCAATAATTCTAAATAATCACATCCTTATCTAGGGATGGGGAGCGAAGCAAAAATAAAATAAAGTAAAAAACATGTTGGATAGGCATCCCTATCTCTGGATGTAACTCCTAATCAAACCCAAACAAAAAATCCTAATAACATTCAAAGTCAAATTATATTTTCTCTCAAAAATTTTCATACACAGAGTATATAAAAGCCTATGTTCTTTTCATCACAATTAGTACATATATATACCAAATACTACGTTCCCCATCAAATTTCATTAATAATATTGAAGATGAGCACAAGGTTGAATACAAGACATCAGAAGGTATGGAATTGTCCTTTTCAAAAATAGTTATCTTAGTTTTAATCCATTCATTCCACTGCGGCTCCTCGATCACAGCCTAACTTTTGCATGAAATTAAGGCAATCTTATAATAAATATTTTAATCTAAATTCATACTGCAATAGTTTTAATCCGCCATGCTAGCTATGCCACGCATACATGTGAAGTAAAACGCTACACAATATAAAAATTATATTAATTTTTATGGATTATTACCAATGGATAATATGAAACCTGGGTCTTTACAACAGACTGTTGCATTATACATACATATAAGAGTTTAAATGATCGTTATTAGACACACGGAATGATTATATTGAATTGATATAATGAATTGAAATAAACGGCTGCTTGGATTTTGAGACGGGGATGAGATATTCTGGGATCCCATTTCATCCGGGTGTTTGGATGTCTGGATGGAGCAGGACGGGGCGCGTCCCCATCTCTCTCTCGAAGGACAAACAACATCCCTCCGAGATGGATGAGAGGGTTGAGGATTTTTTTTAAATTTAATTTTTAATAATTAATTTTTTTATTAAAATAATTATATATTACATATCAATTATTACATTATTGATTTATTAAATTTGAATATTTATAATAATTTTAAAATTTAAAATAATGATTGTTTAAATATTAATTACTTTATTCATGCATATTAAAATTTTGAAATAATTCAGAAAATCGTGTATTTCAAAAATGCAAGAAATAATAAATCAAGTTTGAATCTCATTCAAAATACAATACAACTTAATAAGTATTCATGCATATTAAAATTTTGCAATAATTCAGAAAATCTAGACTTTGTGTATTTCAAAAATACGAAAAACAATAATTTAAATTTCAAAAATACAAGAAACAAAACAAGTATAAAGTTGTTGGATAGGCACATCCCGACCCCTGGATGTAACTCTCAATCAAACCAAACAAACGAACAAACATTATTTATTTCTCTTTTAGTTAATTACTATGTTATATTTCAGATTATTCATTAACATTTTCTTAATTAATTGTAATTGTGATTAATTTCTCAAACACTGCAGGACTCAACAAGGTTGAATCTCAACCAGTCCGCAGAAGCTGTGCTGAGGCATATAGAGTTTGGGCACTATGATACGGAGGACTTTGAGGATGGACTCTCACAAGATGAAGATTTCCAAAATTGGAATTTGGTCACAAAGAAGAAATCAAAGAAGAAGAAAAAAAAGGCAGGAGGAGGAGGAGGAGGAGTTTCTAATTCTAACAAAAGAGCAGCAGCAGCTTATAATGAAGATTATGATATTGGTGTTTTTAGACAACTACCGATCAGAGGTTTATCAAATCCCGGCAACCTCTGTTTCATGAATGCAACGTTGCAGGCCCTACTTTCCTGCTCTCCCTTTGTAGAGTTACTACACCAACTCACACAATGCGACATTCCAAAGGTTTAATTTAATTTAATTTCTCTCAAAGTATAGCATATATATAGATTAATGTTTTTCATATATATCCAACAACAACATTGGGTTTAATTTCTGTTTGGCTGATTATTGTTTTTTTTTCTACTTGTAGGATGATTATCCAACACTGTCTGCTTTTGCTAGATTCATTTCAAAGTTTGACAGTACTACTCTGAATGATGGGCGGAGCTTTTGCGCGAGCATGTTTAGGCCTGTTCTGGAGAAATTCACTCCAGATGTGCCCACAGGTCCATCTGGTGGAAGACCAAGGTTCTTATTTAATTTCTTTCTATATTGATTTAATTTGCCGGCGTCTCATTTATTAATTAACAAATTAATTAGTGTAATAAAATTTTCATATATCTTGTTAATTCTGTGTTGCAGGCAAGAAGATGCACAGGAGTTTTTAAGTTTCCTCATGTATGAGATGCATGAGGAATTGTTAAAGATGAGGGGCTGCTCTTCATCAAGCCAACAATATGTGCCCTCAGAGTTGACTCAAATTTTTTGGGGTCAACAAAAAAGCATTGTCAGGGTTGAAGGTATATATATAAAACATATTAATTTGTTGATTAATTGCTATATATTTGTTTTCAATTTCCTTGTGTCATTAATTAATTGTTAATATTCATGCATGCATGAGATATATAGTCTTAATTATATATGATGTGATACTTAATAATTAGAAGTGATCACATGCTGCTATTCCTTGACTCCCTTAATTAATTTGCTCATATATAAATATATATATGCAGGGAACCCAGATTCAGCTGATATTGTGCAGCCATTCCTCCTGCTCCATCTTGACATCCATCCCGAAAATATCATCACGATGGAAGAAGCCTTACAGCTATTTTCGGCTTCAGAGACTATTGAAGGATACAAAACAATATCAACCGGAAAGGTAACCGCCATTTCATTGCATGCAGCTCTATACATCAACTTAATTTTGAGAATATTTCAGAGCTGGGGCAGCATTAATTAATTAACCTGAAGTATCATATATCTATGTACTTACATATTTATTATATTTATTTATCTGGCAGGTGCAGGCAGATGAAGTTGCTGCTAGCAGGTCCGTAAAGATTCAAGAGCTCCCTCCCATTTTAATGGTTCATATGATGAGGTTCGGATATGGATGCAATGGAACCACGAAATTGAATAAAACAGTCAGCTACCCTTTACAACTTGTGCTGGGCGACGACTTACTTGCAGATCCAACACTAGATCAGGTATATAACCTTTATTTTATTTTTTTCTTTTTTCATAAAAATTCTATAAATCTTTTTATGAACATATATATATATATATATATATATATATATGGTTGACAACTTAATTACCAATTACATGGTTTGATGCATGCAATTGCAGGGTCGTCATTATGAATTGGTGGCCACAATCACACACCGTGGTCAAGGGCCCTCAAGAGGCCATTACATTGCTGACGTGAAACAGTCGGACGGACGATGGGTCCGTTGTGATGATGCATCCATAACAACCATAGGGACAAATCAAGTTCTGGGTGAAGAAGCCTATGTACTTTTCTACAAGCAATTGTGAGTGTTACTGCATGCCTAGGACACTCCCGAATAGCCCAAACTACTGCAGTCAGAAACTATATTAAGTTCATACTCCCTTGCAGGAGTTTCTATATCTTATTGATATGGTGTATGCGTCCTGGGATACGTGAGGGGTGTTGATCCTCCTGAGAAGACGAGCAATCCTGAAAACATAGGGGATGACATAAGGTTAGGGGAGACTTGGAAGCGGAGGTCGGTCGTTTGAACACGGCGCTGAAGAAGGCTTCCGAAGAGAAGAACCTGGCTCTGGTTGGGAAGAGTAAGTTAGATGCAATATTGAAACAATCCAATGAGAAGGACCAGAGACATTTGGAGAAAGAGCTTAAGGCCAAGGAGAAGATTTCATCTTTGGAGAAAGAGATTGCTGCTTTGAATGCAAACAATTCCGAGCTCCTCAAGAATTCGGAGTCTGCCGAGTCGGAGCGTTCCTTTGCAGAGAAAAAACTTTCAGAGGCCAAGGAGGAAGTCAAAGCTGTATCTTTGGAAATCACTTCCTTGCGAGGCGTCGCGGAGTTTTTGGAGAAAGAGAATGGCGAGCTTCTCAGGCAATTAAAAGACAATAACTCCACCTTGGTCACTATTACTTCGGAAAGGGATGCTTTAAGGAATAATCACGAGAGTATTTCCAAGGAGGTCGAAGCTTGTCGGAAGTCTTTGTCTGAGAGCAAACAAAAAGTGGAGGAGCTGGAAATGGTTTGCTCTGAAGCTCGTCAAGT
The DNA here is from genome assembly GCA_026586065.1 of Dioscorea zingiberensis. Lineage (NCBI taxonomy): Eukaryota > Viridiplantae > Streptophyta > Magnoliopsida > Dioscoreales > Dioscoreaceae > Dioscorea > Dioscorea zingiberensis. The sequence continues at coordinate 238,969 of JAGGNH010000025.1, read as the reverse complement.
GACTGAATCTGCTCTTGAGGAGGCACGCGACGAAGGGAGGGAGGAAAGTTTTCCTGTTTTGAAAGAGTTTGTTCTGAAATTTCCGAACGCAGATTTCGCCAATCTTACATATATTGAGGCACTTGAAGCTCTTGCTGGTGGGGCACGGGATGCCAACATGGAGGAGGAGCTCGGAAACAATGATGGTGTCACTACAACTTTTCTGAAAGGGAGCGAGTAACTCAATTTTTGATGTGTTTCGTTCGCTTTATACTTGCCCCTTGTTGAAAGCGTGTAACTTTGTTTGTCTTTTCCTGTTACAAATGTTAGTATTATTTTGATAAATGAAATTCACTTTTACCTATGGAGCGAAAGCATTTTGAATTCTTTGTCATGCTTGTATTCCGCGCTTGTTCTTCCGTCCCTTAGTTGCCAACGATCAGGTTTTTTGTTGTGTGTTCTCTCTCAAGGTGATTCGAGCCTAGACCCGCTACCACCTTGTTTGGAGAAATGTGTTTGTCATTTGATTTCCTTAGTGTGCGTCCTCACTTAAGATGATTCGAGCCTAGACCCGCTATCATCTTATTTGGAGAATCACACAAGAATTCTTTGACTTTGGTTTCCGAGGTTCACCAGAAGGAGTTCGGATTTGTTGGACTAATTGCCGAGGGGATCTTTGATCAGTTGGCTCGTTAACGGAACCGTTCTCACTGGCCAGTTGCTATTGTGTCACATTTCTGAAAGCCTAGACCCTGGCATTGGTAGCAAATCCAAGTACTTTGTGGGATTTTCTAGGTTGTTTGTTATTTTCATCACATTTCGATCCTTGACCCGGCCACAGTGTGAGTTAGCAAGAAGTTCTTTGTGTTATGTTTAGTCACATGGTAGAACAGAAGCTTTATTGATAATACCGCCTAAGATGTTCGGAATTGTAAGGGCGCTTTGAGTCTTTTTCCGGCCCATCTTGGAGAGCCAATAGGTGCTGTGCCTTACAACCTTGGTTACAACATAAGGGCCTTCTCAATTAGGATTAAGCTTCCCCGCTCTACTTTTGTTGCCTTCAAAAATGTTCTCCTCCTCAAGACCAAGTCTCCTACTTGAATGTTACCTCTTTTCGCCTTTGACGTCAGAGTGACGCTTTGACCTTCTCAAGGTGATGCGCAGCCTCTGAGGGCGCCTTCTTCCCTTCTTTCTTCCAAAGAAATCGAAGTTCAAACCAAGTACTTCTTCATTGCTTTGTCGGATCAAAGGCCCGGATTCGTGGAGTTGGGACCTCAATCTCGGCAGGAGGATCGTGATCTATTCCGAATGCAAGAGCAAACTGAGTCTCTCCAAAGAGGGAGTCCCAAGTAGTTCTCAGAGGGCCCAGAGTGCCCTTGGCACTTCATCTACCCAATTAGATTGATTCCGAAGCACTCTAGTCTTGAGGGTGTGAAGCAAGGTCCTATTCGTTACTTCCACCCCGCCCATTTGCTTGAGGGTGAGTAAATCAAGTAAGCCTCGGCTCAATTCCGAGCTCCTTGCGTAGAATTTTCTAACGCAAAGATTCGCGAAACCGCCTCCCATCGGTTCCACGATTTAATGCTACTGGAAGCCCGAATCGACAAATCACTGACTTCCACAGAAATTTCCGACACACCTTTTCAGTGATGGAGGAGAGTGGCTCTGCTTCTACCCATTTGGTGAAATAATCAATGGCAACAATCAAGAACTTCATCTGCCGAGCTGCTTTCGGAAAAGGGCCAAGGAGATCTACTCCCCAAAGCGCAAATGGCCTGGTGCTTACTATGGGGATGAGTTGAGAAGCTGGACGTCGCTGGATATTTGAATAGCGCTGACACGCATCGCATCTCTGGACAAATGCCTTTGCATCTTTCAGCAAAGTGGGCCAGTAATAACCTTGTCTTAGAATTTTATGACAAAGTGCTTTTCCCCCTGTGTGATCTCCTGCAATACCTTCATGGATCTCTTGAAGGATATAATTTGCTTCACTTGGACGCAAACATCTCAACAATGGGAGAGTAAATGATCTTTTATAAAGGCGTCCATCCAGAATAGTGAAGCGGTTGGCCCTAACCTTGATCTGGCGTGCTAGCTTCGGATCTGAAGGTAGAGACCCATCTTGGAGGTAATTTAAGATTGGATCAATCCAAAGATGGTTCATTCGCCACCTCAAATAATTCATCTTCAGGTCGGTAATCAATCGCCCTCACGGCAAGTACCTAACATTGGCGGGGACGCATTTCAACTTTGGAGGAAGCAAGTTTTGAGAGGAGGTCGGCCTCTTGATTTTCCTCGCCCTCGGAATCTTTGCAATGGATAGTTTCGAAGCTAGCAACTAGTTTTTGCACCAAGGTTTTGTATCTCACCATGTTTTCTTCTTTACTTGAATTCCTTGCTCATGTATGACCAACAATTAATTTGGGAGTCCGTGTTTACTGCCAACAAATGCCGGACTCCAAGGCCTCTTGCCAACCGCAAGCCCGCAATCATGGCCTCATACTCAGCCTTCGCTTGTTGGTCGCCTTGAACCCAAACTTTAAGATTGCCGAGGTGCTCCATCCTCGGCGGGATTGCAAAGACAACGCCAGCCTCGGAATTCTCGCATTCACGAGCCGCCGGTATGTAACACCCATTGCGCCATAGAAGAGGAACTCGGTTGAGAGGGATCCATTAGAATAGCTTCTCCGTAATCCGATTGTGAGCTCGACGATGAAGTCACCAGACCTCGACCTTTGATGGTCATGCGAGGCTCGTAAGTGATGTCATACTCACCAAGTTCAATAACCCATTTCGCCAATCGCCCGCAGGTATCTGCTGGCGATGGAGGATTTGCTTTAAGGGTCGGGTCTCACAAGATCTTAATTTTATGTGGATCGGAAGTAAGGACGAAGTTTCCGAAAGCTCTTTGTAATTCAGCGATAGGCCAACTTCTCGAGAGGATGATACTTGGATTCTCGTGATCATTGAGAACCTTGCTAGTATAATAGACCGGTTTCTGGATTCCATCTTCCTCTTTAGTGAGAACCGAGCTCACCACCATATCAGAAACTGCCAAGTAAATACTGAGTTCCTCCCCTGGCTTTGGTTTGGAAAGTAAGGTAGGTGACTGCAAATATTCCTTCAGCTGTGTGAGGGCTTTTTCACACTCTTCGGTCCATTCTACCTTTGGTGCTTTCCGAAGTGCTCGAAAAAATGGAAGATTCTTCTCCCCGGACCTCGAAATGAATCTCCCAATCGCTACTAGCTTCCCATTCAGACTTTGTATTTCCTTAATGGTCCTGGGGGACCTCATCTCCAAAATAGCTCGGATTTGTTCTGGGTTGGCCTCAATCCCTCTCTCTGTGAGCATAAAACCCAAGAACTTTCCTGAGCGGACACCAAATGCACATTTGGTTGGGTTGAGACTCATTCCATGAGCTCTCGGTTGTTTCAAATGTTTCTTGAGGCTCAAGTAGATGATGTTCAAAGCAGAGGTGTTCTCTTCACGAGGATGTCATCGACGTATGCCTCGACATTTCGCCCTATTTGTTTCCTAAAGACCTTATTCACTAGTCTTTGGAAGGTTGCTCCCGCATTTTTCAAGCCAAACGGCATCACCTTGTAGCAATAAGTCCCTCGGGAAGTAATGAAGGCCGCCTTTTCTTCATCTTTTCTAGCCATTTTAACTTGGTTATAACTGCATTACGCGCCGAGAAAATCGAGCATCTCATATCCCGATGTGGAATCTACCGATTGTCTATCATAGGCGGGGTAGCAATCCTTGGGGCAAGCTTTATTGAGATCCGTGGAAATCAACACACATACGCCATTTTCCGCTGGCTTTCTTTACAAGGACAACATTGGAGAGCCATTCGGGTATTGGACCTCCCGAATGAACTCGCCTTAAGCAACTTGTCGACCTCTCCTTCAAAGCAGCCTTCCAAATTGCCAAGAAAGATAATTTCTTCTCTTCTCAGAAGCGGCTTTGGTTTGGATCAAGATTTAAATGGTGTTCCATCACCTCCTTGGTACTCCCGCATGTCCTCTACCGGCCCATGCAAAAACATCCGAGTTGGCCTTGATCAATTCGAGGAGTTGTTTCACGGACAAGATCGAGCCCAACTCCAAGCCGCATGGCGCCCGAGCAAGGCCTCGGCTCGAGGGGTAAGTACCGCGAAGTTGCTTCGACCGGGGTAGGCCTGCTGGGCTTCTCTCTTCTCATCTTCCCCGCTGGAAATCTTCTATAGCTAGAGACTCGAAGTCTTACTTGTATCACTGAAGTTGTCTCTTGATTAGCAAGGTAACACCGCACGGAAGAGGGTTGATCCTCTTCACCTCTCTCCACGTGATCACCCTGAAATTTTAGCTTCAATGGTAGGTCGAGGGTACAGCCCGGAAGTTTGTCGAGAGAAGGTCTTCCCATAACCGCTTGTAACTTGAGGGACGGGCGCACTCACGAGAAAAGTTGATTGAGTCAGAATAGCCGTGGAGGGAGTACCAAGAGTAACAGTGAAGAGTTATGATACCTTACGGGTAAATAGGATCTCCTAGAAATCCAAATAAAGGAGTCTTGCATGGTTTAAGATTTTCAGCTCCGATTTTCATTCTCACAAACACATCCTGTAAAAATTATGTCACCGAGCTCCCAAATGTCAACTAGCACCCCGTGCATCCCTGTGAGATCCCAATATCAAGGACCACGACAAGGGCGTCATCTTGTGGTTGACAAATTCCCTTCAAATCTTCTTCAGAAAATTCAATTGGGAGAGTAGTTCGGCTCTTCTTTTGTGGTGCAAGCTCCTGCATCGTACCCACCATGCGGGCATAACTCCTTCTGGAGGATGAAGTTTCTCCTCCACATCCTGGCCCGCCGGCTATGACAGTGAGATCTATCTTCTTCCGAGGAGGTTCTGACTGGGTGTGCTGTTCCTCCTTCTTACTGGTTTCTTGTTTGAGGAATTCGCTCAGCTTCCCTTCTCTAACGAGATCTTCTATTGCATCTTTGAGGTGGATGCAATTTTCTACGTATATGACTCCTGGACTTTTATGGTAAGTGCGTAACTTGCCGCTTCTTTTGCCGTAAGAGGTCTCCTTGACGGCTCCGCCGCTTGAGTATCTTCTTATCTTGATCTCAGATCATGATATGCTCTCTTGAAGTATTCAAGGGGTGTAATTGCTCATACCCGGGTGAATACGGGCCCCGCTGGTCCCGAGCGCCTCTATCATCAAAGACGCAGGAGGTCGGTACCGGGTTTGCTCCATATCCCTCCGCGGTGCCTCGCTTCACTTCTCGACTCTCCTCTCTCTGGCGAATTCCTCTCGCCAATGAAGGGCCTCGTTTCTTTCCTTCCCCGCCTTTGAATTCGCCGTGAGGTAATGTACTTCCGAAGCTCGCTTCATCACTCCTGACGCATCCTCTAACATCTCGAAGTCGCTGAATCAAGGAATGGGCATTCCCGCATTTCATCTAGTATCGCTCCAACTACCATGATAGAATCCAAATCGTACATCCCATGGGTTTCTTCATTGAATCTATCGAGGTAGTTCCCGAGATTCTCCTCTCTCGCTTGCCAGACCTCAAAGAACATAATCGGTTCTCTTACGCTGGCCTCGCAATTGGCAAAACGGCGAAGAAAAACGTATCAATGAGCTGGATCGAAGCAGGCAATGCCGCCTTCGTAGGCTTCAAAACCACCATATGCGGTTCCGGATAAAGTCTTCGAGAAACCGCGTACATAAGACCACCTCGAAGCGCCATTCATCGCCATCTCGAGCAAAGATCTCCACGTGCTCATTTGGATCCGAGGTACCATCATAATATCGATGTTTGGGGAATGTATTTCTCTGGGAAGCGGGGCTTCCCAAATGGCTCGATAAAGGGGAGAGCGGAAACGTGGTACGCTCCTTAAGACGCGCTCGTCGGAGAGATATCCCCGACGCCCTCTTCATACTCCCGGGGTGTAGAGGGGAATGATGTCTCACCTACGCCTCCGGGAGATATGTCACGAGCGAAACGACTCGAATCTGGGACGCAGGAGGCGTGTAGGCGCCTCGGGGGAGAGTAATTCTGAGAATAAGGTCGCACTCCATACCGAACCGCCACCAGGTCTCCTGCGAGTGAGGACGAGGTGGTGATCTCGGCGAGGTCGGCTTCTCTCATGCCCTCCAGAGGAGTGAGTGATGCCGATCTACTCCTCTTCGACGGGGACTGTAACTTCGAAGATGATGCGTGGCTCCTCTGCTCCTCGGAAGATGCCTTTGGCGGGCCGGGCTATCTTGATGTGGTGCGGGGTGGTACAAGAGTTCGTGAGACATGGCGCTCAAATGTACCATGATCGCGTGGTAGTGAGAGTCGCCAACCGCTCTCCACAAAGAAGCCAATCGCTTCCTTCCGAATGGCTACCAAATTTTGATCGAAGCAGTGGATTCTCACCAATCGTGGGAGCTCCATTAGGAGTCGATGGGGTGTTCACTTCTCCCACCATGGATGTCTCTCGAATCGGAATCTCTGCTTCCTGAGTCCGGTTCTCGCTTTTGATCTCCGGGTTGCAGTGCATGGCTTGTCGCTCCTTGTCCCTACTCTGACCTACGCCAAAAATGTTGGGTGCTTAAAAATTGGATCAAACCCCAATTTCGACCGACACTTTGAATTTATATTGAAATGGAAAAGGAGGAAATCAAGAGATCAAAGAGAAAAAACTCGTAAAATAAAGGAGACTCAAAGAAATAACGTGGAAAACCCCAAAATGGGGAAAACTACATGGCCATCTCCATGGGAGATGAAATTCACTAGATCTTCCACCATGATTACAAGATGAAGTCTCCGCTGATGAGCTTGAAAGAGAGAAAGTTCAAGAAGAAAGGAGGAGGAGATGGAATGAAGCCCAAATGCCAGAGAGAAACAGGCTTCACGGATCAGAATCGATGCCTCTCTACTTGGGGAGCGGGGTATTTATAGGGCCCCGAGACCGGGGCGATGCTTGGAGAAGAAGCTTTCACTCAATTCTAGCACGTGGGTGCCATGCCAACTCAAGAAATCCAAATTTCAAAGACGGTTCTAGAAGTTTCTAGACCCTGCGTTCTCCAACCGCCTAACTGCTTCAGAATCATTGAGCTTCTAGAAGATCTCGGTGATATGCCAGACAGAACCGCTGGAAGAGGATTTGAAGGTGGCTCGCCTTCATAAGTTTCCGAAGCCTCCACGAGGACCTCGGAAATTATAATGAATTCGAGGTGGAGGAGCTCTCGGCCACGTAGAGGAAGTAAGCCTTTCATACAGAAGGGATCCACGCGACTCTCAGCATACGCTAGACATCTCAGCCCGCCACGTGTCTTTGTTTATAACCACCCTATCATAAATAGAAATAGAAATTTAATATTTGAATTTTATTTAAATAGAAAAATTATTAATTAAATAATTAGGTAGAAAGTCAATTTGGTAATTTTATTAAAAACTTACTAATTTTTATTAATCTATTTATTATAATAACATTTAATTAAATAATTTGATTTTAATAACAAAATTTAAAATAATTTAAAATACTAAATTATTAAAATTAGAAGGAGCTGGATGAAGAGATTTAAAATGGATGAGTAGTTAAAAGAAATTGGATTGCTAAATATTGGATGATCACATCCCACCATTTTTGTTAGATGTGCTCATCCAATAATTCTAAATAATCACATCCTTATCTAGGGATGGGGAGCGAAGCAAAAATAAAATAAAATAAAAAAGATTTTGGATAGGTATCCCTATCTCTGGATGTAACTCCTAATCAAACCCAAACAAAAAATCCTAATAACATTCAAAGTCAAATTATATTTTCTCTCAAAAATTTTCATACACAGAGTATATAAAAGCCTATGTTCTTTTAATCACAATTAGTACATATATATACCAAATACTACGTTCCCTATCAAATTTCATTAATAATATTGAAGATGAGCACAAGGTTGAATACAAGACATCAGAAGGTATGGAATTGTCCTTTTCAAAAATAGTTATCTTAGTTTTAATCCATTCATTCCACTGTGGCTCCTCGATCACAGCCTAACTTTTGCATGAAATTAAGGCAATCTTATAATAAATATTTTAATCTAAATTCATACTGCAATAGTTTTAATCCGCCATGCTAGTGATGGCACACATACATATTGTGAAGTAAAACGCTACACAATATAAAAATTATATTAATTTTTATGGATTATTACCAATGGATAATATGAAACCTGGGTCTTTACAACAGACTGTTGCATTATACATACATATAAGAGTTTAAATGATCGTTATTAGACACACAGAATGATTATATTGAATTTATATAATGAATTGAAATAAACGGCTGCTTGGATTTTGAGACGGGGATGAAATATTCTGGGATCCCATTTCATCCGGGTGTTTGGATGTCTGGATGGAGCAGGACGGGGCGCGTCCCCATCTCTCTCTCGAAGGACAAACAACATCCCTCCGAGATGGACGAGAGGGTTGAGGATTTTTTTTTAATTTAATTTTTAATAATTAATTTTTTTATTAAAATAATTATATATTATATATCAATTATTACATTATTGATTTATTAAATTTGAATATTTATAATAATTTTAAAATTTAAAATAATGATTGTTTAAATATTAATTACTTTATTCATGCATATTAAAATTTTGAAATAATTCAGAAAATCGTGTATTTCAAAAATGCGAGAAATAATAAATCAAGTTTGAATCTCATTCAAAATACAATACAACTTAATAAGTATTCATGCATATTAAAATTTTGCAATAATTCAGAAAATCTAGACTTTGTGTATTTCAAAAATATGAAAAACAATAATTTAAATTTCAAAAATACAAGAAACAAAACAAGTATAAAGTTGTTGGATAGGCACATCCCGACCCCTGGATGTAACTCTCTATCAAACCAAACAAACGAACAAACATTATTTATTTCTCTTTTAGTTAATTACTACGTTATATTTCGATTATTCATTAACATTTTCTTAATTAATTGTAATTGTGATTAATTTCTCAAACACTGCAGGACTCAACAAGGTTGAATCTCAACCAGTCCGCAGAAGCTGTGCTGAGGCATATAGAGTTTGGGCACTATGATACGGAGGACTTTGAGGATGGACTCTCACAAGATGAAGATTTCCAAAATTGGAATTTGGTCACAAAGAAGAAATCAAAGAAGAAGAAAAAAAAGGCAGGAGGAGGAGGAGGAGTTTCTAATTCTAACAAAAGAGCAGCAGCAGCTTATAATGAAGATTATGATATTGGTGTTTTTAGACAACAACCGATCAGAGGTTTATCAAATCCCGGCAACCTCTGTTTCATGAATGCAACGTTGCAGGCCCTACTTTCCTGCTCTCCCTTTGTAGAGTTACTACACCAACTCAGACAATGCGACATTCCAAAGGTTTAATTTAATTTAATTTAATTTCTCTCAAAGTATAGCATATATATAGATTAATGTTTTTCATATATATCCAACAACAACATTGGGTTTAATTTCTGTTTGGCTGATTATTGTTTTTTTTTCTACTTGTAGGATGATTATCCAACACTGTCTGCTTTTGCTAGATTCATTTCAAAGTTTGACAGTACTACTCTGAATGATGGGCGGAGCTTTTGCGCGAGCATGTTTAGGCCTGTTCTGGAGAAATTCACTCCAGATGTGCCCACAGGTCCATCTGGTGGAAGACCAAGGTTCTTATTTAATTTCTTTCTATATTGATTTAATTTGCCGGCGTCTCATTTATTAATTAACAAATTAATTAGTGTAATAAAATTTTCATATATCTTGTTAATTCTGTGTTGCAGGCAAGAAGATGCACAGGAGTTTTTAAGTTTCCTCATGTATGAGATGCATGAGGAATTGTTAAAGATGAGGGGCTGCTCTTCATCAAGCCAACAATATGTGCCCTCAGAGTTGACTCAAATTTTTTGGGGTCAACAAAAAAGCATTGTCAGGGTTGAAGGTATATATATATAACATATTAATTTGTTGATTAATTGCTATATATTTGTTTTCAATTTCCTTGTGTCATTAATTAATTGTTAATATTCATGCACGCATGAGATATATAGTCTTAATTATATATGATGTGATACTTAATAATTAGAAGTGATCACATGCTGCTATTCCTTGACTCCCTTAATTAATTTGCTCATATATATATGCAGGGAACCCAGATTCAGCTGATATTGTGCAGCCATTCCTCCTGCTCCATCTTGACATCCATCCCGAAAATATCATCACGATGGAAGAAGCCTTACAGCTATTTTCGGCTTCAGAGACTATTGAAGGATACAAAACAATATCAACCGGAAAGGTAACCGCCATTTCATTGCATGCAGCTCTATATATCAACTTAATTTTGAGAATATATATTTCAGAGCTGGGGCAGCATTAATTAATTAACCTGCAGTATCATATATCTATATACTTACATATTAATTATACTTATTTATCTGGCAGGTGCAGGCAGATGAAGTTGCTGCTAGCAGGTCCGTAAAGATTCAAGAGCTCCCTCCCATTTTAATGCTTCATATGATGAGGTTCGGATATGGATGCAATGGAACCACGAAATTGAATAAAACAGTCAGCTATCCTTTACAACTTGTGGTGGGCGACGACTTACTTGCAGATCCAACACTAGATCAGGTATATAACCTTTATTTTATTTTTTTTCTTTTTGCTCTCACTCTCTCTATGTATCCCTTCAATATCACAAGGGAGAAAAAATTCTATAAATCTTTTTATGAATATATATATATATATATATATATATATATATATATATATGGTTGACAACTTAATTACCAATTATATACATGGTTTGATGCATGCAGGGTCGTCATTATGAATTGGTGGCCACAATCACACACCGTGGTCAAGGGCCCTCAAGAGGCCATTACATTGCTGACGTGAAACAGTCGGACGGACGATGGGTCCGTTGTGATGATGCATCCATCACAACCGTAGGGACAAATCAAGTTCTGGGTGAAGAAGCCTATGTGCTTTTCTACAAGCAATTGTGAGTGTTACTGTATGCCTAGGACACTCCCGGATAACCCAAACTAATGCAGCCAGAAACTATATTAAGTTCATACTCCCTTGCAGGAGTTTCTATGTCTTATCGATATGGTGTATGCGTCCTGGGATATGTGAGGGGTGTTGATCCTCCTGAGAAAACGAGTAGTCCTGGAAACATAGGGGATGACATAAGGTTAGGGGTACAAGTGAGCTTTTAACATCGGGGCGATTCTCTGTAGCCAAAAAAAGGGGGACCTAACCCGGAAAGTCGGATCCTATAGGGATGCCCTACCGGAAGGAAGAAAAAAAAAATCTGGAAAGCCAGATCCCCAAAAGGATGCCCTACCAGCCGGAAAGTCGGATCCAATAAGGATGCCCTACCGGGAAAAAAAAGGATTGAAAGAAAACAACAAAACAACAACACAAGAGGAAGTAAATTGGAACAAAGATAGTCAAAAAGGTGGAAGCAATAGCTTGCCCTAACTGCAATGTGTCCTACTAGTTAAAAGGGACAAAAGGCCTTCTCGGTAGGATCATGCTGCTACTCGTATCCCACTTTGCATGCACCTATCCATATGGCATAGAATACTCCCGGGGCGAATGATCTTAATGTAACTTTGACTGTGAGGAGTTCAAGGCTATCCTGATCGCCTAATACTCAGCCCTGGGGTACTCCCCTACTCCTTCTAGTTGTTCAAACTTGTCAATCTTGACAATTGTAATTAAAGATGGCAACAAGTACTGGTCGACTATAAATGAAATCAAACTTGAGCAATTGTTCATTATATTTTTTTGGACCATTTCCCAGTGACCACAACTTAATGTTAGTTATAATATAATTACTTCCATTTCTTATTTAATTTGGTAGTTAATATACTGTCTCATCCTTTATGATATAAGTTTAGGCCTCTTGAACTGTCATATGTAGTCCAATTCATGTCATTTGCTTATTCTCCATCTATATAGGCTTATAGTGCATATATATAATTTCTTCTGATCGATTGTTTGCTTAGTATCACTATCTATTGGCTTATTCTCCATTGTTTTTATTTTTATTCCAAAAATCAAAATATGCAATTAAAAATAGCTCATAAATACTTAACTTATAAAATATAAGTGCTTTTGGCCTTGGAAAAAAAAAATTCAACTCCAACACTCATTTTCACTGTCTGATAATTTTTACAAGGAGGAAAGTGGGTGAGAGAGAGTATTCTTATAAACACTAAAAGCCCTCTAGAATTAATTTATGAAATTGATATTAAATATAACCAAATAGAGTGGAAAGATCCATTAAAAAATTATATGGTAATTACTTTAAATAGAATAAGTCTACAAAATTATACCTTTAATTAATATTTGGGAGCAAAACTTTAGATTTAATGTGGAATTAATGGAGCAAAACAAACATACAAGTAAATTATTTGTTAATTAAAATGTTATACATCAACAAAATTAAATTTTATATAATATATTTAGTGGAAATTCATAAATACACCAAGTTATAAGTTGACGCATTTGAATGTTGGTATATGAATTTGGCTCTAGATACAATGGGGATGATTAATATTTTTTTTTTTTTAATCTTAAGTTTGATTTTTAATTCCTAAATATTTTGAAGTCCTTTGTATAACTAGCTCAGGCTTCTCCACTTCCACATATGGTGATACTTTTGGATAACAAGCGCGCGCAGCGCACCTTAAAACAAAATAATAAAAAACGTTAGTAAGAATTACGTACTACAGTCCGCCTTGATCATAAAATTCTGCTAATCAATTTCATCAGATAATGAATTATAACCTAGCATCTGCACCCACTACTTCCAAGCATAGTTATCAGACCCGGCCGAGGCTTCGGGTCACAAGTCAACTGGTTTAATCTTCGGGTTATTTTGGTCAATATTGAGTTAATAAATTAATATAAATATTTCTAAAAATTATTTTGCAAATTATAAATTATTTTTAATGGGTAATAATATACAATATTGATTAATTATTGAAGGAAAAAAATAAATGTTTTATCAATCCTTATCTAAATCATGTCATGCTTAACACCCCTAATATAAAAAGGTTTCTAGAATGCATATACTGAATAATGTGTCGGATGACAAAACAAATCACAATCTATGCTGAATCATTTACCTAGGGATTTAGTTTTTTTATTTTTTAAATTTAATAAAATTATATAATTTGCCCTTTAACATATTAAAAAAATAAAAACTTGAGGATAAAATGGTCATTTCAGAAAAAAATAAGGTCAGATCATATAAACCCGGTCAGGTCACCAGGCTTGGCCGAGTCAAACAGGGTCGGGCCGGTTCAATGCGGGTTGATTTCTTAAACGGGCCAACTAGAGACCTGGACTTGTTTAAGCACTGGGTCACCGGGTTGACTGGTCAACAAAAAAGCGTTGTTAGGTTTGAAGGTATATATATATACAGACCTGATAAGGTCGGTACGTAGGTTTTCGGTCGTGATCGCTCCATTTGACCCACTTATGCACAATGTTTGAGGAATTCATGTATATGGATGGAAGATCATCGAAAAATAAGCAAGATGTTAATTTTCATACAATTTAGGAACTTGTAGGGTCTTCATCTTAGGGTGAAATTCTAAACCTGGTAGGATTTACATAAATTTTCACTTGTTAAGATGAAGACCCTACAAGTTCCCAAAATATGAAAATACATGCTAGCTTATTTTTTCACGTTCTTTCCATCCATACGACAAATCCTTAAAACATGCTCCAAGGGCCAAAATGGGAGGTGACGCCATCAAACAAATTGTTCGTATGCTTGACTTAATATCACGCCTGCACAGTATATATATATATATATATATATATATATATATAGGCATGATAAGAGGCGGTCTACTTTGTATCAATGCATTACCGATTGCCGCTTTTCCTACCTGGGCGTATGTTTGAAGGATTTCAATACGGATAGGAAGATCATTGAAAAATAAAACACATGTTCATTTTCATACAATTTGGTTATCGTTTGGTCCTCCCACTTAACAGTTGAAATTATGGACTGTTCAGATTTCTATAAAATAAGAACCGTTACGTGAGAGGACCAAACGATTACCAAATTGAATGAAAATGGACATGCTAGCTTATTTTTCGATGAATTTCCCATCTGTAAGGTTGGAAATCCTTCAAACATGCTCCAGGGGGCCAAATGAGAGGTGAGAGGTGATCGACCGCCTCTTATCACGCCTCTCTCTCTCTCTCTCTCTCTCTATATATATATATATATATATATATATATTTGTTGATTAATTGCTATTAATTTTTTTTAATTTCCTTAATTGCGTCATTAATTGTTATTCATGCATGAGATATATAGGGTCCATTTGATATGCAAAAAAATGAGGGACAACACAGGACAACGTTTCTTGTATGTTGTTTGATTTGCAAATAGGATACTTGATGCATGTAGAAGTTGTTTTGAGACAACGCAAGTGAAGAAAATTTTGTCCTCAAAATATACTCTGATTTTTAACTTTTTAAGTGAGGAACAACACAATTTAAAGACCAATTTGCCCCCAACTTATATTAAAATTTACAACAGTGTCCCCAACTTAAAGACATTTTTGCCCCCAACTTTTATTAAAATTACAACAATGCCCCCAACTTAAGGACAAATTTGCTCCCAATTTATATTAAAAAAATTATAACATTGCCTTCAAGTTAAAGACAATCATTTTATATTAAAATTTACAACAATGCCCCAACTTAAAGATATTTTTGCCCCCAACTTATAGTAAAATTACAACAATGCCCCAACATAAAGACAATTTTGCCCCCAACTTATATTAAAATTACAATAATGCCCCCAACTTAAGGACAATTTTGCTCCCAATTTATATTAAAAAATTACAACATTGCCTTCAAGTTAAAGACAATTTTGCCCTCAACTTATATTAAAATTTACAATAATGCCCCAACTTAAAGATATTTTTGCCCCTAACTTAAAGACAATTTTGCTCCCAATCTATATTAAAAATTACAACATTTGCCCCCAATTTAAATTAAAATTACAACAATGGCCTCAAGTTAAAGATAATTTTGCCCCCAACTTATATTAAAACTCTAAAAAAATTTACTCCAAAACTACATAAGAAAGCACAAAGGTATTACAGTAATTTTATAATTTTTTGTCCAATACTTGTTCAAAAAAAACGAAGAACAACACAAAATGTTTTGTGATATTCATTGAATATCAAACAAAGAACAATACAAACAGTTGTGCTGTCCAACAACTACTTGTACTGTGTTGTACTCCTTTGCTGTTCTCTTTTGCGTATTAAACGGACCCATAGTCTTAATTATATATGATATGATACTTAATAATTAGAAGTCACATGCTGCATGCTCTTCCTTGACTCCCTTAATTAATTTTCTTATATATGCAGGGAACCCAAATTCAACTATTGTGCAGCCATTCCTCCTTATATAGTATTGAGGTTATTAGCTAGTTAGGATCGAGTCGGATGTTAGCAAAGAGCTAGCTCGAATACAGTGTTAGCTCGAATACAACCGAGCGCCAAGCTGGAGGCAATTAGGTGCTAGTTGTCAGAATCTTTTTGGGTCTTCTGGAGAGTTGATCTCTGTCGTCAGATGGCCAGGCAGTTAGATGACAATTTACTTTTTATCCAGACTCTTTATGATCATGTCAAGTATACTCGAATATATTCACCTTGTAACAACTTATGAAATAAAGTGCTTTTGGACCAAAGGCCTTCGGGTCTAGCGGTATACAGTCCCTTACATAAGAGGTTCGACACCTGGAAGACTTTTGGTCGAATCTCCGCTACTCTGAGATGTGAGGCCTCGCAGAGGCGTAAAGCTTCACCTAGTAGGGTGCCCACGCACGCTTGTTGAGTTTACTCCCTGCGAGATTGATAGTCTCTGGTAATAAAGACGTGCACCGAGTGAAACTCGAGAAAAAGAAAGCAAATAGAAATAAGAAATAATACACAAATCAAAGAAAACAGAATCCAAATTTAGAAATAACATAGATGAATAAAATGTTCATTAGTTTACATGTCTAATGTATCAATCTCAATTTTTTCGTTTGGTTTTACCTACACTCATCTCTATGGATTGCATAAGAGCAGGGCTAACATCATGTTCAAGAAGACCTATCTACTAATATATATTTTCACATGTAAAAGAAAAGAGATATAAACATAACGAAGAGACCCTAATAAGTTACCAAAAAAATTGAAAGAAAGTGACCCAAACTGATTTACTATCAAAATCTTGTATGTTGAATGGACGCTCTAAAGAATTTAGAGCTCTAGAACTATGAGAAGCATTATGAGTATGAAAAAATATTGAGGAGATTGCCAGAATCTTGTTGTTGTCAATCAGTAGTGTAAAACTAAAACCCAATTCTATATCAATTCTTATTGAAAGAACACGAACTTCACGTCAATCAAAACTCAAGAACAACGACAACAACACAAAACAAAAAGAGAATTTCTTAAAGGATCAGAGCAGATAAAGATGGGACCAAATAAATAAATAAAAGGATAGGAAAAGGGATATCTGAATCTTATTTTTCCTTGTCGATGACTTTACGCAGACGACGTCCCTCCTCCTTCTCCTCCAACGATTAGTTCATGAGAAAAAAAAATCACTCATCAAACTTCTCTACAAAGATTTATAACTTTGTTTATCATGTCATTAAAACTAAAGCATAAAAAGGACCAAATAAATAAATAAAGTGAGAGAAAAAGGATACCGGAATCTTGTTCTTCCTCGTTGATGACTCTATGTTGACGTTCCTCCTCCTTCTTCGGCAGTTAAGGCTTCTCAGCAAGTTCATGAGAAAAAAAAATCACTACCCAAAGTTCTCTACCAAAGATTTATAACTTTGTTTATTATGTAATTAAAACTAAAGCATAGAAAGGACAAAATAAATAAATAAAAGGAGAGAAAAAAATGATACTTGAATTCTGTTCTTCCTCGTTGATGACTCTACGCTAACGTCCCTCCTCTGGCGATTAAGTCTTCTGAGCAAGTTAATGAGAAAAAAAATTCACTAATCAAAATTCTCTATCAAAGGTTTATAACTATATTTATTATGTCATTAAAACTAAAATATAGAAAGCACCAAATAAATAAATAAAAGGAGAGAAAAAGGATACCTGAATCATGTTCTTCCTCATCGATAACTCTACGCCGACGTCTCTCCTCCTCGGGCAGTTAAGACTTCTCAGCAAGTTCATGAGAAAAACAAAAATCACTCCTCAAGGTTCTCTACCAAAGATTTGTAATTATGTTTATCATATCATTAAAACTAAAGCATAGAAATGACCTAATAAATCAATAAAAAAAGACATAAGGGGATACGTGAAACCTGTTCTTCCTCATCAATGACTCTATGCCGATGTCCCTCCTCCTCCCTTGACGGTTAAGGTTTTTCATCAAGTTTATGAGGAAAAAAATCATTCATAGAAATTACCAAAATAAATAAATATAAGGAGAGTAAAGGCTACATGAATCATGTTCTTCCTCAATTGGATCACTCTCTACGCCCCTCCTCTCCTTGCCTCATCATTAAAACTAAAGCATAGAAATAATCAAATTCATGTTTGTCCACCTAGTAATATAAATAGATACATATAAATATTTATATTATTTGAAATTTAAAATTATGAGAAAATTTCATAATTTTTAAAAAAATATAAATTAATAAAATAATATACCTGCCAATTATAAAAATTTGATTTTGTTTTAAATTTGAATTTCACATGTGCCCTTTTAAAGTAAGTAATTATTTCTAAATACATATATCCTATATATATATATATATATATATATATATATATATATATATAATTCCAAAACCACAATCTAATTATCTGGGTTAATTACATAAATGGTCCCTCAACTTTGGGCCCATCCCACTTTCGTCCCTCAACTTAATTTTGTAACAAAATCGTCCCTCAACTTTCAAAACGTAACAAAACAGTCCCCGGAGTCGTTTGCCGGTTTTCCAAAGCCGACGTGGCGGTCACCATGCCAAGTCACCATGCCACTGAAGCCGACGTGGCGTAAATTTCACTAAATTTCATATAATGGCCACTCAACTTTTACGACTTTACACGGATAGTCCCTCAACTTTTATATGTTTCATGAAAGGTCCCTCATCTTTATATAAGTTTAAAAAAAATGCAGTTAATACCTTCCACTGAAAATAATGAAGCAGTTAACACATTTACCTAATTTTAAACATATACAAATCCTTCTTATCATGATTTGACGAAAATATTTACAACAATCTTGAAAATTCACATTACACCAATTCAAATTCACATTGCACCAATTCACACTAATCCAAATTAATCCAAATTCACATCTCATATAAATTGGGCAAACTGAAAAGACGCATTACAAGTCAATGAAAATGCATATAACTTAATGCTTCTTGCACATTACAATGAAATTTCACATTATAAGTCAATGAAAATTCATATAACTTAATCCTTCTTGACAGGGGTATACAAAACAGAAATTCTTGTATCAGAACTGTTCAAACAAATTCTTGGTTGCCCTACACAAAATGACTTCACTACTTCATACAAATTCTTCTAAATTTTCTTTGAACCCAACATAAACCTGCAAACAGAGCTGAAACTGCTTGCCCTGCTGCAGAACAAAAAATATAAATAGACTATGCTTCAGAAGTCTGTTAAATGCCCTGGTTGCCCTGCTTGTTCTCCTTGCCCTGGTTGCCCTGCTTGTTCTCCTTGCCCTTCTTGCCCTTCTTGCCCTACTTGCCCTGCTTGTTCTCCTTGCCCTGTAATGCCCTGCTGTTGTGTCCTGCTGGAGCCCTGAAAAATTAAAACACCAAAGGTAGTTGTCAGAACAAGATTTTTTTCCACATAAAACCATAACAACAGAAGACTTACATCATTCACAGGGGCAGTTGATGATTCTCCAACTCTTGCCCTCTTATTTTGACATCCCCTTTTATTGTGGCCTATTCGTCATTACATGTGAACAGTCATCTTGACCCTTCTATGTTTGGTGACCCAAATTTTGCCGTACTGCAAAGAATCTCAAGTTCTTCACTCTCCTTCCTCCTAGCAAATGTTTTCCTTCCCTTTCTTTTCTCTAATGGCTCTGGGGGGATGATAGGGACTGGTTCTTGTGGATGAGGCCACTTGTCCATCCCATCTGTTGGTTGGATAATATGCCCATACACCTTGGCATATGTCCTTACATAATAACATTCATCAACATAATTTTCTGGGACCTCATTGTTGCCATATATGCATGCAATGGCATGCATACATGGGATCCCAGTGAGGTCCCATCTTCTGCATGTGCAGGTCCTCTCAATCATATCAACAACACATTGTGTTCCACATCCCCTAACCTGCACCTTAGGTCCTCCTGAGAATACAGGTTCCCATAATATTGCAAATTCTTTTGACTTATCCAGCTTATTCTGAATTTTAGGGCACAACAACCCTCCCTTCCTCTGCATTTCTTCTTTCTTCTTCCACAACCTTGTCATGAGCTTCGTTCTTATAATTTCTAACATAGTGATAATAGGCTTCGTTCTAGCATCAAGAACATATTTATTAAAACACTCACAAAGGTTGTTCAGCAACATGTCGCACTTGGCATGTGTCCTGAATGCAGATCTACACCAGTTCTCACATGGCCTTTCCCTAATCCACTGTCTAGCTTCTGGGGATATTTTCTCCATGTCATCCAAGTAAAATTGCATTTTCTCGGCATAACTGGCTCTAGCAATGTTCCATAACAGACCCTTCAGTCCCTTCCCCTTGAACTTCTCCCTAAAATTTTGATATAAGTGTCTTACACACATCCTTTGTTCTGAGTTGGGGAATAAATCCCTTATAGTGTTCAACAGCCCCTGCAAGAAAACACATGACATGTTCAGTAAGCATAAATATCCAAATCTGTGAGTTGTAAAAAAGATTTAAAGGTTTGCATTTACCTTTTGCCTATCACTTATGAAGGTCCACTGTGAGCTGTCATAAATTTCCAAATCTATGAGCAAGTTAAGCATAAACCATCTCCAATTATCAGTGTTCTCTTTTTTCACAACAGCCCAAGCAATGGGGAATATACAGTCATTGGGATCAATTCCCACAGCAGACAGCAGCACACCTCCATATGCTCCTTTAAGCCAAGCACCATCCAAGCATATTAATGGCCTACAACCACATAAAAAAGCATCCTTCAATGGTTTCAAGCATATATAAATTCCCATCCATCTTCCCCCTTCCCATTTAAAATTGATAGTCTTTGCTTATGTTTGTCCTCAACAATTCTGCCTCAGACTGCATAAATTTCTATCTTCTGCTGTTTGCATCACCATAAATTGTTTTCAAAGCCAAATCTTTGGCTCTCCATGCTTTCATCTTTGTGATTGTGTAACCTAAATCCTCCTTTACAGAGTGTATGAGTCCCTCAATGGTCCATATTGGACAGCTTCTAAACTTCTCCAAATATAAAGTGGCCAACCTCTTATAAGTCAAGTGATAGTTCTTATGCACCCTGCCACAAGTATGTACCAAATTACATGTCTTAATCATCCATGTGGGATTGTTTTTCTCCTTCATAAACTGTGGAGAGGCATGAATCCTGAATCCACATTTGGAGAAGCATTCAACAATAACTCTCCTATTGTCATTCTTCACAAACTTTATTTCAAATCTATGTTTTATACTATGAGTCTTAACAGCATTCTTGAAGTCCTCTCTATTTCTAAATAACATACCAACCTTCAACACAGGATCAGTCATATCCCTTTCAATGTCAAACTCTGGATGCCTCAACTTTCTAGGTCTTTCAGCATCACTTCCTGAATCACTCCCACTGTCTAACTCATCAGAAGGAAGATAATCTGAATCATCACCAGCTGATTCATGTCCCGGGTCCTCCAAAGATCAGAGTCCTAGAAGCATTGGGTTGAGAAGGTCCTCCAAAGATCGCAGTCCTTTCAAAGAAATGCACGGCCTTGTTCAATATTCCTTTGAAGGTCTTCATCCCCATCAATTAATTCATTATCGAGTCATGAAAATCGTGGAATTCAAAATCTGCCGTGATTTACACCGGTGGGATTGTGCACCCACATTTTCCCCTGTTCATCCATATTTCCACCGCTCGCCCCCGCCATCCATATTTGCCCCCGCCTCCCCTCGCCATCTAAATTTGGCCCTGCTCCCCTGCTCCCCTGCCATCCAAATTTGGCTAACGCTCCCCCTGCTTCCCTTGCTCCCCTTGCTCAGGTATAATTGTCTGCTCACCCATATATTCCCCCTGCTCACCCATAAATTCCCCCTACTCAGACATTCTCTGATTAGTGATGTCAGCAATATCAACAATAATAGTAGCTATACCAGCAATATCATCATTGTCCCCATGGGGTATGCCCTGCTCAGGAACAATATATTGATCATCCACATTAGCCAATTTGCTCCCATGGTCCCCCTGTTCCTGCTCCTGCACAATATATTCACCTCTTTCATTGATACCTTTGGATTTACTCTTTCTCTTAGGCTCAGGCTCACTGCACCCAGCCCCATTTCCTTCTTCAATTTCTTCTATCACAACAGAACACTTTGACAGTTTTGAGTTTGAGAATGGGTATTCTTTTTCAAGAACAGGAAGTGTCAAACGCTGGGCATATACATCTATCTCACCATGGTAAGACCCAGAAACACACATATCCAATACACTGTCATCATTGTCTAATCTCTTGAGTCCACTATAAAATTCTTCAGCAGCAACCTTCCACTTATACTGAATAAGTCCCTCAACTTCAAGTTCTTGCAATTTCATATCTAGAACTATCAAATGACATGGTATCATAATGAACCTCCATGTCCTCTACTTCTCCATTAAAATAACCCCACTCCCCCATATCACCATTATAGTGCAAATTCAGTTTAAATGGATGCTTGGGCTCCTCATACTCTGTGATAGTAGAATTTGAAAATTAGGAAAGTATTACAGAATTAACCCTAAACGATGAGCAAAATCCAAATCTTTAGCCGTAAACAGAAATTAATTAATTAAACCTACGTAATAACTCCCTAAACATCAACCAGTAACGAAATTCGTTGGTAGATTTCACCTCAGGTCCCTTGACTTTGGGAAAAAACAAAAATTGAGGGATCATAGGGCTGAGGGACCTGAGGGTAGGGACCAAAATAACAGACCTTTTGGCGTTTTCCCTTTCTTTGCTGATGAATATTCCCCCTTCTTCTTCACCATCGTTGTCAGAAAACCCTACACCAGTGGAGAAGCAACGAGAGGCAAAGACAATGGGTTGGTGACGGCGAGGCGCAATGAGTCGAAAGCGGCGATGAACCGAACAACGCGAAGCTAAGCGCGACACAAGAAGACTATCACTGCGCGACGACGAGTCCGGGAGTCCGGCAAGGTGAAGGTCCGCGGTGGTTTTTGAGAATGAAAAGACGCGCGCGTTCTCGAGGGGGAAAAGTCACTTGAGTGACTCAGCAGAGTGACTTGGGTGACTCAGCAGCGTGACTTGGCATGGTGACCGCCACGTCAGATGTTTATAACCCAAGAACCGGCCCGTGGACTCGCTTTGTTACGTTTTGAAAGTTGAGGGACGATTTTGTTACAAAATTAAGTTGAGGGACGAAAGTGGGATGGGCCCAAAGTTGAGGGACCATTTATGTAATTAACCCCTTTTAAATGTTATTCATTGCAAATGGTAATTTTATTAAAAACTTGCTAATTTTATTAATATATTATTATAATAATATTTAATTAAGTAATTTGATTTTAATGACTGACCACATCCTTGGATGTAACTCCTTATCCACCTAAAATAAAAATTATAATATAATTCAAAGTCAAATTATATTTTCTCTCAAAAATTTCCATACACCACTATATATAAGCCTATGTTCTTTTCATCACCATTAGCACATATATACACCAAACACTACGTACCATCAAATTTCATTAATATTGAAGATGAACACAAGGTTGAATACAAGACATCAGAAGGTATGGAATTCTCCAATCTTTAAAATAATTAATCATCTTAGTTTTATTAATCCATTCCATTGCATGCGGCTCCTCGGTCACAGCCTAACTTTTGTATGAAATTAAGGCAATCTTATATAAATTATTTTAATCTAAATACATACTGCAATAGTTTTAATCCGCCATGTAAAAAATCATGTTAATTTTTATGGATTTTTACCAGTGGATAATATGACCCTAGGCCTTTACAACATACTGTTGCGCAATATATATACATGCATATAGTTTTAATGATTGTTATTAAACATACGGAATGATTATATTGAATTGATATAATACATTAGTAGGATTAAAATAAGAGTTTGTTTGGATCTCGGGATGGAACCGGATGGGACGCATCCCCATCTCTCTCGGAGGGATGAGTGGCATCCCTCCTAGGGGATGAGGGTTTTTGTTTTTTGAAATTTTTATAATTAATTTTCTTAAATTAAAATAATTATATAATTTATATTAATTATTATAATGTTTATTTATTAAATTTGAATATTTATAATAATTTTATAATTTAAAATGATTGTATAAATATTAATTAGTTTATTCATGCATATTAAAATTATGAAATAATTTAGAAAATCGTGTACATTCAAAGTGCAATACAACTCATGTATTCATGCATATTAAAATTTTGAAACAATTAAAAAAATCTAGACTTTGTGTATTTCCAAAATACAAGAAATGATTGATCAAATTTGAATCTTATTCAAAATACAATACATTTTATGTATTCATTCACATTAAAATTTTAAAATAATTCAGAAAATCTAGATTTATGTATTTGAAATATACAAGAAACAATAAATCAAATTTGAATCTTAGTCAAAATACAATATATTTTATATATTCATACATATTAAAAGTTTGAAATAATTCAGAAAACCTAGACTTTGTATATTTCAAAAATACAAAAACAATAAATCAAATTTAAATCTCATTCAAAATACAATAGTATTCATGCATATTAAAATTTTCAGATTTGAATTATTATTTATTGTATTTTTGAAATACATGAAATCTAGATAGATGAGGAGTTTAAAGATTGATTAGTGAAATATTGGATGACCACAACCCACCATTTTTGTTGGATGTAGTCATTCAGTATTTTTAGATAGCGACATCTTTATTCAGGAATAGGGAGTCAAACAAACAAACAAGTGTATATATATATATATATATATATATATATAATATGATTTAGGGGTGATGTAATGGGGTGACGGCACTTGCGGCCGGCCCCATTATATCACTCCCATATATATATATATATATAGTTGTTGGATAACCACATTCCCATTTTTGGATATAACTCCCTATCCGCCCAAACAAACACACAGCCCCTTAAAATACAAAAATCTAAAGCTTTATAGAGTATAAAAAGCTCTCAGTGCATACTATCAAATTTCATTAATATTGAAGATGAGCACCTGCAGGTTGAATACGTGCCATCAGAAAGTATGGATTTTTTTCTCCTCTTTAAAATAATTATCTTAGTTTTAATACATTCCATTCCATTATTGCGTGATTGCGGTGTTGAGGATCGAGTGCTATTTAACTGAATTAACCACGAAATATGAATAGTGACAGTGAGTGAATAGTAAATGAATAGTAAAATGAACAGTAAATGACACCAGAGATTTAAGGTGGTTCGGCCTTGAATAAATTTCTACGCCCACCCAAGCAGAGGAGGAATTTCACTATGACAAAAGGTGGGAATTACAAAATAGTGACACTACACCCAGTGACACTATACACACAGAAAGAATAGAATTCACAAGAAAAGAATTCACTCTCTCACACACTCCCACACTCTCACAAATCTCACAAATTATAAGCTTTGGGTGTGCTGAATCAAAGGAAATGAAGCTCCTTATATAGAGAGTAGATTGGGGCCCATCATGGAGAGAATTTCAAAGGTTTCGGCTGCCCATGTGCTTTCTTCTTGAGCCAGAGCCGCATTACATGAATTCATGAATTCATTTAGCCATACCTTTTTGACAAAGAGGCTGGCCATCATCTTTGACTGAAAATTTTGTCTAATAAAGACAAAACCTCACAAATCTCCACCTTGGCTTTCATTAGACAAAGCGACAAGTGAAACTCCTTTTCTTCCTCTACCGCCAAGAGGCATCTCATATGCTTCGAACACCAATCAAGTCCAGGCAATATCTGAACTTGATAGTAGCAAGTGGCTTAGTCAACATGTCTGCTGGATTGTCTGCAGTAGCAATCTTCTCGATTGAAACAATACCTTGGCTTATGATCTCTCTGATGAAATGATATCTGACATCGATATGTTTGGTCCTCTCATGGTGCATTTGATCTTTAGACAGATCAATAGTTCCCTGGTTATCACAAAATACAACAGTAGATTTCTGCTGTAAACCGGATCACCTACCAAACCTTTCATGACGGCTTCCTTCATACGCTTCAAGAGCCATGTACTTTCACGGTTGTAGACAGAGCAAGCGTGTTACGTAATGTTGCTTTCCAGTGATAGCACAACCGTAAATAGTGAACACATAACCCTGTAAGAGATCTCAACTTATCCAAGTCACCGATAGTCGTAATCAAAGATATCCAACAACGCCAATAGTAGAACTAGAGCTACCATCATATACCAAGCCAATATTAGAAGTGCCTCTAAGATATCGTAGTATCCATTTCACGACTTGCCAATGTTCCTTGCGGGATCGTATATATATCCGCTAACAACATCGGCTTTGAGAAATATCAGGACGAGTACATACCATAGCATACATAATGCTCCCAACAGCACTAGCATATGGAACATGTGTCATGTACTCCTTTTCTTCCTGAGTTTGAGGTGAATGCTTCTTTGAAAGCTTGAAGTGTGCAGCCAATGGAGTGCTCACTGGTTTGCAATCCTGCATCCCAAAACGTTCAAGTACTTTCTCAATGTACCTTTTCTGAGACAAGAACAGCTTTCCTGCTTTCCGATCTCTGTGAATCTCCATGCCCAAAATTTTCTTTGCTGCACCTAAGTCTTTCATCTCAAATTCACAATTCAGTTGAGTCTTTAACCTGTTGATCTCAAACATGCTTTTAGAAGCAATAAGCATGTCATCAACATAGAGAAGCAAATAGACAAAAGAACCATCAGATAACTTTCTGTAATATACACAACTGTCATATTGGCTTCTAGTAAAGCCATGTGTACCCATGAAAGTATCAAACCGCTTGTACCACTGTCTTGGAGATTGCTTCAAACCATATAATGATTTCTTCAGCAAACAAACAAGATCTTCTTTTCCAGCTTCAATAAAACCTTCAGGTTGACGCATGTAGATTTGTTCTTCAAGCTCACCATGTAGAAAAGCAGTCTTAACATCAAGCTGCTCAAGCTCCAAATCCTGCAGTGCTACCATGGCAAGTAATACACGTATAGAGCTATGTTTAACAACAGGAGAGAATACCTCATTGAAGTCTATGCCTTCTCTCTGACTATAGCCCTTGGCAACCAAACGTGCTTTGAACCTTGGTGCTTCAACCCCTTGAGTTCCTTCCTTTTTCTTGAAGACCCATTTGCAACCAACAATCTTCTGACCTTTCGGCGGTTTTACCATATCCCACGTATGGTTCTTGTGAAGAGACTCAATTTCTTCACCCATAGCAGCTAACCACTGAGTTGCTTCATCACTAGAGACAGCTTCACGATAACTAGTAGGTTCATCACCTTCAAGGTTATCTCCCACAGCCAAAGCATGAGTAGTAATATCAGAATAATGCTCTGCAAAATCTGCATATTTTTGTGGTCTTCTAATCTGTCTTCTTTCTCTCTCAAGATGCAATCTTTGTACGGTTGCTCCTCATAAGGCACATCTGAAACATCATCAGAAGAATCATGTACCTTTTCTGTTGACGCTTGTTCATCAGAAGTATTATCATGTACTTGTCTTGAGGGCTCCACCTCAAGCTCCACCTGCTTCATAACACCGTGGTCCTTTGCTTCGTCAGACATACTCCTTTGGTCTATCAGAGCAGACTCATTGAACTTGACATCTCTGCTGATAATCAAACCAGGGGATGATGGATCTGTACACCACAACCTGTAACCTTTAACCCCTGATGCATATCCCACAAATATGCATTTCTTTGCCCTAGGCTCAAGTTTACCATCATTAACATGAGCATAAGCAGGACAACCAAATACTTTTAGAAAAGTATAATCAGCAGGAGAACCAGACCATACCTCGAAAGGAGTTTTACTATCAATAGTAGTTGACGGAGACCTATTAATCAAATAGCAAGCAGTATTAATAGCTTCAGCCCAAAAGGTTTTAGACAAACCTGAATTGGACAACATGCAACGAGCTCTTTCCAAAAGAGTCCTGTTCATACGTTCTGCAACCCCATTTTGCTGTGGTGTATATCTCACAGTGCGGTGTCTCACTATTCCTTCAATTTTACAGAACTGATCAAATTCACCTTTGCAGTATTCCATACTATTATCGGTTCTGAGACGCTTGATCTTCCTCCCAGTCTGCTTCTCAATAAGCGTCTTCCACTGCTTAAAGATGTCGAAAACTTCACTCTTTTGCTTCAGAAAGTACACCCAAGTCATGTTAGAGTAGTCATCAATAAAAGTTAACATATATCGAGAACTACCCTTTGTGACAGACGGAATCACGGGCCCCAAACATCCGAATGGATGTAATCCAAAAGTGCCCTTAGTCCTGTGCACAGCAGTACTGAACTTGACTCTAGTGTGTTTGCCATACACACAACATTCACAGAAGTCAAGTTTGTTGGTTTTCTGACCATTCAACAAACCTCGCTTGCTTAATATATTCATGCCTCGTTCACTCATGTGACCCAAACGCATGCCATGTTTAGTAGAATCACATCGTCGATTTGATGAGGAAGTAGATGCTACAGTACCTGTAATTGTGCTGCCTTGAAGAATGTAGAGTGTGTTGACCAACTTTCCTTTGATCACCACCAGCGCACCTTTGCTAACTTTTAGCTGACCAGCATCACCACTGTATTTGAAACCTATGCGGTCCAAAAGACTCAAAGAAACAAGATTCTTTCTCATATCAGGTACATACCTAACATTGTTGAAAGTTCTGATAATGCCATCATACATCTTGACACGGATGGAACCAACGCCAGAGACTGGACATGAGGTATTATTCCCCATTAAGACTGAACCACCTTCAGTTACCTGAAAAGTGGTGAACTAATCTCTACGAAAACATATATGGTAAGAACAAGCAGTGTCAAGTATCCATGAATCATCAAAACTTGTAGTAGTGACAGAAAATGCCATATCTTCAGCTTCGAAATTGTCCTCAACAATGTTAGCATTCATACCTGAAGGAGTTTTCTCCTTATCTTGTTTTGCTTTAGCCTTGATGCAGTCTTTCACCATGTGCCCTTTCTTCTTACAGTAGAAATACGTTACAGCTTTGTTTCTAGATTTAGATCTATATCTCTCTTTGTTGCTAGCCCCTCTCTCCTGAGGTCTACTTCTGACAAGTAAACCTTCACTGATGTATTCACCCGATTCTCCTCAAACCTTCTTTTCAATTCTTTGGAGTTAAGAGCACTTTTGACATCATCAATGGAGATAGTCTCTCCCATATAACATTGTGTCAACAAAATGCTCAAAAGAAGGGGTTAGTTTAACATAACAAAATTAGGGCCTGATCCTCATCATCAATAGTACAGTCTATATTCTTGAGATCAATAATGATCCTATTGAACTCATTCAGATGGTCAGTAATTGCTGTACCTTCTTTCATATGAAATGTGTAGAGTCGTTGCTTCATCAATAGTCGATTTGTGAGAGATTTTGTCATAAAGAGTGACTCCAGACGGAGCCATAAGCCTGCCGCGGATGTTTCATCCACGACCTCTCTTAGAACCTCATCTGCCAAAGACAGCTGAATACAGCTGTGTGCCCGTTCCAAAATCTCCTCCTTCTCGTCGTCTGACAGTCTTGCTGGCAGTGCATCTTTTCCTTGCAAGGCCTTTAATAGACCTTGTTGCACTAACAAAGCCCGCATCTTGACTCTCCATAGACTGAAGTCATTTTTGCCATTGAACTTCTCGATCTCATACGTGGTAGATATCTCTCAAGGAATTGGTTAGATAACAAACAAACTAGCTTTGATACCAATTTGTTGAGGATCGAGTGCTATTTAACTGAATTAACCACGAAATATGAATAGTGACAGCGAGTGAATAGTAAATGAATAGTAAAATGAACAGTAAATGACACCAGGAGATTTGGCCGGTTCGCCTTTGAAATAGCCTACGCCCACCTACAGAGAGGAGGAGTTTCACCTACGACAAAAGGTAATTACAAAATAGTGACACTACACCCAGTGACACTATACACACAGAAAGAATAGAATTCACAGGAAAAGAATTCACTCTCTCACACACTCCCACACTCTCACAAATCTCACAAATCATAAGCTTGGGGTGTACTGAATCAAAGGAAATGAAGCTCCTTATATAGAGAGTAGATTGGGGCCCATCATGGAGAGAATTTCAAAGGTTTCGGCTGCCCATGTGCTTTCTTCTTGAGCCACAGCCGCACTACTTGAATTCATGAATTCATTTAGCCATACCTTTTTGACAAAGAGGCTGGCCATCATCTTTGACTGAAAATTTTGTCTAATAAAGACAAAACCTCACATGCGGCCCCCTTACAACAGCCTAACTTTTGCATGAATGAAAGGCAATCTCTCGTTGGAGTGCATTAATATATATAGATACTGGAATAGTTTTAATCCATACCGTATTACTGCGGCCCCTCATGTCCTCTTTTATCTTACCCTTTTTTTTTACAGATTATATCACATATTTATATGTACTTTATAAATCTAAGTTAATGGACGGTAACTTATATATCTTTTATTAAAAATTAAAAAAACAAACTAATTATGACACAAATTTGTGTTAGTTGTATTAATTTTCATCATCAAATAAATAGTTTCTTTAATTATTTTCAGATTTGTTTATTGAAGCGTCTCAAAGTCTTTGTAAATTTATTTATTTATTTCTCTCAGTTATTATTACTATGTTATGTTTCAGTAACATTTTCTTAATTAATTGTGATTGTGATTAATTTCTCAAACACTGCAGGACTCAACAAGGTTGAATCTCAACCAGTCAGCAGAAGCTGTGTTGAGACAATTAGAATTTGAGGATGGACTCTCACAAGATGAAGATTTCCAAAATTGGAATTTGGTCACAAAGAAGAAATCAAAGAAGAAAAAGGCAAGAGGAGGAGTAGGAGTTTCTAATTCTAACAAAAGAGCAGCAGCAGCTTATAATGAAGATGATGATATTGGTGTTTTTAGACAACAACCGATCAGAGGTTTATCAAATCCCGGCAATCTCTGTTTCATGAATGCAACGTTGCAGGCCCTACTTTCCTGCTCTCCCTTTGTAGAGTTACTACACCAACTCACACAATGCGACATTCCAAAGGTTTAATTTAATTGGTTCTTTTTAATTTCTCTCAGAAGTATAGTATATATATATATATATATATATATAGATTGTTTTTCTTATCCAACAACAACATTGGGTTTAATTTATGTTTGGCTGATGTTGTTTTTTTTTCTTCTTATTGTAGGATGATTATCCAACACTGTATGCCTTTGCTAGCTTCATTTCAAAGTTTGACACTCCGAATGATGGGAGGAGCTTTTGCGCGAGCATGTTTAGGCCTGTTCTGGATAAATTCACTCCAGATGTGACCACAGGTCCCTCTGGTGGAAGACCAAGGTTCTTATTTAATTGTTCATTGTTAATTCAATAAAAAACATTATTTAATTTCTTTCTATATTGATTTAATTTGCTGGCTCATTGATTAACAAATTAGTGTGATGAATTTTCCTGTGTCTTGTTAATTTGTGTTGCAGTCAAGAAGATGCTCAGGAACTTCTGAGTTTCCTCATGTATGAGATGCATGAGGAGTTGTTGAATATGAGGGGCTCTTCTTCATCAAACCAAGATGTGCCCTCTGAGTTGAGTCAGATATTCTGGGGCAAAGAAAAAAGTGTAATCAGGGTAGAAGGTATGCATTATATATATATATATATATGTTAATTAATTGCTATTAATTTATTTTTACCTTGTGTCATTAATTGTTATTCATGAGATCGATATATAGTCTTATATATATGATAGCTTAAGCAGTCACATGCTCTTCCTTGACTCCCTTTGCTCATATATGCAGGGAACCCAGATTCAGTTATTGTGCAACCATTCCTCCTGCTCCATCTTGAGATCCATCCAGAAACTGTCAGGACAATCCAAGATGCCTTACAGTTATTTTCGGCTTCAGAGACTCTTGAAGGATACAAAACATCAACCGGAAAGGTAACCGTTGCAGGCAGCTCTATTAACTTTTGAGATTTCAGAGGCGGCATTAACAGTATCATATATACTTACCTGTTTATATTTATTTATCTGCAGGTGCAGGCAGATGAAGTTGCTGCTAGCAGGTCCGTAAAGATTCAAGAGCTCCCTCCCATTTTGATGCTGCATTTGATGCGGTTCGGATATGGATGCAATGGAACAACGAAATTGAATAAAGCAGTCAGCTACCCTTTGGAACTTGTGGTGGGCGACGAGTTACTTGCAGATCCAACACTAGAGGTAACCCATTTTTTTTACTCGATCTCCCTCTATATATATCCCTTCAATATCACAAGGGAGAAAATTCTATAAATCTTTTTATGAATATGGGTGACAACTTAATTACCAATTACATGGTTTGATGCATGCAGGGTCGTCATTATGAATTGGTGGCCACGATCACACACCGTGGTCAAGGGCCCTTGAGAGGCCATTACACTGCTGACGTGAAGCAGTCAGACGGACGATGGGTCCGCTGTGATGATGCATCCATCACAACCATAGGGACAAATCAAGTTCTGGGTGAAGAAGTCTATGTGCTTTTCTACAAGCAAAGGCAAGTGGTTGACTATAAATGAAATCAAACTTGAGCAATTGTTCATTATATTTTCTTGGACCATTTCCCAGTGACCACAACTTGTTTGTTATATTACTTCTGTTTCTTATTTTGGTAGTTAATCTTCTGTCTCATCCTTTATGAGCTGCAATGTATAAGTTTAGGTCCCTTGAGCTGTTAATTATAGTCCAATTCATGCCATTGGCTTATTCTTATTGTTTTTCTGAGTATTGTGCACTGTCTAGTGTGTTGTTCATCTTCTCTACTACATGATTGCTATTCTTATTGCATGCTCTTCTACCTTTTGGTGACAGGTGAATTGACACAAATAGACACAACAGTAATTACACTGCACCAGTTCAAGCAATTAATTGCAATTGGTAGGTTTCACTTTAGATGAATTTCCAGACAATGTAAGAACAATCATTGTATTTTATGCTTTAATTTGATAAATAATTGTATGATTTCGGAGCTGTCATCCTTAATTTTATTCAGGTTGACAACAGTTGGAGCTTAAAGAGGATTTCTGAATTTGGTTCTGCAAGGCTTCATGCAAGTAAACATCATTTAAAAATTAAAGGTAAATTTTAGTGCACAAATCATTAAATATAAAATTATTTATCTACAAAATTACATAATTTAATAAATTTTTATGAATAATTGACTGATTCTGCTTAATTTTTAACTGCAGTTTACTAAAAACAAGGGAAGTGAAGGATAGCTTCCATTTAATTAGAGGAAATTGAGAGTGTTCGACAAAGAAGCACCGGGACTTGCTTGTGATTTTCTGTTGGATGGAAAAGAAGAGGATGGGAAACAACTTTTGAATAATATTTTGTCAGGAAAGCAAGTTTGTATTATAAGTTCAATGTAATGAAATATATTAGAATGATGAAAATGAAAGGAAATTATACTCATTTGGATTAAATTCTTCCCAAGAAAAAATATTTTTACTTATAAAACCAAATCTCTTCTTTTATCATAATGAAACTGGGTTGACAACATCACCAATTCTTTTTTTAATCAGAGCATCTTTCTTAATAAATTGAATTGTTTGTTTTCTGTTACTATATCATCGTAATCCTTGTCACACATGCCATGAAATCAACAACATGCCCATCGGCAGGCATTGATAATTTATTATTAAGGAAACTGCTTATATATACCTCATTAAATTACATAATTCCATATATATATATATATATATATATATATATATATATAACTTGTAAAATTATTTGTATTTACTAAATATGAATTTTTTATATGAAAATGTATATTACAAATTTGAATTTTACTATAGGTGTTATTTACGTAAGCTGGAGGATGGTGATGTATGCATTTTGGATATTATTAATCTCATCTTCAAGTTTAATTATTCTAATCTATTCTTAATACCTATCCAAACACTATTGAATTTGTCAATGTGAGTTGAGAGTTTTCTTTTTGTATTAGGGGCGGAACCAGGGGGTCTAGCAGGGGCTTCAGCTCCCCCTCCGCTCCAATGAGTCCTGTGAGGTTGCCCGGCAGGTCAAGGTTGCCTCTTTTTTATTGGAGTTTTAGTAATAATATATAATTTCAAATCATGACTACACAACATGCATAGCTAAAAGTTGGTAAAGTGTTAGACTTACGTTTTTGAGGTCGCGTGTTCCATCCTGTTTCACCGCTGTTTATAAAAAATTTTCTAGAATAAAATTAACAAATTAATAAGTTTTCTTTTTCAGATATTAAATAAATTGATTTGGATTTTAAGAAATTAAATTGAAGATATTGCCTCGAAACAAATGATAACATTATAAAAAAATCAACATATATATTCATAAAAAAAACTCAAATATAATATAGAGGATAATATGAAAATTCATGGTCGTTCTAAGCGGGAGGTAGAAATTTGTTATGAGATAATTATTTTCTATATTTATTATGCTTTTAAAAATCTCATTAATTTATTTTTTATTAATATTTATTATTAATTTTATCATTATTGCAATGTTAGGTTATTGATTTGATTACTCAAGAAATGCAAACTCACTTTCCAAAATCTAAGACGGAGTTACTTCTTCTCGTGTTATGCCTTGATCCAAGGGACTCGTTCTCCAAATTCAACATCCACAAACTACTTCGTCTTGTAGAGATGTATCCTGAGACTTCTCGGTGACAGAACTTATGATGCTTAAGGATTAACTTGGGACTTTTTTTTATGTGCGGCATGATGGGGACTTGGGAAGTTTTGCTAGGAAGATGGTTGACAGAGGAAAACATGCTATTTTTCACTCGTTTATTTCCTTATTGAGTTCCCATTGGTTTTGCCTGTTGCGATAGCTAGTGTTGAGAGGGTATTTTCGGCATGAATGTTGTGAAAACTGACTTGTGCAACAAAATGAGAGAGGAGTGGCTGAACAATAACATGGTTGTCTATATCGAGAAGAAGGTTTTTGCAACTATTGACAATAAGAAGATTCTGCAGCATTTTAAGAATATACAAACTCGTCGTATGTAGTTACCTACTCTCAGTCGCATGCATCACACATCTGGCACCCGCACTTGCGGTAGTTCTAGTTCGAGTATGCATACATAGATAAATATTATATATTTTTTTCGACATGTGTATTCAAATTGTGGTTGGTTTAATAAAAAAATTAAACTGCTTTACTATTTTATATTGAAAACAATTGTTATGTTGGATGATTTTTTTTTTAAATTTTTTTATATTTTGCTCTTAGCCCCCCTACTAGTGAGTCCAGGTACCACCTAGTGTTTCAATGTTTATTTATTCGTTAACATAATTAGAGAGTTTAATAATATGTAATGGTTTGGTCCCACATCGACTATTGGTGGAGTAGTGGTGTGCATATAAGTGTTGGGTAAACCTACCCTTCAGCCCAAGTTTTGGGGTAATTAGACTCGACACTTGTGTGAGGACTGGGCCTGGTGGCACGTTTCGTTACATTGGTGCTTTCATTGAGAGGTCGGTGTGGGGACTCTCTTGCCCCGGGGGGCCGTGGTTGGTATTGTAACGGTTTACTCCCATATTGACTATTGGTGGAGTAGTGGTGTGCGTATAAGTGTTGGGTAAACCTATCCTTCAGCCCGAGTTTTGGGGTAGTTAGACTCGACACTTGTGTGCGGGCTGGACCTGGTGGCCCAGTTCGAGATCAAAGTTCTGGAGTTGTTTTTAGTATCTTAGTTGTATGGGCTTTTCTAGAGATGAACGCCATTAGCTTCTGTTGAACCTTGATGTGGTGTTATTTTGGATGATTGAATGTGATGGGAGTGGCTGAGAGCTTGATCAACCTTTAGTTCTGGTTATTGAGTGATAATAGTAGCATATTCTTGAGATGATATGTTACATTAGTGCTTTCATTGTTTGAGCTCTTTCTTTCTCCATTGGATTGCATTGCTTTACAATCCTAGCTCCGTGATGGCTGTTGCCGACACCTAGTTGCTGACTGCTGCCCCGAGAGGCTTGAGCGTGGAGTACCTATGTCGGTTTGATGGCAAGGAGGCACTATAATGGATATCTAAGACTGAAAGGTTCTTTCAATACTATGAGCTCACCGATCCTTATTGATTGAAGATTGCGACAATCCATTTCGATGGGTCGGTGGTGCCATGGTTCCAGGAGCTCCAAGAGTCAGGAAATCAAACAATTCGTGCCAACTTTCCAAAAGTGTGCAACATTTTGGTCCCAATTTGAGAGGTGGAGTGAAATTAATTGGGAGATTTCTTGTGCACATTGGTTGATCAGTGAAATTGATTGCAAACATTAGTTTGGTTTCAAATGGAGGGTTCATAATAAGCCGTCAATGATTCTACATGAGAGAACCTTGTTGACAATATTATCATGCAAAACAAGATCATGGAAGACAACAAGTACTTCTCTCTAATTGTTACCATCTCTCTCTCTCTCTTGGCTATTCCTTGTGTTTATGTGTTGGGATATATAGGAGGTAGTAAAAGAAGAGTTATGTTTGTAGTAAATGATAATTATTATTGAAGAAACATGTTATCTATATATATATATATATATATATATATATATATATATATATATATATATATATATACGGACATGATACAATCAGGCTGGCTGGAACACTGTTCTGGCAAGGTCCCCTCCCATTTTGGCTTCTGGAGCATGTTTTAAGGATTTCCAACCATATAGATGGAAAGAACATCGAAAAATAAGCTAGCATGTCAATTTTCATACAATTTGGGAACGTGTAGGGTCTTCATCTTAACGGGTGAAAATTTATAGAAATCCTACCGATTCAGAATTTCACCCATTAAGATGAAGACCCTACAAGTTCCAAAATTGTATGAAAATTGATGTGCTAGCTTATTTTTTGATGTTTTTTTTTTCCATCCATACGGTTGGATTTCCTCAAAATACTGTGCAGGTGGGTCAAATGGAGGCGACCGCATTTGCACAGTGATAAAGCCGGCTGCATAGTATCATGCCCGTATATATGTGTGTGTGTGTGTATATATATATATATATATATATATATATATATATATATATATATATATATATGTAACGCCCCGACCCGGATCTAGGGACCTCGGGCACGTCAACAGACCGGCCGTACCCAAGTGGAGTCGGGCCCCACTCGAGTACAAGGCCTAAGTAAACAGTAGCAGATAACAAAATAAATTCAAAAGTTTATTAATCCAATAATACGCAAATACAAATCAGAGTTCTAATGCGGAAAACAAAGTACAAGGGTCCAATACCCTAAACAACACCAGGCCCTACAAGGTCATAAACCAATATCTCACACAAGAACTGAAAAGAGGTCCTCCGACCTCAGCAAATATCCCACCCCGACTCAAGACGCCTCTCGAGCTCGAGTCACCTACTCCTCAGGACCTGAAATGAGAGAAGGGAAAAAGTGATGAGCTTTCGAAAGGAAAGCCCAGTAAGTACCCTACAAGGATCTCAATGACATAAGATGAAACATGATATCAAAATCAAAGAATCACAAGCAATGGGGATACACCCCGTACAAACAGATCCTAGGAGTCTACCACAAACATCAGCAACGGTACGACTCCTATCCAACAACAGCCCTTGAGGCTCTGAAAGAGAATTCCAATAACAAGCTCAACAATGATTTCCCCTACAAGAACACACAAAGATTCTGCCGCCACCACTAACCTCGCCGCCCTCGGTAGCACCACCTCTCTCTTACGCCGACATGGTGGGCCGATCGACTCCACCGACCGCGTGGACAAACTGTGAGTATCGCCCTTCCGCCGTGAATGCCGGAACGCCAGTGGTGTCCCGTCCCCCTAACGCCTCGCAACATCCGGAGCTCACTCGCTCCGTGAATCACGGGAGGAAGAAAAAGCTTCGGTTAGGCGACACCTACCCGGCCAAAGACACAAGTATCAAGCAGATCTCCATGGTCTCGTGCTGCATAACAGGGAGGTTATGCTCAAGGAGCCCGCTCACCTAATCGACGATACCTACCTAGGCGCACACAAGCACCCACGAGTGCCTGCAGGTCAAGTTAAGCGGCCCGCGGGTGGGCAAGCCCAACAGAGCATTCCAAACAAACAGGTAGTAACAATACTACCACATGCACATCAATCACACACATACGAGGAAAGAGAACAATAACTATCATGTATGTGCATATATCCAAAAACAGCAGGTATCACAAAGAAAGATATGCCAACAACCAGCATTTAGCAAATCAAGAAAGCCCCAAGCAATGGGCGGAAACAAGGCGAAGGTAACTTACATCTATTCGCAAGAATCCAACTGATGATCTCCAAGGCCACCCCACGCAATTCAAAGCATCAAGTCAGTACCTGGAGACCATAAATCCAAACTCAAACGACCATACAAGTATCTAAGTCTGTTAAACATGTTCAACTTATAAATGGGCCTGGCCCAAACCACAAGTTACTCATTTCTAAACAAAATCCATCAGGCTTCTAAAGTCTCTAATAACCTTAATTGAACTTCAAGCCCATATCTTCAACATATTTGCCACCAAGGAATGCAGGGTATGCAGGTACCCATTTGCCCATTTCACACACAACCAACAACTTCCCAGGCCACACAGTCCTTACTGATCCATTGATACAGATCAATCCTCACATGAAATCATGAACCTCCAGCACACACCACTAAACCAAAACTCATACCAAAATGGTTCACCAGAATCTCTTTGTATTCAATCAT
This sequence comes from Dioscorea zingiberensis, assembly GCA_026586065.1. Lineage (NCBI taxonomy): Eukaryota > Viridiplantae > Streptophyta > Magnoliopsida > Dioscoreales > Dioscoreaceae > Dioscorea > Dioscorea zingiberensis. Next base: position 200,749 of record JAGGNH010000025.1, on the reverse strand, counting down.
TACTAAAACCTCATTTTCACTTTTCACTTGGTATTAACCATACTCAACCAATCCTCCACAACAAATCAACCATGCCTTCACAACGACAACACCCTCTAAGAAGCTCAATGTAATATGGCAGTGTCTACAAAGCCATTGCTCACATAAAATCACAAGAATCCAAACCTTCTTAACTACCCAAGAGATCAATAGAGAAACACCCCACACCTTCTTCCAATCCAGAAGAAACTAACAACCATACGTGAAGTCTCAAAAGCTTTGATCAAGTCCATACAAACCCTTATCATATCTCAACACAACAACCCATTCAATCAATACCCCTCTTTCTCTCTCTAGGCTCATCTCATAATAATCTAAGTCCATGACCTAATAACCACCAACATCTGAACCCTTACAAAGCCTACCAACCTAATGAAACTTTTCATGGGCACACACACACCACAGAGAATTTTTCAAACCTCACACATACCCACAGCCCTCTCTAATTCATCCACTTTGTGAACCTTGACTCCAACCACCTCTAAGAATCCTTTCTCACTTTCTTAGATTCAATAAAAACCATTACAATATATAGTGCCAGAATTGGTACACCAAGGTAAACATGGATCGAGAGTTACCAAGCAAAGGGCTTGAGGTTTCCTGAAGACCTCTAGTGGCCTCGCAAAACTTTCGCGGCCTCCTGGATGGTGGTACACCTCTACGGCTCTACCGCAAGTAGCCCCTGGTCAGCTGCTCAAGGGCCCACAATCAGCCGAAAGAGCAGGAGGATAAGGAAGAAGTGACGACATGCTAGGGTTTATGAATCATCTCTCTTTATATAGGTGCTCGGGAAAATCTCCTCACGGTTTTAGAGTTTAAATCTTAACCTTATCTGCAAGATATGCACCCGGAGACAACGCGGCTCACCAGTGTAGAAAGTCATCCGCCTTCACAATTAACCCAGAACTATTTCCAACCGTTGGATCCATTTTTTTTTTTTTTTTAAACCACAACAGATCCTCTTCGTCCATTCCCAAATAGGCTTCCACGTGCATGGGCTGCCAACTTTTAAATAAAACCACTTTATTTTATCCAAATCAAGAATCTATGCATATATATATATATATAAATAACAATTTTTTTTTAAACATCCATCAATCCTGCAGCCATATCCAGCCATTTTATCCAAATTTGGATTCGTATGATATATATTATAATAATTTTCATCTCACATCACATCATGTCCTTTTGCACTTAGGGTGCGTTTGGATTGGGGGATTCATTCCTTTACAGAGGAGAATGAATCCCCCCAAAAATAATACCCACGTTTGGATAGAAAAAAGATATTTTGAATCCCTTCTAGAGGGGAAACCATTACCCCTCGGGAGGGGATTCCCCACTCCGCCCAAATTGGGGGGAGTGGCCCATTGCCCCCAACTTAAATTACTATATTGCCCCTGTAAAAGCCCCTGTGAAAAACACGCGCGTGAAGCTACCTCTCTTCTCCGCGCTCTCCTCTTCCAGCCGCTGCCTTCCTTGGAAAGGGGCTTCTGGTCGCCTCCTCTCCCGCCGTCCACCTCCTCCGGTCGGCCCCTTGAAGCCCCTGTGAAAAACGCTGCGGAAGCTACCTCCTCGCCTCCTCAAGGCTCTCTCTTCCGTACCACGCTTTCCCCTGGAAAGTGGGCTTCGTCGCCTCTTCCCAGCGCCCACCTCTTCCGGCCACCCCCTTTGAATCCCCTCGCCACTCCCTATCCGAGAGGTTCTCACCACTACCCCCAACGAAACCCTAATTTCTGAAGGTTTGCCTGCCTGTTCTTTCTCTGTTTTTCAATTGATTATTTTGTTTCAATTGTGATCCAAGCAATTATAGAAAAGGAAATGTTCTCTCTCATTTGTGATCCAAGCCCAATTCAAGCCAATATCGCTCTTCTTTTTTGAATTTTATTTAAGCACTGTATTGTAATTTGACCATGGATTATTTTGGTCAGAGATTTATCTGTTGATAGAATTTGTTAGCCCTCAGTCAGATGTCAGTATCATCATGCAATTGTTTCAATTCATGCAAAACAGTTCATAATGCAAATATTTTGGTTAGGGCATCATATGTAAAAACTGCAAATTTATGACTGAAGAGAGAGAGGGAGAGAGGGATTGGAAAAGCAGAAATATGACTCAGTTTTTGTGTATAAATAAGAGAACAATCTGGTTTGCTTGAATTCAAGAAGGTGGTTAGTTGTTCATTGTATTGGAATTGGTAGAAACTGAGCTTTGAAATAACTTGTGGTGATGGCTTCATCTTATTGCTGAGTGGATGAGTAAACTTATCTTGTCTGGAATCCTGCTGAAAATAAAAAGTTCCAAGTGATAAGAACATCAAGCTTTGGAGTATAGATTTCTATATAATGCATGACAGCAGCTTCATTAATGGAGGACTTCAAAGATTAATTTGCAATCACTGCTCCCTTTTTTGTTTTTTGATACTGTATACGGCTATTTTGAATAAAACATGGAGTTTTTGTGGGTTCAATTGCAATGCATTTCTCCGATTCTGCTATTGTTCTGTAAATTTTGGTTGAAATTCGCTTAATTTGCTAAGAATTTCAATTCATACAATTTTTTCAAACAGGAATATTGGTTTTGTTTTTAATGAAAGGGTATAAAGTATTTCATAAATATAAAAATTTATTTTTTTATATAAGGGTATAAAAGTAATTATATCATAATCTTTTTTTTACTTTTCTCATTCTCAATACATTACCTTCTTATTACCTTCCATCCAAACAAGGTAATCATTCTTCTTCTCACTCCTTTCTTTTCCATTCCCTTCTCCACTCCTTTCCCTTCTCCACTCCTTTCCTTTCCATTCCCTTTACCCAAACGCAGCCTTAAGTCCTTTCTTTACTTAAAATTATATACGAACCCCTCACTATTTTTAATTCATGAGGGATGTGTCAATTCTCCTTTAGTCCCCACACACTCCAAATTCTCATCGGGGTCCCTGTCTATATCTCTTTGTGAGACAATTAGAATTCCCATAAAGTCCTCATAATTCCTGAATTCACATATTAGTCCTCTATCACCCCAATAAACTAAATCAAGATTTAAATCCAATTAAATCCCAATAATTCCAATTATCCAAGTTTAGAGAATTCTTCCATCCATAACAATAATTAACGAGAACTAAAAACCAATTATTCATAGAAATTCTTTAAAACACATCGAAAATCCTAAATTATATTCCAACTTAGGAATCTTCCCTTTTTTAACCACATAATTAAAGCAAATAGCAAAAATAAATAAATAAATAAATAAAATAAAATAAAAAATTAACCCCTAAAATCCTGGATTTTACAATATATATATATATAATCATGATAATATAAGGCCAGTCGGAACACTGTGCAAGTAAGGTCGCCTCTCATTTGGCCACATGCACCGTGTTTTAAGGATTTCCAACCGTATGAATGGAAAGAACATCGAAAAATAAGCTAGCATGTTAATTTTCATATAATTTTGGAACTTGTAGGGTCTTCATCTTAACGGGTGAAAATTTATAAAAATTTTACCGGTTCAAAATTTCCCTATTTAAGGTGAAGACCTTACAAGTTCCCAAATTGTATGAAAATTGACACGCTAGCTTATTTTTCAATGTTCTTTCCATCCATATGGTTGGATTTAGTCAAAACACTGTGCAAGTGGGCTAAAATGGGGCGACTTGCACAGTGTTCCGACCAACAGCATAGTATCATGACCCTATATATATATATATATATATATATATATATATATATATATATATATATCTGAAATCTTATACTACGATATTTTATCACCGCAAAGTCACGATTCGCCTCGTTTGGGCCCACTTGCACAGTATTTTGAGAAAATCCAACCTTATAGATGGAAAGAACATCGAAAAATAAGCTAGCATATCAATTTTTATATAATTTGGGAACTTGTAGGGTCTTCATCTTAAAAGGTGAAATTTTGAACCAGTAAGATTTCTATAAATTTTCACCAGTTAAGATGAAGACCCTACAAGTTCCCAAATTGTATGAAAATTGACATGCTAGCTTATTTTTCGATGTTCTTTCCATCCATACGGTTGGAAATCCTTAAAATACTGTGCAAGTGGCCAAATGGGAGGCGACCTTACTTGCACAATATCCGGCCGGCCTTATAATATCACAACCCTATATATATATATATATTGTGGGATCGAAAATACGCGCCTGGCATCGTGTGACACCAGACGATATATCGAAGCACAAATATCATTTTTTGTTTGTTTGTGGGTTCTTTTATTCCTAATAGAGGCAAGCCTCTATTATTAATTACCCCAGATATAATCTTGGGAACCTCCGATTAAAAGACAAAAGCACAAGTAGAGATAATGAGAAGAATAATTTATTTCATTGCAATATGATTTGTTACATATCAGCATATGTTTATATATATAGGTATATTTATTTATTTGTTTATTTATGACCTTGCCTCGTGAGGATCTACGCCTACCATACATTGGGATCCATAATCCACCCGATTCTCATAGGCTTTGAGACTTGTGACCGAAGTTTCTCGTGATCGCTAATCGAGCCACCTTTTAAGAGTTGCATTAGCCTTTTTCTCCATCAAAATACGACCGCCTCGAAGCCGCAAAAAGGGCTTGTGCTATATAATGACTATTGAAGATCTTGGTATCTAGTCTTCAAAGACCGCAAATTTCATTCCCATTGGAGTTTCCAAAGTGCAGGAATTATGAATTTTTGAAAATGAGTCTTGGCATTGTCAACTAGGATCACCGAAATTGACTATTTTATCCGAGTCAAAATTTACACACCGACCGGGCCTCCTAACGATTCCGTATTTGTATATGACTATTGGAGATCTAGATATCTAATTTTCAATGCCATAGATTCCATTGATCGGAGTTTTCTCAAGCTAGAGTTATGAATTTTTGAAATTGGAATCAACATAGCTAGCTAGCAGTAAAATGCTTTGAAATTTACCCTTTTATTTATCAAAAATCCACACCGATCGGACCGTACCGAATGAGTTTGTGTTGTATATGAATGTTGGATACTGATGTATAATTTCCAACGCCGCAGTAGATTACCTCAATCGGAGTTTCCGTGCCAAAGTTGTGAATTTTTGAAATTGGGTGATCAAAGATATGGTGGCTGTAAATGAAATCTACCCTTTTATTTATCAAAATCCACGCCGATCCGGGCCACCGAAAGGATCTCATACTGAGTATAAATGTTGGAGACCCAGTGTCTAATTTCCAACGCCATAGAGATCACCTCAATCGGAGTTTCCGGCCGTAGTTATGAATTTTTGAATATGGGCAATCGACGAGGTTTCCGTGAATTAATTTGTCGAACTATAGGGTTCATCCTTTTTCCCCATCGAAATACGACCGATCGGTCTCCACGAAAGGATCCATGCCGTATATTATTGTTGAAGATGTGGATGTCTAGTTTCCAAATAGCCAGACGCCCCTCAATCGGGTTCTCGTGAAGGAATTATGAATTTTTGAAAATGGGTCTTTATAATGCCTTTTTTTGCAAAGAATTCAGCAGCTCAACATTTCTTCAAATTAATCATCAGCAGGTGAAGAAAAGCAATGACACAAAGATCTTCTCGATTTCAATTTTGGTAAAAGAATGTTCCTTTGTTTATTTGCAAAGAACCTAGCGGCAATTCTTTTGATTCTCATAGCCAGATATGATCCACAACGTTACAAAGAAGAATAACAACTACAAATCAGAGTAAAAGTAAAGACTCTCCAAAGAATCATAGTATCAGAACTACACCATAGCGCTAAAGAAGACTCAATGCTAAAGATAGCGATATCAGATCCTTTTTGCAGCAGATTTTAGATTGCAGCAGATTTTAGATTTTAGATTCTAGATTGCAGATTTTATATTTTAATGCTATTAGCATGCAGATGGTTCCAAATGTATTTTGATGCTATTCACCGAAATCTCAGTCTGCTCTACAGCGATTTCTGCAGTTTATACAAGTTTAGTGCAGGTTGGCTACTCTAGGCTCCAGTAGCAGTTCCTTATAGTAGCCGCTCCATAGCCATTTTCGTATTTTATTTCTTTTGCAACAAAAATTGGGCAGAGTCTCCCCTGTATTTGGGGTTTTGAATTCCATACAAACATTCACACATTTATAACCATTTCTTCAATCTGCATCCATTTCTTTAATCTGCAGCTATTTCTTCAATCAAGAACTGTGGCTTTGAATCAAGAAACTACCTTCCAAATTCTTTATCTGCAACCATGCCTTCATCATATCTTCATCAGAACTAAGGAATCAATCTCAAGAACTGGCTCCATCAAATCAAAGAACTGTGTCTTCACAAGAAATAAGAAGAACTAAGTACCGAAGGTCTTCGACAAGAACTATAGACAAAGAATCAGTGTCTTCAATCGATCAACAACCCAATTCTTGATCAAAGAACCATGTGCTTCAGACAAAGAACCAAACAACAACTGTGCTCGAGACAAAGAACCAAGCAAAGAACTGAAGCTCGAGACAAATGGACTCAAGCAAAGAACTGTGTCTTCAATCGATCAACAACCCAATTCTTGATCAGCAACTAGGCTTCGAGACAAAGAACCAAACAAAGAACCAAAGCTTCGAGATAGCAAACTAAGCAAAGAACCAATTTGGAGCAAAGCCTTTACTAAGAACTTGTCCCAGAGGGTTTCAATGTTTCAAGAAGAAGTGGACAAAGAAAGAATAAAGAATATTGGCAAGAAGAATCGGGCCGCCACAAAATTTTCAAAGAAGAATCAATGCCACGGCTTCAAAGAAGAATCATACACGCTTTATACCAAAGATAAGGCTACAGAAGTTCACAAAGAATGTTCACAAAGAATAGAATACGGGCGCAGCAGGGCGGTGGCAAAGAATGGAGTACGGCAAGCAGCTAGGAGGGAGCAAGCAGTTTGGGGCGGACTCGGGCGCTAGATTCGGGGTAATCGGGAAGTTGGCGGCGGCAAAGAAAGTGAGGGCGCAGAAGCGCTGGCGGCGCGGCTGCGCTCGCGGCAAGGCAGGGTTTCGGCTGCTGCTGGCCAAGGGCGCATGGGCAAGGCTGGGGTTCGCGGCTGCCGAAGGCTCGCGCGGCGCGCTACATGGATGCTCAAGGCCCGATGACGCGGCTCATACATGGCGGCCAAGGCAAGGTTCTATAAGCAAGGCGCGCTGGACGCTGCTGGCACTGGCGGCGCTGGCCGATTGGAGCCAAGGCTACTGGGGCTACCGGCACGGCGCAAGTGGTCGTGGCTGCTCCGGCAGAGATGAAGAAGAAGGAAAAGGGGGCTGTAGATTTAGGTTTTCTCTTTTTTTAAAAAAATTTCTTTCCCCCCTTTTCTTGTCTTGTCTATCCCTTTTTATTGTCTTTAGAGATAGCCCACCTCCGTGAGATGGTTCGAGAAATTGTTAACCTCCCGACCACTACGGATAGAGGATAAGACCAATTCCTTTGTTCTTATCCTTTGATTTAATTTAATTTATTAATTTATTATTATTTTTTTATTTTTTATTTTATTTTATTTTGCCTCGGGATTGGTATTTTTATAATGCCTTGGAATTCGCATTCTCTTGGGATTGTCTCAAGATGTGTGTTCCCGGACAATTCTGAGATTTGAGATCTGCCTCGAGATATGTGTTCTTGGGCCATTTTGAAATTTGAGATCGCCTCGAGATATGTTCTCTGAGGCTATTTGAGATTTGAGATTTGCCTTGGGATATATTTTCAGAGGCAATTTGAGATTTGATGTTTGCCCTGAGATATGTGTTCTCAGACTATCTTTGAAATATGTGCCTTTGGCCCGCCTTGGGATGTGTTTTGGGAAGATGCCTCGGGATTAGCATCGCCTTGGCATATGATCTTAGGCATGCTTCGAGATATGTATTCTTCGGGCATTGAGGTTGCCTCGGGATATGTGTTCCAGGGCCACCTTAAATTTTCGAGATTGCCTCAGAATATGTGTTCCTGGGCCGTCTCAAGATTTAAAATTGCCTCGAGATTTGTTCTCGGACAATCTTGAATTTTATATATACCCTCGACTTGCCTCGAGATATGTATTTCTTGACGACCTCTGGATTTGTATTCGGGTTCGCCTCGAGGTCAGACCATCTTAATTTCAAGATATTTTGAAATATTTAATTCATTTGAAATATATGAAATATTTCATATTGCCCCCCTGAGATATATTATATTTTCAAGGCTCCCCTTTTTTTTTATATCATCAATTTTTTTTTTTTTTTAGTATAAACATATATATATATATATATATATATATATATAGGGTCGTGCTACTGTGCGGCCGGCCGGAACATTGTTCAAGTCCGACCGCCACCCATTTTGGCCCCTAGAGCATGTTTGAAGGATTTCCAACCATACGATAGGAAGATCATCGAAAAATAAGCTAGAATGTCAATTTTCATACAATTTGGTGACCGTTTGGTCCTCCCACTTAATGGTTAAATTCTGAACCGTTAAAATTTCCCTAAAATAAGAATTGTTAAGTGGAGGACCAAACGGTCACCAAATTATATGAAAATTGACATGCTAGCTTATTTTTCGATGATTTTCCCATCCGTACAGTTCGAAACTTTCAAACATGCTTCAAGGGCCAGAATGGGAGGCCGACCAAAAATAAACAGTATCCGGCCGGCCTATATATATCGATACATTGATGCTCTTCCGTTAAATGTTTATTCAATTTTAAATTCAAACTAAATCAAATCTAGCTTGAGATTTCAAAATTAAAATCAAGTCGAACTCAAACCAAATCTATGTGAGCTAATTTTGAGCTTGAGCTAGAGCTAACCCCAGGCACAACAAGATTAAGCTCAACCCATTTTAGCTTACACATGGTAAAATCATCCAAAAAATTTCACCACAAAAAATATTTTATATAAATAATTAAAATTATTTGAGATAAAATTGTTATTATGATTTGCCTTTACTTGAATTCCATGTCAACCATCATATTGAGCACCTGTCAAAACAAATAAAAACAATCACTTATGAGCAATTTGAATAGATATGCATAATTCATTTGATTGTTCCTAGTGATGGACGTTTTCACCACAATGGTGACGCACGCGGTGCGTACGGGCATCTATGAGGGATACGGGAGAACATATTCCAACCCTATTGTACACGGATGACCTCCTAGTGCTTATCTCTAGAAGGAGAAGCGACCTCGAAACCTTAAAACTCATCTTTTACCTGTTCGAAGGTCTCTCAGGGATAAAAATGAATTATAAAAAAAGCGCCCTAATACTCGTCGGCATTAATGAGGGATAGGCGAGGTCCATGGCCTCAAAAATGGCTTGTAGTCTGAGCCCCCTCTCGATTGAATACCTCGGTATCCTACTATCAGGTTGCAGACCCAAAAAAGAGGATTGGAACAAGCCAATCGAAAAGGTACAAAATAGGTTAGGAATGTGGAAAGGGCGATTGTTGTCCTTTGGCGGCTATATCACTCTCCTGAACTCGATATTATCGGCAATCCCAAATCACTGGATGACCATGTATAAACTTCCATGAGGTTATCCTACATCGAAGGAATACGCAGAGATTTTCTCTGGAAAGGTGCAAACCCAGACTCAAAAGGCCTACCAGTTGGTGAAATGGGAGAAATTAACAAGGCCTAGAAATCTTGGGTGGGTGGGGCATCCTCAACCTGAAAGCATTTAATAAAGCCCTACTCGGCAAATGGTGGTGGAGACTGCTAAAAGGACAGACCAGTATCTGGGGAATAATATTCTTCTCAATCAAGCCTACTTCAGAAATTCGACTATAAATCCACATAAGTCCATACCCTCTCGGGCCTCTTACTTCTAGAAGGGAGTAGTGGAGCAACGGGACCTTACCATGGTAAGGATGGTGTCCACTCTAGGCAATGGAGAAACAACAAGGATATGGTATGATAACTAGATCAATGGATGCAACCCTCACGACTCTTTCCTTGAATTCCAGACACTATAGACAAAAGCAGATCATACGATCCAAGATGCTAGGCTCATCCAAGAAAGGGGGAAACCGCTACTCAAACCAGGGCCCTTGTCACAAGGGGCGCTGGAAATGTTATAAGGGCTACAGCCCACGGGGAAACCCAAGGGGAGGATAATAGAAGTTGGAGGCTCACCCTCAATCAAACTTTCACAGTGAAGTCCCTCTACCTCCTGAATATAGACGGCGACACGAGAAGCCCTATCCCAACAACCTTTTAGAAATAAGCCTCCCCCCTAAAAGTCAAACTCTTAGCATGGTTAGATTTGGAAGATAAACTTCCCATACTAAGCAACCTAACAAAGTGTAACTGGCAAGGGGAATGGACACACTGTTGCATATGTAATTCCCAAGAGGAAACAACGGACCACGTACTCATTCGATGACCTTACGCAACAGAGATTTGGTCGCACTATGCTCACCTTCTCAAAATCAGCCCCCCAGACAAGATACAAGATCTATGGGGCAATCATGGATCGAGAGGAACTTGGACAGAGACCGCCGTAAGGGGTGGCAACTGCTTGCAATGGCAGTCACTTGGAACCTATGGCTAGAAAGAAACAGTAGATGCTTCGAGGATAAATGACGCGTTTATAGGAGACTCATCTGCCAAATCAATTTCCTTTTCCTATCTTGGTTCGACGGTGCCCATGCCTCAAAACAAACACAACTTAAATCGATAGTCACCCTTATCAAACAAAAGCCTCACCCTCACCAGGGAACAGCAGGAGCCGAGCCTCCCGGGAGTGGAATTTGAAGACAAGTCTATGGTCGATCCCACATAGATGGACCACTCACCCACACTCAATCCTCAAAGGATTGTAGATCCCCCCGGGTAACCTACGTCCTAAAATAGATCCCATGTAATACTGTCGGTCAATCTATGTAACTTTAACCAAACCATTCATTAAAGGAATGTGGTTTATCCACTTTTTCAAAAATAAATAAATATAGGTAAAAGTTCATATATTGTTGTATTAGTAATAAACTTTAGGTAAAAAAATATAGTTTAGTAGTTGTCTCCCAACCCCATTTAAAATCTTATTTTTTGGATTATTTTATTTTATTTTATTTGTTATTTAAATCATTTATAAATTTCAATTAATAATATTTTATGTAATTAATTCATTTAACTTACTATATCATAATTATAAAAAAAAATAGGGGATGTTTGGTTTATTTTTCGTTTTTTGCTTTTTGAAAAGTAGGAAAAAACAAGAAAAGTATTTTTTTTGCCTTAAACTAAAAATGGAAAATTTGTTTTGTTTGATTTAATTGGAAATTGTTTGTAGAAACATAAAATGAAAAACTTGTTTGGTTTGTTATAAAATTGTTCAGAATATTTTCTGGTGATTTTATCAAATATGTATATACAGTTTTTTTTTTACAATTATAAAACAATATGATAAATCACCAAATAGAACTATAAACCAACATAACGACTGTAATAACAGTAATAAAAAGTCATAGTAGGGTTTTTACATAAATTTATGTTGTCATTCTTTCTCTCCTACTCACCATCACTGTAGCCTAATAGGTGGAATGGCCAAAGACTCATCAGACCATGCAACAAATATATTGTCCATCCATTGCTCCCTCTTAATAATGCTATGAAAGGTGTAGCAGGGGATAAGAATTAATCTTTATCTCCTAACTGAGTAATTGCGCATTAATTTTAATATTGAAAACCTTGCCTTCAACACCCCGATGCACTGCTCAAGTATGTTTTGACAAGAAGAGTGCCTATAATTGAAGAGCTCTTCCTTGCCTTTCGATGCTGTGAACCCGAGATCAATCCCTGATCGAGAGATCAAAGTGGACGAGATCCTAAAAAAAGTTTTTATTATGATTGGAGTTTGGTACAAAAATACCACTGCCTTTTCCATCCTTGGAAAATGACTTTTTTTTTGTTTTAGTGTTTTCCGTTTTCACACACCGTTTATTTTCCACATTTTTGTGAAAATGGGCACACCAAACGCATTTTCGCATTTTTAGCGTTTTCGTGGAAAATGGCAAAATGAAAAAAACGAGGAAAACGCCAAAAATGCCTAAACCAAATAGGCCCTTAATATTTTTAGTTATTTGTAGTTGGAGAAGAGTGAGATTTGAATCCTTTTCTTTGAACCAGATCGGTACGATAATTTTGGTTGAGTGAAGAGACTCGAATGTTGGGTGGGACCGATTTAGCGTGGAAATAGGGTAGTCCGAAACTTATACCAATCTTTACTTAGCACACATGAAAGAGAACACGAAACAATTGGGGAGGGGAAAGGCGACAACCAAGAAGTCTAACCCACCCCATAAGAGCACATCTAGGGAGACTCGGTAACAATATGAAAATCAAAACATGGAACGTAAGGGGATTGGGGAAAAGGAAAAAAAAAATTCATAGTCCAAGATTTCCTTAACACACTAAGGGGTGATGTATATTTTGAATACAAGAAACAAAACTCCAGATAATCGAGGGTAGAATATGGAGGTCCATAGAAGGAAGGAATATTGAAAGGCTAACCCTATTGGCAAACAATACATGAGGGGGACGCTTTATAGGCTGGAATAACAACACCTATGGAGCACTAAACAACTTTGTAGACACCTTGTTGACAATATTATCATGCATAATAGGATCATGGAAGACAACAAGTACCTCTCTATCTCTTTTCTTTTTTTCTTTTTTCTTTGTTGGCTATTTGTTGTGTTTGTGTGTTGGAATTTAAAGGAGGTAGTAGAAGAAGAGTTATGTTTGTAGTAAATGATAACTACTTTTGAAGAAACATGTTACTTTTTATTAATAACAACAATTATCATATATATATATATATATATATATATATATATATATATATATATATATATATATATATATATCTGTGTGTGTGTGTGTGTGTGTGTGTGTTTAGAGTTGCAACAATAAAACAACCAGCAAACTGGAGCAAAACTGGAGCAAAGAACATGGCTAAAGATTTTCATATGTCTTGTATTCATGGGAGTAGTACATTGCAATTTATAGGATTTCACCTAACTATGAAAATTAGGAAAGAAATTACATTGTCTGGAAACCTTTCAAATGACAATCCTACAACTATACAATATTTCAAAGAAATCCTCTAATTAATGAATCCTCCAATCAAGGAATCTATAAATCTTAATCAAATCTTCAACACTCCCCCTCAAGTTGGTGCATAGATATCACACATGCCCAACTTGTCTACTAATTTTGAGAAGATTCGATTTGAGACAGCTTTAGTAAGAAGATCAGCCAACTGGTCCTCTGATCTGATCTTAGGCAATTCCAACATACCCTTATCAAGTTTCTCTTTGATAAAGAATCTGTCCACATCTACATGCTTTGTACAATCATGTTGGACTGGGTTGTGGGCAATATCACATGTGGCTTTTTTGTCACAATACAGTTTAATTGGTTGTCTAGTTGAGTATCCCAAATCTTCCAAAAGAAGTTTCAGCTACAATGTTTCACAAAGGTCAAGTACTAACCTCTGAATTTGGCTTTTGCACTTGAACGAGCAACAACATTTTGTTTCTTGCTTCTCTATGTAACAAGATTACCAACAACAAACGTAAAGTAACCCGAAGTCAAACGTCTATCATCTTTTGATCCAAACTGATGACGCAAGATATGCATTGATGTTGCAAATTTGTTTGTGCAGCTTTTGGATTTTTAGTTTTAACAAAACTCCTTTTCTAGGTGAGATTTTAAATACCTCAAGATGTGCATAATTGCATTCAAATGTTGCTCTCCATGATTATGCATAAAATGACTAACAATACTCAATGCATAAGCAAGATCCGATCTTGTGTGTGCCAAGTACATCAGTCTCCCTACAAGTCTTTGGTATGTCCCTTTATCCATTGGAACTTGGTCCGGCTCAACGCATAACTTCAAGTCTTCTTCCACACGTGTATCAGCTTGTTGACATGCTGATATGCCAGTTTCATTTAATAGATCGAAGGTATATTTTCTCTGTGACCGAAATATCCCTTTCTTGGATCTCGACACTTCGATCACAAGAAAATACTTTAAGGGACCAAGGTTCTTCATTTTGAATCCTTTGGATAAGTATTCTTATAGTGCCTTTCTTTCTTCTGGATTATTACCTGTGACGACCATGTCATCTACATATATAATGAGTGAGTAATCTTACCTTGTTGCCTTTTTAGAAACAATGTATGATCTGAATTACTTTAATGGTAGCCAAAATCTTTCATGGCTTTTGTAAACCTTCCAAGCCATGCCCTCAGGGATTGTTTTAATCTGTACAATGATTTCTTCAATCTGCACACCTTCTGACTATGTTTTGCTGATATCATGCAACCTAGCGGAAGATCCATATAAACTTCTTCAAATAATTCTCCATGTAGAAAGGAATTCTTCACATTAAATTGTTGTAATGGCCAATCTAGGTTTGCGGCTAATGACAACAACACACGAACAGTGTTGATTTTAGCTACAGGTGAAAATGTCTCTTTGTAGTCCATCACATAGGTTTGGGTGTACCCTTTTGCCACAAGTCTTGCTTTATAGCGTTCAACCGTGCCATTTTCCTTGTACTTCACAGTGTAAATCCATCGACATCCTATTGGCGTCTTCCTTGGTGGACATTCAACAAGTTCCCAAGTTTGCTACTTTTGCAAGGCATTCATCTCTTCATTCATAGCAGCTTTCGATCTTAGGTCAGCTAAGGCTTCCTGCACACTGTTAGGAATATTTAACTTTACTAGAAAGTTCAAGTTCATGTGTGGGTCTAGGAATACCCCTGGTTTGACGTGGTGGCAACTGTTTTTTTGGTGGTTGAGATACTCTATTAGAAACATCCTCAGTAGATGATTGGTGTGGTATATTGACGAGGGGCTTTCGCACATGAATGGAGATGGATTAGTGCTTTTCGATTGTGTCACTCCCTTCCGAGTCCGCCATTCATCACCATTCAAATCGATTCGATGTAATATGTTACAGGTTTACGTGGCGGCAAGTGCAGTGTTGCGATTCATTTGTAACTTCTTTTGCAACGTTTGTTGCGATTTACATTTATCGGCGAGGTGTAGGTGTTGCAGTTTCTGTTGCAACTTCTCTTGCAATATACATTCTGCGGTTTCTTTAGAGATCTGATATTCGAATTGTAAGGATTCATAATCTAGAGTCTGAATTTCCATCTGGTACTCCCCCTGAAGTTCAGACTCAGATGAGAAATACATGTTATTTTCTTGGAAAACCATATCCACTGTGATAAATATGTGTCAAGTTGGAGTAAGCCATCGGGTTTGTGTTGTTGGGCATGATGATTTAGCAACTAGGATAGTGATTGAACCTTACGATTATGATACCATTTTTAGAGTTGCAATAATGAAACAACCAGCAAACTGGAGCAAAACTGGAGCAAAGAACATGGCTAAAGTTTTTCATATGTCTTGTATTCATGGGAGTAGTACATTGCAATTTATAGGATTTCACCTAACTATTAAAATTAGGAAAGAAATTACATAATCTGGAAACCTTTCAAATTACAATCCTACAGCTATACAATATTTCAAAGAAATCCTCTTATTAAGGAATCCTGCAATCAAGGAATCTGTAAATCTTAATCAAATCTTCAACAATATAAATTAATGCTCTACTCTTAAAAGTTTGATTCGATTTTAATTTCAAGCTAAATCAAATCGAGCTTGAGGTTTCAACATTAAAATCAAGTCAAACTCAAACCAAACTTACACTACAAGAAAAGAGGCATTTTGCGTTGAGTATTTCGCGGCGTAACTAGGAGAGGAAGGAATGGAAGAAAGAAGAGAGGCAGAGTAGCTATGAGAGGGAGAGCCTTCTCCAATTCTTTGGAGACAAAGAAGAAGTCTGGTTGCTCTCTCCTTGGCTCATGCATTTATACCTAGATGACAACCCTGCGAGCCATTACCCTGGCGATGTTTCCCTTCTGAACCGAGGTAAACCCCTCGTTTGGAGATTTCTCATGCCTGTCGTGCGCAGCGGCCTGTCCTGTACGAACGTGCATCTCGATGTAGGGGGATGTCTCTCTTGACATCCGTACAGGCAAGCATTCCTCTACTTGGAGATGGTGCAAGAATCTACACGTGGCTCCCAGGGGAAGCAAGGTAGTTGGAGTGGTCCTGCGCCTTTACTCAACCGGGTGTAGCCATGTGTCCCATTTATTTTCCCCTATAACAGAACAAATTTATACTGAATACTCAAGAATGGAGAAGAAGACTTTAACTGGAGGACAAAGGAGTTGATAGATGAATACAAGTAGATTCTGGAGAAGAGTATACATTAGGAGATCAACAGAATTCCAAGATAAGAAAACATGCTGTGAATTGGTTAGCAAGAGAAGCTCGAAAGACATGCATAGATAAACTATATGAAGACCTTGGTCAGCTACCTTAAGGCCCTGTTTAGAGGACTGGTAGTCATGGTTTAGTATTGTAATTACTGTTTATCATTTTTGAAAAGATGGTATGGTATGGCATGGTTAATAAGCTGTTTGTGTTTGTTTTGATGGTATGTTATGATTGCAGAAATAATAAAATGACAAAAGAATAACCTAATATACAAATTAACGTGAAATAATATTAAATTCAATTATTTAAAATTCAAAAATTAAATTCAATTAAAGTATAAAAAGTTATTATTAAAATCTTACAAATTATACATCAAATTGTTACTCATCATTTTAAAATTGATAAAATTATAATAATATTAATACAAAAAATTATTAGGGATATTTTCGGTCATTGTGACTTTTGTTAGGTGAAGAGAGGAGGAACTGAGGTAAACTTGGTATTTACAAAAAAGTTATTAAGGATATTTTGACAGAAAAAATTTAGAACTATGGGAAACCACCAAATAGGTGGTTTGAAAAATCCATAAAAAGTTAGTTTTTAGCAATAAAAAACGATGAAAAACTATATCATATAAATAGAAATGAAAACAAATAATAAAGTAAATCATACCATACATTATTAAATCATAAAAAATCATAAAACAAACAAGATCTTAGTTACAAATTCAGAACCTTTTTTTTTTTTTTTTTTTTTTTTTTTGAAATGAGAACCTCTTCTAATAGAATTGGAATCATCTAGCTTTCAACATCTTTAGAATAAAGTGAGCAAAGCATGAAAGTGGAGCACCTTTAATCCCAAGAAGATCCTAGAAACCCAAATTTAATCCCAATCCAGCCAAGTGTGGATGAACCCACCCAAGGGGATCCCATGGACCAAAATGTAATCCCAATCCAGGCACTTAATCTTAATGGAAAAAAAGCCCTCCAAGGCGAATTTCCTACTACCACTTCTCTCAAACACAACAAAATCTATTGAACTTTGGAGCACACATTGGGCTAGACATGAACAAGATGGTCATCAGGCGCATAAAAGGCACATGGAACCTAATTTCAGATGAGGCATGGAAGCTTATACCTGCACGGTTCAAACAAAACAATCAGAACAATGAAATCTCCAAGACCAACACAAGAATCATGACTCGAGCACAAATGACCAAGAATAGGTCCTCACAAGCTCCACCACCCCCCTCTACAACAAAAAGGACCAGAGGAAGGCCCCGTAAACACAACCCCCCCGAGGAAACCCCTATACAAGCAATTCAAGCAGATACAGGAGAAACCTCAACACAAGAGGAAATAGAGGACACCTCCCTAGCCAATGACCTTCTAGCACTGGGGGCTTGGCCAGACAAAAGAATCATAACAACCGCAAAACAAGTGGGAGTAGACTTGGAAAACCAGGGGAAACCCACCATTCTTTTACTCCAACACCTAAGGGAGAAGTAGCACTCTGACGATAAACAGGGGAACAGGGGTATCTAAACCACTACCCCCAAACACCGGGCCACACCAAGTTATATAATGAAGGTAATTACATGGAATGTAAGGGGCTTGGGGAAACCCAAAAAAGATTCCTCATCAGGGGCTACATACAGGCCCAGAATGTCGATGTTTTCTGCCTACAAGAGACAAAACTCGACAAGATGGACCAAAACACCTAGAGAACAATCGGCGGCAACACACATGGAGGACATATCACCCTCCTGGTAGTCAACACCAGGGGGGTTGTTACATCGGTTCGAAGGAATAAGACCTAGCGTTGATTTCAAGCCACACGGGGACCTTCACAGTCACAACAAGATTCCGGTCCAAAGTCTCCGGCAAGGAATGGATGTGCACCATGGTGTATGGACCATGTGAGAGAGTTCGCAAACAACTCTTCTGGGATGAGCTGCGCAACATACTCCAATTATGGGATAGACCCTAGATAGTGCGAGGCGACTTCAACACAACCCGGAATAGGGAGGAGAGGAGCACAAGCCCTCATAATTGGAGAGAACAACAGGATTTAACCGAAGTAATAAAGGATTTACAACTGCTAGACCCACCACTTAGAGGGCGATAATACACATGGACAAACAACAAAGAGACCCCAAGCTTTGCCAGATTAGACAGGTTCCTTCTCTCGATGGAATGAGCAATAGAACAGCCACGAATATGGCAACAAGCACTCCCACACATGAGATCAGACCATGCAACCGTTTCCCTTGAATGCGGAGAATACAAAAGGAAAGCCTATCCTTTCAGATTCAACTGGGCATGGGCCTCAAAAGAGGACCTCTGTGAACAAGTAAAAATATGGTGGACGGAATGCACAGACCAGGGACACGGAACCTACATATTTTCCAAAAAAATCTCACAATTACAGAGAAACCTAAGACAGTGGAGCATAAAAGAGAATGAAAGACAAACCACCAGGAAAACAGAACTACTCACCGGAATAGAAGCAGCTGACATCACCCTGGAACAAAGGCCACTTACACAGGAAGAGTAACACCTGCTAAACTCCCAGCAAAGGGAATATGAGAGGTTCATTATCTAAGAAGAGACCTTATGGTGACAACGATCCCGGATAACCTGGCTGAAGGAGGGAGACAAAAATACAAAATTCTTCCATGCAGTAACAAACCAAAGGAAACGCAAAAACTGGATCAATCAACTACAACAATAGTGAAGATCGATCACCAATCCAAACGAGATAGCAACATCAATCCAAGACCACTTCAGAGCCCTATTTGGAACTACACGAACACAAAGACTAATCACAAATTGGACAACTCTATTCCAAAGTAAGGAACGAGTGGATTTGGATCATCTTGAAGCCCCTTTCGCGGAGGAAGAAATATACCTTGCAATCAAGGAACTGGAGGTTGACAAAGCCGTAGGGCCAGACGAGTTCCCTATAACACTCTACCAACAAGGGTGGTAGTTCATTAAGGGAGATCTACAAAAGATTTTCCTGGAGCTACACCAAGAAAGAGCAAACTTGGAAAGCATTAATTGGGCACACATCATCCTCATACCCAAGAAGGAAGCAGTATCAACCATAGGGGAATACCGCCGAATCAGCCTCCTCAACTGCTCCATGAAAATAATGACCAAGGTCCTCGCAAACCAACTACAACAGGTTATCGCGAGGCTGGTACATGACAACCAAACAGTATTCATCAAGGGTCGTTGTATACAAGACAACATCGTAGCTGCAGAGGAACTGATACACAGGATAAATCAAGGGTGAGGAAACGGATCGCTGATGAAAGTTGACTTCAAAAAGGCTTTTGATAGTGTTGACTGGGAATTCCTTCTAGAAGTAATGCAAGCAAGAGGATTTGGACGGAAATGGAACAGTTGGATTAAAGCTATCCTATACTCCTCGAAATCACAATTCCTCATCAATGGGTCCCCCACTGGTTTTGTGAGACACAAAAGAGGACTCAGACAAGGCGACCCACTATCCTCTCTCCTGTTTATATTGGTAACAAACATCCTCACCGCCATGCTGACCAAAGCAAATGAGGCGAACCTACTCCGAGGAATAACATATGGGCCTAGGGAAGGAGAAGAAGTTACATCCCTATTATATGTGGATGATCTGCTCATCTTCTGCACAAGGGGACCAGCATAGTTCAACATTCTAAAGCTCATCTTTCATTTATTTGAGGGTATCTCCGGTCTCAAAGTAAACTTCAGGAAAAGCGTGTACAACCCTCATAACACGACAAGAATGATGAACTGTACCCTCGAACAACTCCCAACTCAATACCTGGGCCTAAATATATCAAGATCAAGGTCAAAATAGGAGGACTGGAAAAGGCTCACCGACAAGATTAAAAAGAAACTTAGTGGTTAGAAAGGACGACTAATGTCAACAGGCGGGCGAATCACATTGCTCAACTAAGTGCTATCGGCAATCCTAACCTACTGGATGGCAACTTACAAACTCCCGAAATGGGTGATCAAAGACATCGAGGGGACACAACGAGACTTCATGTGGAAAGGACCTGCCCAATCCATAAACGCCTACAGACTGGTCAACTGGGAGCGACTATATCGACCAAAAGAGCAAGGGGGTTGGGGAATACTCAATCTCCTAAAATTCAACGACGCACTCCTTGGCAAGTGGTGGTGGAGACTATTGAGGGGAGAAGCTGGCATCCGCGGCAAAATCATAACACACAACTACTACCCAGGTGGCACACTCGGACAACAGATCAGAACCCAAAGAAACGTCTCCTATTTCTGAAAAGGAGTCTTGGAACAGAGGGATATCATCACCGCCAACACAAAAATAACGGTGGACAATTGACAATCCACAAACTGGTGGCACGATAGATGGATGGTCAACCGAGCACCCAACGACCTATTCCATGATTTGAAAGAGTTGATAGCTGCAGAAGATCTCACCATCGCCGAGGCGCATCAATGGCTACAAAGAGGAGAACCCCTCCTTAGACAGGGCCCGCTGACAACACAGATGCACAAACATTACAACCAGATGGCCCAACACATCATCAACGACCTCACCCAGGAACCTGATGGAAGCGAGTGGGCCCTCACACCCAATGGACAATTCAGTATCAAATCATTATACCAGTTCAAGATCGATAGAGGTATGAGGAGCCCTCTACCACACACCTTCTAGAAAACACCCTGCCCTACCAAAGTCAAGCTCTTTGCCTAGTTAGCATGGGATGACAAGATCCTCACACTGCAAAACGTGTCTAAGAGGCAATGGAACGGGGAACGTATCAACTGCTATATCTGTGATGCGAACAAAGAATCAACGGCCCACCTCCTCCTACACTATGAATATTCAAGACAAATCTAGGAACATTACTGCAACCTCTTCGCACTAGGTCGACTCCCCACCAGGATACAAGATCTGTGGGGATGACACAATGGCCAAACGCATGGCACGGGAGACTCAAATGGGATGGCATCTAGTGGTAATGGCGGTAGCATGGAGTATATGGTTAGAACGCAACAGGAGATGCTTTCAGACTAAATAACGTGTTTACAGACAGTTGATCAGGAGCATTGACTACCTAATATACTCTCATGGATCGACATGACTTATGAAGCAATAAGGGCAAAACTACGGACACTAGAGCCCCTGATTAAGCAGAGCCTTAATGTCGTGCGGGACCACATGAAAGGACAACAAGGCCCACCAGACATCAACTCAGATTTCGAGGACGAAGCAACACTGGGCCAAGGTAGCGATGAGAGACCCCCTTGAACCTCATACTTATCCATGTAAAATACCCGATTCCAACTAAGGTCGGGCTACATGTAATCATGTCCACCAAATTAAGGACAATTTCTAAATTAATAAATGTGTTTTATACACCTTTTCAAAAAAAAAAAAAAAAAGTGGAGCACCTGCATTCATTTGTTTTTTTCTTTTCATTCATCAACTTCTCTTAGGAGTGGTAACTAATTTTCCTGATCATAGTGGTTCACTTTTTTATTTTAATTTTAATTTAAAAAACAGAAATAATTAGGATCATTTTGAAATAGAGATTCATAAAAGTGATAAAAATAGTAGGTGGGAAGTGAATTCTCTTGATAATCATCTATTTCCCATTTTTATTGGTTAGAAAAAAAATCCAAATCATATTTATGTGATAAGTTTTGATATAGTACTTGAAGATTAAATAAATTTAATAAACAATTTTATTTTGAATATAATGAGATAAATTTAAAATAATTTATTTCATTAAAACCAAATAATGTTAATATTTTGATAATATTTTAGCAGAACTTTCTTTAAGCTTCCAAATAGATATGATAACCGAGATTCTAAAGAACTCGGGAATAAAGGACAACCCGAATCCCAAGAGCTGTCAAGCTACTCAGACGTTGTCACTTCAGGGATAGAAGGGGTGTCCACACAACAATGACCATGATGACAATAAATTGGTTGGATCATGACCCAAGGCACAGGAGGAGAACAAAAGAGAAGAGACATGCAAAGAGGAAGTAAGTTCATTTTGGAACCAAGACTCGAGCCTCCCACTAACTTAGTTGGATATGGGCATCAACGCCCATCCCCCTCTTTCTATTCTGTTTGTGTCCCTTTCTCAGGTGGATTCTCAGGAAAACACCTTTGACACAACCCTCAACATTTGAAGATTTTATCCGTTGGCCTTGACCGGAGTTGGAGGAACTTGTTTTTGCGCCAACAAAATAGTTTCTTTAATTATTTTAAGAATTTCTATTGTAAGGTTGGCTCATTTTGTAGGACCTATTTGTTATACAAAAATGCAAAATTATGGGGTTTCTTTTGCAAAACCTTTTATGACTTTAATTTGGAAAATTATTATATTTATCAAAACTTTATAAATATGAGGCCTATAATGCAAAACATATTTTGGATTTTATCATACAATCTAAAACCTCATATGTTGAAGGACTTTTATGAAAACTTCAATTCTTATCCCGTTGAAAAGGTACCCGTTGAACAGAGGCACGTCTCGCGGAATGAGCGCGAGTAGGCGCTATCTGTTGGAGATCACTATTAAAAAGGGAACATGGGAGGAGAAAAGAATAATTGATTTTTATTTTTTGAGTTTTTTAGGTTTTCCTCTGATTTCCTTTTGGATAAAAACTTGTGCCTTTTATGTCATGTTTTCCTGCTGTGTTGTATCAAAGCCAACCCTCGACCCCTTCTGTGACGTGCACCACCGGAGGGAGGAGAAGTATCTCCGTCAAACATCGCCATGGAAGCCTTGCACGTGGCGACGAATAGTTTTTCTGGGACAGCGTATTCACGCGCTTCTCTGTTAATTAATCTCTGTAAGGCATCTGGTAAGATTTTTGATTTTCTGATTATTTAGATTTACTATTTTCCAATCTTATCATGTTAGGTTTCAACTTTCACTATTTTCCCAATCCGCAAATTAGAACACTGCTAGACTTAATTTATAACATTATCACATATCTTATCTATTTTATCTTTGAATATATTTTTATTTATTATGCTTTGAATCAGAAAATTAGTATTTGAGGTTTTATTTATAATGTCATTACATATCTTATCCTTTTAATCTTAAAATATTTTATTGCTTTGAATCTAGAAATTAGTATGCTATTAGGTTTTCTTCATAATGTTTTTATCTTTAAATTTATCATTAATTATCATGTTCTAAATCTGCAAATGAGCATGTTGTTAGGTTTATTTTATAATATTATTACATGCATTATCCACTTGCTCTTTAAACGTGTTGCTAGTTGTAATATGCATTATCCACTTGCTATTTGTATGATGCTTTAACATTTCACAGTTTATCATACTTTGATTATGCAAATTAATATAATTTGGGATGTTATTCATGATGCTATTATTTCAATTAAATCCTTGATTTTTCAACACTATTAATTTAGTATGCGGGGACGAGAGCTCTTATGAGACTTAGGATAGAGAGCATGACAGACAAAGGGTTGGTAGTTTCAAAGCACTCTCCCTTTTTCCTCCCTTCTCTTTTTGGGTTATTTGAAGATTAACCTATATAAAACCACATGTCTGTTAATTTTTTGAAGCTTCTCAAATTTTTGAAAATTTATTTATTTCTCTTAGTTAATTACTATGTTATGTTTCAGATTTTTCATTAACATTTTCTTAATTAATTGTGATTTCTCAAATTAACATGAGTCACCAAGGTTGAATTTCAACAAGTCTGCAAAAGATGTGTTGAGGCAATTAGAGTTCGGTCACTATGATGCCGACTTTGAGGATGGACTCTCAGAAGACAAGGGAAATCATAGAAGAAAAAGGCAGGAGTCTACATTCTCTTTTTGTGTTCTTGATGTTGATCTGGAGTGAAGAAGAAGGCACAAGTAGCAGTGGTGCTATTGTGTATTGTTAGTGCAATTTGGTTTGGTTGGCAATATTTGACACAAGTTCACTTGGTCAACAAGGTGATGTTCACGTTGCTTGGGTGATACAAATCAAGATTGAGATTATTCATGAATAGAAAGGAGTTGATTGGTGAATTGATTTGGCAAGATATTAGTGATTGATGAGGTGCTGGATTGAAGCCAAATCAAGGGATAATTGGACACCATATTTGGATGATTGAAGAACAAATATGGAGTCAATCAATGGTGCATGATGAGCCAAGTTGTGACCAAACTTGGAAAGAGATTGGAGGAGCCAATCTAACAAGTCAACCTTGCATGATCGAGATGAAGGTTGATTGAGGTGTTCGCGCTATGGTGAAGTACGACTGTGATGGGTTGAGTACGCGACGGAGAGGTGCAATGGATGCTGTAACCTTGGTCGAGTTCGGCAGCCAGAACATGTTGCAACTCTTGTTACAACTAAGTTGCAACAGCCAGAATTGGAAGGAGTCTAATTTATTAGCTGCGGAGATTATAGCGATACTAAAAAAGGAATGCGACATCTTAGGGATGTCGTGCATCTACTGAAGACCCTGCTGGATATTGACGGTGGTTTCTGGAGAGAAAAACCTGAGAGGTCAGATGGGAGAAAAACACCGGCAATATTGAGGGGAGAGGGGTGATGATGTTTGTATGAGTGTTACTTGTTTGTACACTTTTTTTTTTCATCCTCTTTTAGTGGATTTTCATCTCCGGGCATGGCACCCCAGATGTAGGCTTTGTAGCGAACTGGGTTACCACCTTCTGTGTCCCCTTTCTTGTGTGATTTTGCTTGTTTGTGTGTGAATGTTTTTGTTATTATTCTCTAATCATTCTGTGAGTAGTGAGTTGCAATCTGTGTTGCAACATATCATATAACAGGCAAACAACCCAGCAGAACTTTCAATTGGTATCAGAGCCAGTCGCCGGAGTATACCTTGCTTTCAAGGTCGGTGAAGTCCTTGAAGGAGTTCAGTCAATGACCGGAAGGAAAGGAGTCTCCAGCTGCTATCTAGCACTTTTAAATGAAGCAAACTATGCATATTGGAAGGTGCGCATGAGGACATACATCAAATCTATAGATGAAAGAGTTTGGACTGTCATAGAAGATGGATGGGAACCTCCATCATGTCTTGATGCTGAGAAGAATAAGGTCGAGAAGAAGAAAAGCAATTGGACCCAAGAAGAACTAAACAAAGCCAATGCTAATGGAAAAGCCCTAAATGCAATTTTTGGTGGAGTCGATGAAGCGCAGTTCAAATACATTGCAACATGTGACTCGGCCAAGGAAGCATGGGACATACTTCAAAGAATACATGAAGGAACAGATCTGGTACGCACTTCAAAACTACAAATGTTAACATCTAACTTTGAACGTCTCAGGATGGAGGAAGAGGAGACCATCTGCAGTTTCAATAGCAAATTAATGGACATTGCAAATCAGGCTTTCCAGCTTGGGAAGAAATTTTCTGATGAGGAACTAGTTCGAAAAAACCTGCGGTCACTACCTAGGAGATTTGAAGCAAAGGTAACTGCAATTGAAGAGGCTCGAGACATTCATGCTCTGAGATTGGATGAACTAATGGGGTCACTACAGGCTTTTGAAATGAACCTGAATTTTGAAAGAAGGAAAGAGATAACTTCCAGTGTAGAGGCAAAGAAGGTGACACAACATGAAGATGAAAATATGATGTCCATACTCCGTGACATCAAGAAATTGGTCAAACAAGTCATGTCCAAGAAAAGCTACCCCTGTAGAAGTAAGTGGAAGAATCAAGTGGAAGATGTAAAAAATTACAACAATATTCGGTGTTGGGGGTGTGGAAAGACAGGTCATCTACAACGAGGATGTAGAAATATAAAAAGGAAAAGGGAAAATGTAACTACCTCTATTACAGATGTTGTAGAAACTAAGCGGAGAGACAGTGTGTCAAAGGAAAGTCAAGAAGCACATGCCCTGTGCAGTAACTACGTCGCATTCACCTCTCAGTTAAAGGAAAAAGCTAGTTTCAGCAGATGGAAGGGTGTTGCAAGTGGTGTTACAACATCAGGTACAACTTCTGAAGGAAGAGTCAAGATACAGCAGAAAAGATTAATCCTTGCATGTTACCACTGTGGAGAGAGTGGACACATGAGGTCAAGATGCAGAAAGTTGAAAGAAGATCTAAAGAATGGAAGAGTACTTGGGTTTGAACAGATAACCAGAAGCAGGAGAATCAAAGGAAAGACTTATATGACCAGACAACTGTGGATAAGAAAGCAGAATCCAAAGAGAGTAGTTTCAAAAAAGAAAAGGTGGGTTCAAAAGACAGATGAAAGAAGTCTAGTAGCATACACTTCTGGACAAAAAGCTTCAAAAGATGATTGGTACTTTGATAGTGGTTGCTCAAGGCATATGACATGAAACAAAGATCTTCTCACTAGTTACAAGAGATGTGAGATCGGGCATGTTACTTTTGGTGATGGTCAACAAAATCCAGTGATTGGAAGAGGAATGTTGTTGATGTCAGGTGTACCACAATTGAAGAATGTTTTGCATGTGAAAGGCATGAAAGCTAATCTTGTGAGCATTAGTCAACTATGTGATCAAGATATGGTTGTCAAGTTTACCAAGGACGGTTAATGCGATCTATGATAACAACAATGAGTGTGTTCTAACTGGGTTCAGATCATCAGACAACTGCTATCTGCTGCAGAAGTCACAAGTATGTTACAACTCATCTTACGACATGACAGACATCTGGCATCAGAAACTTGGGCATCTAAATTTTAGAGATTTAATGAAGATTGCTGAGATGGGAGCTGCAAGAGAATTACCAAAGCTTGTACAGAAAAAGAATGGTGTATGTGGTGCATGTCAGTTGGGAAAGCAGAAATGTACTACTCACAAAGTGTTGCAGTTCACTGTTACAACAAGAGTACTAGAACTACTACACATGGACCTCATTGGACCTACACAAACAGAAAGTCTGTCAGGAAAGAGATATATCTTTGTGTGTGTTGATGACTATTCTAGATTTACATGGGTAGACTTTCTCAGAGACAAGTCAGAGACATTTGCAGCATTCAAGAAGCTCTGCACACAGCTTCAAAATGAGAAGAATTGTTCTATTGGAAAGATTGTCCGAATCCGAAGTGATCATGGGAGAGAGTTTGAAAATGCACAGTTTGCCGAATTTAGTAGAGAACATGGAATTCAACACGAATTCTCTGCTCCTATAACTCCTCAACAAAATGGGGTAGTTGAACGCAAGAATCGGACACTCCAAGAAATGGCCAAAGTAATGCTGAATTCCAAGGAACTCCCCACTAGATTCTGGGCAGAAGCAATCAATACCGCCTGCTACATTATAAATAAAGTGTATCTTCGTCCTTCTACATCTATGACACCTTATGAAATTGGAAAGGAAGAAGACCCAGTGTTAGCTACTTTCATATCTTCGGTAGTAAGTGTTATATTATGAAAGATAGAGATCAACTCGGAAAATTTGAAAAGAAGAGTGATGAAGGAGTGTTTTTGGGGTACTCCACAAACAACCGAGCTTATTGGGTGTATAACTCAAGGACCAATAAGGTAATGGAATCTAAAATGTTGTTGTTGATAACTATGTCAATCAGGCATATATTGAGGAGACTCACAGTCCTGCAGAAGAGCCCAACGATCTGAATATTCAGAGCAGTGAACTCAATGTTGATGATGTACAAGAAGAACAGCCGGTTGCAACACCACCTGTAACACTAGATACTGCTCAAGATACAGACAGACAGCAAGTCACAACTTACATTACAACACAAGTTACGACCAACGACACCGGATCAGAGATTGATGCAGAAGAAAGACATGATGAACACAGATCAGTAGAAAACATTCTAGAGCCATCCTCACGAGTATGGAAAAACCATCCAATACAGGAGGTGATTGGTAATGTCGACAAAGGAAGACGTTCTCGCAACACAAAAAGAGTAGATTACAGAGAACTAGCTGGATACATGTGCTTTAATTCTCTCATCGAGCCTAAGAATGTGAAGGAAGCATTGACTGATGAATATTGGGTTACAGCTATGGAAGAAGAGCTCAATCAGTTTGTCAGAAATGAAGTGTGGACCTTGGTTTCTAGACCCAAAGATGTAAATGTCATTGGAACAAAGTGGATCTTCAAAAACAAAACGGATGACAAGGGCAATATTGTTAGAAACAAGGCAAGGCTGGTTGCTCAAGGGTACACTCAAGTAGAAGGAATAGACTTTGATGAGACATTTGCACCAGTTGCCAGGTTAGGGTCCATCAGGCTGTTGCTGGCAGTGGCTTGTTGCATGGGGTTCAAACTGTATCAGATGGATGTCAAAAGCACTTTTCTCAACGGGATCCTAAATGAAGAAGTGTATATGGAACAACCGAAAGGTTTTGAAGATCCTTAGAATCCAGATCATGTCTACAAGTTGAAGAAGGCCCTCTATGGTCTAAAACAAGC
The DNA here is from genome assembly GCA_026586065.1 of Dioscorea zingiberensis. Taxonomy (NCBI): domain Eukaryota; kingdom Viridiplantae; phylum Streptophyta; class Magnoliopsida; order Dioscoreales; family Dioscoreaceae; genus Dioscorea; species Dioscorea zingiberensis. The sequence goes on along the minus strand of JAGGNH010000025.1, from coordinate 172,010 downwards.
TCCCCGTGCTTGGTATGAACGACTCACCAGTTTTTTACTTGAGAAAGGATATCAAAGAGGGGGAGTCGACACAACACTGTTTATTAGAAGAACGCAAGGGAATCTCATGGTTGCACAAATCTATGTCGATGATATTGTGTTTGGATCAACATCTCAGCAGCAAGTGGATGAATTTGTACTACTTATGCAGCAGGAATTTGAGATGAGTATGGTAGGAGAATTGAGCTACTTTCTGGGATTTCAGATTAAGCAGAGCACTGATGGCATCTTCATCTCTCAAAGTAAATATGCTAAGAATCTTGTGAAGAAGTTTGGGCTAGAAAATGCAAGACATGTTAGAACACCAATTGGTGTTGGTGACAAGTTATCTAAGGATGAACATGGTAAAGATGTGGATCCCAGCCTGTATAGAAGCATGATTGGCAGCTTGTTATATCTTACTGAAAGTCTTCCTGATATCTGTTTCAATGTTGGGGTTTGTGCTCGTTATCAGTCTGCACCAAAACAATCACACCTAAATGCAGTTAAAAGAATCATTCGCTATGTTAGAGGTACTACTGAATATGGCATCTGGTACTCGCGAGATTCTAATGCACACTTGGCAGGTTACAGTGATACTGACTGGACAGGCAACATAGACAATCGTAAGAGTACTTCTGGAGGATGTTTCTACCTAGGCACACATCTGGTTACCTGGTACAACAAGAAGCAGAGTTTCATTTCACTTTCTACAGCTGAAGCTGAATACATCTCTGCAGGGAGTTGTTGTACACAACTGTTGTGGATGAAGCAAATGCTTGAGGATTATGGGTTGCCACAAGGACCGATGACTGTATTTTGTGACAATAAAAGCCATTGATATCACCAAAAATCCTGTGCAACATTCCCGAACAAAGCACATTGACCTTCGACATCATTTTATTCGCGATTTGGTTGAGAACAAGATTGTTGTCATGGATCATGTTGCAACAGAAGAGCAACCCGCTGACATTTTTACAAAGCCCCTTGACTCTACCAGATTTGAGTATTTGCGGGGTGCATTAGGCCTGTGTCGCGTTTGATCCCTATGGGGAGGACCTGCAAACGACCGTATCTCATTTGCCTACATGTCGTTTGCAGTGAAAGTAAGTCAGGCTATCTGACAGGGGGAGTTAGAACTGCCGTTGCAACAGACAGTGTTTCCGGTTCCTCATTCTCGACTTTGTCATTATGTGCCACAAAGGGGGAGGAGTAAGTCTGCCAGTTCCTCTTTTTTTTTTTTTCTGTTAGTGACTGACTATTGTGTGTTCAGTGTTTGTTCAGTATTGTGTCAAATAATGCCAAAGGGGGAGATTGTTAGTGCAATTTGGTTTGGTTGGCAATATTTGACACAAGTTCACTTGGTCAACAAGGTGATGTTCACGTTGCTTGGGTGATACAAATCAAATTGAGATTCTTCATGAATAGAAAGGAGTTGATTGGTGAATTGATTTGGCAGGATATTAGTGATTGATGAGGTGCTGGATTGAAGCCAAATCAAGGGATAATTGGACACCATATTTGGATGATTGAAGAACAAATATGGAGTCAATCAATGGTGCATGATGAGCCATGTTGTGACCAAACTTGGAAAGAGATTGGAGGAGCCAATCTAACAAGTCAACCTTGCATGATCGAGATGAAGGTTGATTGAGGTGTTCGCGCTATGGTGAAGTACGACTGTGATGGGTTGAGTACGCGACGGAGAGGTGCAATGGATGTTGTAACCTTGGTCGAGTTCGGCAGCCAGGACATGTTGCAACTCTTGTTACAACTAAGTTGCAACAGCCAGAATTGGAAGGAGTCTAATTTATTAGCTGCGGAGATTATAGCGATACTAAAAAAGGAATGCGACATCTTAGGGATGTCGTGTATCTACTGAAGACCCTGCTGGATATTGACGGTGGTTTCTGGAGAGAAAAACCTGAGAGGTCAGATGGGAGAAAAACACCGGCAATATTGAGGGGAGAGGGGTGATGATGTTTGTATGAGTGTTACTTGTTTGTACACTTTTTTTTTTCATCCTCTTTTAGTGGATTTTCATCTCCGGGCATGGCCCCCCAGGTGTAGGCTTTGTAGTGAACTGGGTTACCACCTTCTGTGTCCCCTTTCTTGTGTGATTTTTGTGTGTGAATGTTTTTGTTATTATTCTCTAATTATTCTGTGAGTAGTGAGTTGCAATCTGTGTTGCAATATATCATATAACAGGCAAACAACCCGGCAGAACTTTCATGTATATTGCCACGGAAGAATTCAAAGCTGACCGAAGGAAGGAAGGCCTGCAAAGGATCAAAGAATTCCAGAGGGAGGGGTCTCGATCAGACAAAGACCCGAGGCAGGGAGAACCAAGGCCTCGGAAAGAGCCAGACCGAGGTCGGGATCAACCTCCACGACGAAAGGATCAAGCCCCCCCGATTTTCGAGGAGGTACAACACCTATACCACCTAACACTTGCAGAGAAAATATCTTGATGTAGATACATCACAAGAAAATCCTGAAGCAGCAGAATCCCATCAAGGAATCCGGGGCTATGAAGCGCAGTAAAAAGTTCTGCGCTTACCACCAAGTCAAGGGCCACTCAACTGAATATTGCGTCCAACTCAAGGACGCAATTGAAGATCTCATCAGGGCTGGGAAGCTTGATTAGTTCCTGCCACAACAGCGGACACCCAAAGAGGACCCCGCCACAGCGAGCTGCACCAGAGAAAGATGTCCCCTTACTCTTCATCACTGGAGGCCCAGGCTACAGAGGGGAAAGCTCCTCATCTAGAAGAAATTAAAGCGGTTCATTCTCTCCGTCGTGGTTACCTTTTATAAAAATGGTGTACTAAGACCCCAGAGGTTTACTAAATCCCATATGAACTTTTAAGTATATATGTTTCAATAATTTAAACAAACTTCTTCTATAAATTTAGATGGAAAAACTTTTAATAATTTAGATTCCCAATTCCTCCCATACCAAATTAACTTATTGGTTTAAAAAATAATTAACTAGAATATAAGAACTTAGCATTGACAACTTTTAAAACAAAAAGCTTCTGCTTTTTGTTTCTTGAAACAATTCAAAGGAGAGAATTGTTATATATATTCTACTTCATGACTTACTATTAACTTTTCTTCCTTCAAATTCATCCCAAGAGGATGAGTGCATTTTAAACTCAAGAACTCTTTGCAGTATTAAACATTAAAAATATGTGATTTGATCATGAAAATAGTTGTGTTTAGATTGATGTATGCAAATAAGATGTTATAGAAACATGTATAATTCTATTTTTATGCACTACAAATGTATAACTAATAATACACAAAACTGATTACACTATTCATGATCTATTAGAGTTAAATAGTTAGAAATTTAAATAATTTCTTAATTAATCCATATAATAAAGAATTTCTATAATGAAAACTAACTTAACAAAAGGTTGTGAAAAATGAAATACATAAATATTATTTATTTTCTATTAACTATTTGACTAATATAAAGGCAATTGGAGAATAGTGAATTTTATGAATTCTATTCCCAATTAACAGCAAACCAAATATACACTTTTTTTAATTATTATCTTCAAATAAAAAAATATCATCTCTATATTTTAAAAGGGAAATTAATTATAGATCCTGGCACCGTTTACTTTTTCCCTATAGGTCCCTGAGGTAGGTGTGTGGGGGTAGCAAATAATGGGAGGGGGGTCCCTGGTTATTGTTTCCAGGGACCTATAAATAATTTGCTCTATTTTAAATCCTTAAAAAAAAACAAACAAATATACACTTTATGAGACAATGTATAAATTTATGTCACTTAAACGGTTAATTTTAATGTATAGATAATTTCTTCGGATTGTTTTTTGAGTATCATGCACTTTTTTTTTTTTGACTTGGGCGACAACCTCCGAGAGATGTCGTCAAGGGACGTGCATCTATGCAAAGAACACCCGAAGGTTCACTGTAGCACGGAGCACCCGAAGGCTCACGCGGTGTGAAACATACAAAGGCTCACACAAAAATGCAAGCCCTCACCCCATGTGGGGAGATTCAAACGTGGGTTCTTTCCCAAACGAACCCCTTAACAGGAAATCCTAGTATCAAATGACCCGAAGGCTGTTGGTTGCACTGTCTAGTGTGGTGTTCATCTTCTCTACTACATGAGTGCTATCCTTATTGGATGCTCTTCTACCTTTTGGGGACATCTGAATTGACACAACAGTAATTACACTGCACCAGTTCAAGTGGTTATCGGATGTTCTTCTACTAAATATGATTTTTTTAATGAAAATGTATATTACAAATTAGAATTTTACTATAGGTGTTATTGTACATAAGCTTGATGATGGTGATGTATGCATTTTGGATATTATTAATCTCATCTTCAAGTTTAATATTTATTCTAATATATTCTTAATCCCTATATATCCAAACACTATTGAATTTGTCAATGTGATTTGAGAGTTTTCTTTTGCATATTAGTGTTTTTGAATGGTTATTTATAGATTAACATAATCAGAGAGTTTTTTTTTTAATAATATTGTAAGACCCGCTCCGAAATAAATAGAAATTTTTATTTATTATTCTCAGGATTTATTAAGTGTATATTTAATAAATGGTAAGCGGGGAAATTTATGAAAAATTCTAATGGTTTGATTAATCCGAATTAATTAAGTGTTAATTAATCCAACTTAATTATTGAGGAAAGAAAACAGACAAATGTATAATTCCCGGTAAAGTAGAGCTGATCGGGTCAAAATATGGGAATATCGGATCTGACCAGTTATAAAGAGGAATTAATTATTAAATGTAGACCCGGCTCCGCGTGGCCGATACATATCCGGAAAATGTGGATCTCGGTCGGGCCTAAGAGTTTAAATAATATTTTATTTAAAAGAAAAAAAAAGAAAAAAAGTAAATTAAAAAGAAATAATAATTATTATTATTGTTATAACTTTATGAAAGTTATAAGAATTAGGAGAGAGAGAGAGAGAGAAATCCATCATCTCTCTCCCTCTCGTTTCTTCTCCACCGAGCTCGACCCGAGCTTCAGTGCGCCTTTCTTCTCTCCGTCGACGACGACCAATCTCCGTAGAGAGAGAGCCGGTGTCTTTCCTTCACGCGCACGCACGGTCCCTTGCCACCGGCCGCCCAACATCGCGCTCCTCGTGGCCTTGCTCGCGCCCAACAGGAGCTACGCGTCCACGACCGGCCGCACCCCCCACGGGCCGCGCACCCCGCTACCACTGCTAGCCAGGCGTTGACCGCGCCCTGGCTGCCCCTTCTGCGCCGGAGCCTCGTCGCACCGCCTGGCCGGCCAGCCCACCCCGGCTGTTATCCTCGTCGCGATGCGCCCAGCCGACGCCGCCTCTAGCCGTGATTTCAGCGCCCCGACACCGCGACGATCTGCAGTCTTATGCGCCATCCTCTTCATTTCCTCTCCGACAGTGAGCTCCTTGGGGGTAAACCCTATCATCAACTAGCTAATTAAAGTTTAGGGTTGGGGAAAACCCTAAATGAAGCATGATTAGAGTTCTTACTTGAAGAAATTATATGCATGTGTATGGGTTGTGAGAGTATTGATGGAATGGTTTAATTCATGATGCTAATGTGTGAATGATTGTATTAATTTTCGGGGCCCTATAATTAGGGGAGGTGTCGCCGAATTTTCATGAAAAATTATAGGAGTTAATACCCTAATTAAATCCTAGATATCATGTTATCATGCTTCTAGGTTTTAGAAGAGTAAATCTTTGCAATATATGATTAATTAGGGTTTTAAGGTTATGGATTTAAGTGGTCATGGATGCCACAGATTTTATGTGGATGATTTCTTAAATTCTAATCGTTGTATGATGGAATGTTTGTATAATTTTCGGAGCCAGATAAACAAAGGGGGTGCTGTAGAATTTTCGAGGAAATCTTAAGTAGATTATAGTTGATTGAATCTCCATGAGCATGCTTAGTACTTAGTTACATATAAGGAACATACTTGAAGCTTTTAGAGCTAAGGTTTCTTATTGAACAATTCTGTATTTTGATTCTATAGAAATACGAAGATCATGATTAACACTTAGTCACTCTTAAGGAGAGCATGTATATAAGAACTGTCTATTCAGAGATGACTAATAAGAACATGTTAGAGGCCCTATTGGCTAAATAATGGTTTTATTGGATGCATGAAATTGAAATAAGTAAGGGATTCTCTGTTATAGCAAGTCTCCTAGTAATGATATGAATTTACTATCCTTCTTGATTGATTTTGGTGGCATAAATTATTGTGGAATTTACTGTTAGTTTAAATGGGTTCCTTGAACTCCAAGAGACTTGAAATTGGTTGTATGAGAGGACATAGGAGAGTGTGCATTAAAATGGACAAAGCTTGAGATGTTATTGCTTACTCAGGGTTCATAGTAATCCTAAAGTTCTTGGTAATGGGAATTTGATTCTGATGATCCCAATAGTTCGAGGATGTATTTAAACTAATAAAAATGGTACTGGCAGGTGTTGTAGGGCTCTAACCTATCAGTTATAAATTTAAAAGCCGACATTTCGATAAACTCACGATTTGGGTAATTAAATGCATGTAATGCATTCAGATTGTTATGAAATGTTATGTGATGAACATTTACCATGTTTAGGACGTGGTGAGGTGGTCGAGGACCTAAGTGGAAGGCTCGGACCTGGGTAGGTCCTGGAAGCGAATAAGGTAGGCTTTCGCACTTCGTGCCTTGTGAGTATTTCGGACTCCTACCTTGCTTGGGATTTCTGTTTCTATATCTCTTTGAGATGTTGAACATATATTCGAGATGGTTGGTTTTCCTTGAGTATATGCTTCTGTTCTGCTTTCCATCTCCTTGAGAACTATGTTTGTTTGTATATTCGAGATGAGTAGTTCCTCGGATATATGCTTTCTGCTATGTGTATTTTGTAGGATGTCGCACGGGTGCTGTGAGTATTTCTAACTCATAGTATTCTATTGATTCATGTTGTTGTTGTACTAGATGGATATTGGAGTCCATCTTTTGATACCTGCTCTGTCTGTTGACATGTTATGCTTGTTGCATTTGTTTGAGCTTGTATGTCCTGATATGATATGCTTTGAGGGAGTACCCCTTGACATTCTTCTTGTGTTGTTGTGGGATGGCCAAAAGGTGGTACTCCATGGCATATGGCCCGTGGGAGTGATACTCCATGGCATATGGCCAGTGGAGTACACTCTGGCATCCTACTTGCACATAGGATGGTCAAGGGGGTGGTACTCCATAGCAGTTCATTGACATCCTATTTGTCCATTGCTTAAGTTGTATACTCTGATCAGATTTGCTCTGCTTTGAGTGTGATTTTCTATTTCTGCTTAGCTTGAGCTTTCTGATATTGCTTTGCTCAGTCTGTTGATACTTGGTTTAAGTATTCCTTCCTCCTACCCTGCTTGTGATTTGCTTCTAGTCAGGTAGGCTCTCGCACGGGAGGTTTGTGAGTATTACTTCCTCCTACCTTGCTTTGATTTTGTGCTTTTATTTCCTCGAGAGGTTCCCAATACATATTCGAGATGGGTTTCCTCATATATATCGGTTTTACATCACGAGGAGATTGTTGCTTTCATGTTTTTCTTATGCGTATTTGAGTAGAGTTTACTCCTTAGATACGTGTTGACTTCCGATCTTGATGAGGTCACCGATCAGTATATATTCAAGAGGTTGCTGCCTTGGATATATATGTATACCTGTTGTTAGGTATTAGTACTATCAATCTCCTACTTTTAGGTATGATACATCTTACGGATGCCCCTGCAGAGGGCGTATAATATCTGGCCACCAGGCCCCGGCAGAGGGCGTATAATATCTGGCCACGAGCACTTGATGCTCCATCGGACGGAGGCCCCGGCAGAGGGCATATAATATCTGGCCACCTGGCTCAGTCAAAGAGCGGCATTTCCTGGCCATGTGCACATGATTATTATAGCTCTATCCTGCTTAGGCAAAAGACGATGCTGATGGTGTCGTTGATATCGTAGACATCTTAGTATCACATATGCCAGAGATTGAGTACATCTGTGGATTCATCCACATTCCCGAGACTTGTATTTGCTTGTGATGTTGTTACTATTGCGTACTTGCACTTCTTTTATTCTGTTCTTTGCTAGTGGCCTTCGCCACCTTTATTGATTTATTTGCGATCCTACTGGGCCTTTCTTTGGCTCATGCACTTGATGGATGTCTTCTCAGGTGACAATGAGGAGTAGGGTCGGGACTAGACGAGGACCTTACGAGTAGCTAGGAGCGGGACTCAGGAGGGAGCTTCCGCGGGACAGCCTAGCAGCGTCGGGGATATTTCGAGCTGAGGTCTGCGGGCCTCTATTCCTTTCTGAGTGAGAGTTGTATTTTTATTCGGGACCTGTATAGGGCCTTTGTATAACCTTATACATTTTCTTCCGCTGATTAATAATTTTAACTCTGTTTTAATTATCTGCTTGTGTTACTGAGCCTTGCGTGCTTATAGGGGTGACCCTATAAGTACGCGGCGTCTGTCGCGTGCGCCGAGGCTCGGGACCCGGGTTCGGGGCGTGACAAATATTATCAGTGATTCAATGATAAACCATAAAACATAAAACATATGTTCAATTTTATAAGAAATCCATGCATATTTGGTTGTATGCTAAGCTTATGAAAATTAATTTATATTAAATCATCCTTATTCAAGACTTCTAATTGGGAGATGGTGAAGATGGTGAAGATGGTGAAGCCTTTGAGTTGACACACAAGGAAATGTAAATAGGAAGAAGAATGCCACTAATGAATTGGACTTTGTTGAAGATGCAAATCAAACAATCCTTGCCAACTTTCTCCACAAGTGTGCAACATTTTGGTCCCAATTTGAGAGGTGGAGTGAAAATTGATTGGGAGATCTTTTGAGCACATTGGTCGACCAGTGAAATTGATTGCAAACATTGGTTTGGTTTCACAAATAAAGGGTTCATGATATTGGGTTCCCGTGCCTCCCACCCCGCATGGGTTCGAGGCTACGGTGGGGCTTTCCTGTGGCGTTTCTGTGTGGCACACGTGGTTGAGGGTCTCCCAAACGTTGATGCCCGGATTCGATCCCAGGTCATGCATGTCCCTGGTTCTTACTAGCTGCTGGTCTAGCCAATTGGCTCTTACGTTCCAAAAAAAAAACAAGGTTAGGGTGTCAAACAGGTTGGCCTTAACCCGGGCACTGTTTGTTCCCATGCCGGCACGACACGTGACCCCCCTGTTCCACCCAGCATGGGACACTGGAGCTAGTGTTGTGCCGTGTCGGCCCGTGAATCGACCCAATATTTTAAAAATATTTATTTTTTAAAAAAATTATAATAAATCAAAAATTACTAAAATAATAAAAAAATATAAAAAAAAAACCCAAACCCATCCCTATTCCCTCCTGCCTAGAGGACTAATCTCCTCCGCAAAATATGTATATATATTGTTACGGAGATATTTGGTAAAACACTTGTCATCCGCCTAAATGACCACATGTCACACACAGGACTACATCCCTTTGGCCACGCGGCAATATCACCGAATACTTTAGCACAATTCCGTTTGGTAAATAAGAATGAGGGTTCAACCCTACAAAATAAATCCGTCGGACTTATAAAAACCGTCTCATAAGGTGCTTATAACCACCTGGGTAAGAAAATATCTAATGCCTCTACAGTAAGTAGATCTTATCCACTTGCCTCTACAGTGGGCAGATATTCTCTACTTACCTACGTAGTACCTACCTACGTAGCACCTACACAATAGGCAGATATTTTCTTACCGCCTTTTGAGATATTTACTCACCGCCTTTGAGTTGCTATAAAAGAAGAACAACGATAGAAAGAAAGGGATCGGAAAAAAACGTACTTCTTTCTCACAAGTTTTCTGACTTAAGCATCGGAGTTAAATCCGAGCAGAAAGGCCAAATTCCGATCACTCCCTTCCCCCTTTTTGCAGATTCATCCCGAAGTAAAAAGTTGATAATTCCGGTCGGCATTCCAGAGCTTTTCCTATTCAGAATCTGAAGTAAGTGTCCACATCAACTATAAATTTCAACCGTTTGTCGAAGGCTGAGACCAGATCACGAGGCAACAGTAACCAGCCTGAGGTGGACTAGTTTTTGGCATCAACATATATATATATATATATATATATATATATATATATATATATATATATATATATATATACCTTCTTCAGTCTTCAGCGAGATGTTTTGAGTGAGAGAGAGAGGTTGAGAGAGAAAGATGGAGATCGGAGGATAAAGAGCTTGAGAGATTGAGCCATTAGAGAGTAAGAGAAGAAAGAAAAGGAGAGAAAGAGTAAGAGAAAGGAGACTCATGAGAGATAAGAGAGGAAGGGATGTCATATGAGAGAAAGAGATGAGAAAGAGTTAAAGAGGAGAAAGAGTGGGCAAGAGTCAAAGAGCGCAAACCACGTGGACCATACGTTAGAGTCCCACCTCCCACCCACGGTCGTGAGTCGTGTAGTGCCGACCCACTAGCCAAGCGTAGGCGGCCCAACACGAGCCCGTACCTAGGTTGTGCTTGGGCACGACCCAAGTGCTATAGTTTTGGACTGTGCCAACCACAACCCAGAACATGCCTTGGCCCAATACGACCTAATTGACACCTTGATAACAAGGTATTAATCAAAATTAACTTTGAAAAGATATTCGATGCAGTTGATTGGGATTTCTTGTAAGAAGTCCTAGAAGCAAGAGGGTTTGAACCCAAATGGGTTAGTTGGATCCATAAGATTTTTATTTTCTCAAAGGTCAAATTCCTCATCAATGGCCGACCTATGAGGTATGTCAAACATATATGGGGATTCAGATAGAGCAATCCCCAATCTCCCCTCCTCTTCGTCCTAGCAACATATATCTTTAGCATAATGCTAACAAAAGCCACAAGGGAAAACATATTTTGAGGCATCCAATGTGGCAACTAAGAGAATAAGGAACTAAGCTCTCTCTAGAACGAGGACAATCTACTGGTGCTTTGCTTAGGACAGGAGAGCCAAAACATCTAATGACCTGAAATTAATCTTCCACCTATTCGAGGGTTTGTCAGATCTTAGAATAAATTTGCATAAGAGTGCACTGATCCCAATCAAGACAAGGGCACAAAACCCGCAACAATTGGCAGCTATATATTATGAAATGTAATACCAGAACAATCCCGTTTCATGTATCAATGGTTGCCAATCTCTAGAACAAGGCCTCGAAAGGTGGAGTGACACAAGCTTATAAACAAAGTCAGGAAAAGAATCAGCTCTTATAAGGGACGACTACTCTCTAAAGGAGGAATAATCACTTTAATCAATTCGGTAATATCGACAATATTAAATTACTGGATATACAAGATACCCAGATGAGTCATTGACCGAGTCGACGCACTCCTTCATGACTTTTTATAGCCTGGACCAAATACGGAGCCAAAATATACAGATTGGTCAACTGAGGAAAAATATGCAAACCAAAGGAAAAAGAGGGATGGGGGATCTTGGATCTTAAAAGCTTCAATGAGTCAATGCTCGGGAAATGGTGATGGTGAATCCTCATAGGGGAAGCACGCATATGCCTAAAAATCATCAATTGCTCCTACTATAGACAATGCTTCATCAGCCCGTGCTAGAAGATACCAACAAAGGCATCCTATTTTTGAAAGGGCATTAGCCACACCAAGGATGCAACACTTAGTAATTACATTATGGTTAAAGTGGGCAGCGGTAGATCAAATCGAGCGTCACGGTGGGACAAGTGGATAGGGGAAAAATGCCTCAAACCTTTTACCTTAATATTGTGGGACAGACATCAATGTGGAACAAACCATAAGCAAGTTAAGACAAGGGATCTCTCTCCTGCTACAAAGACCGCTAAGCTGTAATGGCGAGGTGTAATTTACCACCATAATAATAATATTGGTGGAGCCCACACACAGGTTCCTAGGATCAGGAATGGATACTAATCCCCCATAAGAGGTTCACGGTGAAATCTCTATATCTCTTTCTAGTAGATGGAGGTCTACAGAGCAAATTGCAAAGGGACTTTTGGAAACAACCATGCCCAAATAAGACCAAAATCTTAACTTGGTTAGCATGAGATAATAAACTCATGACCTTTGATAACCTGGCAAAGAAAGGATAGAGAGGGAATAGATCACAATGTTTCTTTTGTGAGCATGCCCAAGAAACAATCACGCATCTCCTAAAGCAATACGCTGACAGCGAACGCATCTAGGCATACTATTGCCAGCTATTTGCATTAGCAAGCACGCCCAACCAAATACAAAACGTTTGGGGTGACAACATAATCCAAAAAGAGGTGGCAAGGAGAAAAGGCTCGGATGAAGTTTAGTGGTCATGTCAATCATCTGGAGCATATGAAGAGAGAGAAACCAAAGATTGATGTTTTCATGATAAAAATTGCATTTTCACGAAACAATCCGGGACATTAATTTCTTAATGCTTTAATGAAAGTGTACGCGTCCAAGAGTCCAAAGCTGATGGTAATAGAGTCAATAGCAAAAAGAAGCTATAACATTCACCCACAAGGAAATGGATACGCCGCCGGGAGGTGACTTCAAGGACACGACCTCAAAACCAAAAAATACCAGCTAGAGAGGAATATTAGGCTTAGAGGAAAGATCCAGGCCCAACCAGAGTCCACGTACCCCCTATGTATTAGGTTGTGAAAACAATAAGATTTACCATTTTAAAATGCATAGTCATCAAGATCATGAGAAATATAGAGGCGATGAACCAGGATCAAGGAGACTAACATATCCAACTAGCTTACTAAATTTATTTTTAAAATTTGTATTATATTTTATTGTATTTCATAATAAAGTTCAACAATTCAAGTAATAAAAATGTTTAATTATATTTTAATATATAGTAAAAAAAATTAAATATCTCCATTATTCAAGTTCGAGGACAAGAATAATGTATTATTGTTGATAATTAGAATTTAGAGGGGTTTATGTGTAAAATGCCAAAAAGCCCTCTGATTGATAAGCATTATCGTGCGCGGCCGCCGACCCTTCGAGCCCTCCTCATCGCGCGAGAGAGATCCGAGACCTCCATCAATGGCGGCAGTGAGAAGTGCTTTGCTGAAGCATCTGAGGGTTAGGGTTTCGGTGTCTCCTCTGCAGGCTCCGGTGCTGTCCTTCGCTGACCTCTTCTCTGGCCGGCGATTTTTCTCGGAGGAGGTCAAGGGGTCGTTCCTCGACAAGTCCGAGGTCGCCGATCGGGTAATCACAGTCGTCAAGAACTTTCAGAAGGTCGATCCGAGCAAGGTGATAATCCCTTCCCTAATCCTCACTTCCGATGTCTAGGGTTTTGGTTTGAGTTGTTCGTCTTCTTGGCATGATTTCTATGTGGTTCTTCTTATGAATTTTGTGATCTATTTGGTGGACTTTTCAAGCTGTCGGTGTACGAAAAATGCATCTTTTTGAATGTTATTGTTGTAGTTTTAATTCCATTGATTCCTTTGATGCGGGTAATATATTTCACTTTTTGTGTTTGGATTGATTTTCATCAGATTGAAGTGGTCCATGCTATCAATGAATGTCTTGTCAAACAAATGAAATCTGTGAACTTGTATGCCTTGAACTTGCTAATATGCGTCTATATCTACATCATTGATAATAATGCAAGATTTGATTAGCTTTTGGGTTAGGATTGTAAAATTTATCCATTTTTATTTTTATTTTCATAAATGTGTCTATTTAGTCAGCCTGTCATTAACAAATCGAAGTACATATGCAATTTAAATACATTTCGGCATGTGTATGAATCCTTTTAGTCATGACCTATCGGATTGCTTCAGTTCTGGACTGAGCAAATGCTAGGGATTGGGGATTTAGTATTCCTTCCATTCACCAAATGTTCAAGCCCTAAAAGATTGTTTTCAATATTAGTAAGCATTGACCTTGTGCTTGCTTCTAGAGATTTGGCAAATTCAATGTTTTACCTTGCATAATCTTCAGATATCCAATTTGCAGGGCTTATTTTATTTGATTATCAACTGTCGATTCATATTATGTGAATTAATTCTGATCTTGTCCATGACAAACTGGTTTGTGCAATGTTCATGGCGACTTCAAGATTGTAATGTTTGTTGTACTATTTTGGATCTGAATCTCTTTTTTGGAGTAACCTCCATTTCATCAAATCTGGTATGGAGTAACCCCAAATTATCACATTGTGCACCCAGGCCTTTTCATTTATTTTGGTATGGCTTTTTTGATGTTGTTGTTATGCCAAAGTTTAGGGTGGTTCAACGGTGATAAAGCTTGAGCCATAGTTCACCAAATTAATAAGACCTTGTATTATTGAACTTGTAGTGTCCACTTACCAATCGCTTATGGGTGCCATTGTTTTTGTGTGAGTGTTTCTTGCCATAATTTGCTTGCTCCTTTTCTTTGAAATATTTCACTATTTAGTTGCTCAGCATGATTGAGTTTTGATAAAATGCCCATTGACGTTGAGACAATTCCACCCTAAAGATCTCAGGTAGATCCTGGTCAAAAGGCTTCCAACTATTTGGATGCATGCTGGATATCCCTTAGTCCATGCACCGGTTAATTCTTAGCTGTTGTTCAGTAGGTTTTGGCAGCTGACAATTTATCCATCTTTTTTGGTTATGCTATTTTTGTATTTTTGTTCTTTTTTGCACATGCGTCGGTGGCTTAAACTGTAGCTGGAGCTGAAACTACAACAAAAACTGTGGTGCAATCTTATTTAAACTGACACATACAAAACTTTGTCTTTTTGCAACATGCAATGCTTTTATGTTCAGAACCAACTTTTTGCAATGAAGCTTTTAAATGTTATTCATCATGATGCTGTAATAACAGTTCTTGATTCTTTTGGTTATGTAGGTCACCCCAAATGCCCAATTCCATAATGACCTTGGGCTTGATAGCTTGGACACTGTAGAGATTGTCATGGCTTTGGAAGAAGAATTCGGGTTTGAGATCCCTGATAATGAAGCAGATAAGATCAATTCAATCAACCTAGCCGTTGACTTTATTGCTTCTCACCCCCAGGCTAAATAAAAGTGATTATTATCATTTTTGTTGTCGTCTTTTTTTCTTTCTAAAACTCGTGTCTGCTCAAGAAGTCCTTTCAAATGAAAAGAATGGACACCCGGTATTGCCTAGTTCTGAACATCAGGTCTTTTATTGTGACCCAGGGATCATGCTGAAGACTCCATGATTGAGTAACCTGCAGAGATGGGTCAAAACATATGTTAAGTTGTGTAGCTTTTTTTGGTGGTCTTGAATAACAATCTTGAGAGCTCTGTTATCAACTGTTGCTCTATTTTTTTATCTCGATTTTATATTAAATTATCGGCCTATTTAAGCGGGGTTTCCCCTCTCCTCTGCTGAAGTGTATAAAAATTAAGAAAAATATAATATTTTATATGGTAAATTACACCCATGGCCGTAAAAATATTTGGAGTATAACAATGTAGCCAGTTGGCCACAAAACAATTTTTTTCATTAGAAAACACATAAAACTTTTCTTCAGCCTAAAGACAAAATGGATGTTTTTTATGGATTCTCTAACGAGTCTGCACCAGGGGCGGAGGGAGTGGGGGTCAAGGGGGTGCTCTTGGAGAACCTTTACCTCCATGTAGGTATTAGATTTTTTTTAAAAAAAAATTTTAGATGATAATGAATAATAATATTAGTTATTGTATTTAGAATTTAAGGGAATGAGATGGGGGGGAATGGAATGTATGAGAATGAAAACTGTGTTTGGTTGGAAGGGTTTGTAATGATAGTTTATTGGGAATGAGAAAATTAAAAGAAGAAATATGTGATGAAATGACTTTTCTACCCCTTATGTAAAATAACTAATATTATATGAAAAGATAATAGGTTTGTTAAATGATAACTATTTTTTAAAATATTTAAGTATTATAATAAATTAATTATTATGAATAAATATTTAAATAATTATTTTTACAATTATTTTAATAATTTAAATATTAATTATTATTGAACGGCAGAATTGTTAAGTATGAAAATGGAAAAATTTTAAATATTAATTATTATTTAAATATTTTAAATATTAAATATTATTTAATTATTAATTATTTTCTATATAACATTCATATAATTTTAGTTTGTTAAGTATGAAAATTGAAAAAGATGTTTGCTTTTGATGTTAAGGATGAATGAGGGCAAATATGGCATTTTCCCATCAAGGAATGCCCATTCCACCCAATTTGGGCGGAATGCCATCAGGGGTTTTCAAGGAATCCCATTCCTTTCCAAATCACTATTCATTCACATTCCTTCGTACCAAACGGTGGCATACTCTGCGTAAGGAATGAAACCCATTCCTATTCCTTACAAGCAAACGCACCCACTAGGCCATGTTTGGATGAGTGTTTTTTTTTTTCTTGTTTTTAGAGTAAGTTAAGCATTTATGAGACAAAACAATCTATTTGTGTTGGGTTTTTCAGAAAATCAGAAACTGCAAAAAAAAAAAAAAAAAACAAAACAAAACAAAACCGAAAATTAGGTTTTTTTTTATTTGTAGCTTCTTAAAAAAGTTATTCTATAAAAGCTGTTTTAGAAAGTGTGTAACAAAACACCCGTTTCGAACCTTTTCAAAGCTATTTTGAAAAGTGTAGATTTCCTAAACACCCTTTATTATTATTATAATTATTTATTTTATTTTTATTATTATTATAAAATATTTATTCTGAGAAGTATTATATAAATGGTCACAAATGTAGTTTTTCATAGGAGAATCCAAATGGGGTCATAATCTTTGTCCATTTAATTAATTCATTTAAATATCTACTAAATTGATATTAAATAAGTCATATTAAACAAGTAATATTAAGCACCCCTTGTCCCTATCTCACGTGCTTTAATGTTAAACACCATTTGTTTTTGTCCCAAAAAAATAATGTCAAGCACCCCCTTAATTTTACTTCTGATTCCGCCACTATGTGGTGTTGATGTGTCACTGACACATGATAAATAATTGGTACATGTGCACTATGTCATTGATATGTGTTGACAATAATAATAATAATAATAATAATAATAATAGTTTACAATTGATCAAGTTACTATACTCTTGTGGCTCATCCAAACCTGACTATCATTCATCAGGCAAGTGGAATGATACAAGCATAGTCTTGGATGAGAAGTCTGTAGAATAGTGTGATTGGGCGTTAAATGTATGAGTAATATATATATATATATATATGAATGACTATCCCTACCATCATTCATTAGAAGAAAATTTTTTATTTGTCTAACCATACTAAGGCCAATTGAGTGGATTTCATATTTTAGTTTTTAAAATTATTAAATTTAAAATATACTGAAATGTTGGAGGATACTAAAATAATTAACAAAATTCCTTTACTCTTCACAAGAATTAAAGATAATCTCTAAATTTATTTTATTTTTATGTAAATAAAATTAGATGATTGAATTAAATATAAAAATAAAAATAAAAACTTTATATATAATATAAAATCTCTTTTTATGAACATTGGTTAGAACTTACCGTCATTATTAATATGCTAACCCAAAGGAATCATCCTTTCTTAATATTTGCTGTTTAGCGATAAAATTATTAGTATTTATTTATTTATTTATTTTGTTTTTTACATCTTGAAGTGAATATATTGGGAAACAGTTGGCAGGAATGGGAATGACCAAGGAGTGAGATTTCCGAAATGAAAGGAGTGGATTCCCCAAATCTGGCGGAATAGAGTTTGAAAATCTCTACTCTGCCCTTCAAGAAGAAAACAAGTTATCAAATCCATGTAGAAAGCCATGAAGAATTCAGTGATACTAGAAAAAAAAAACTTCTTATCAAATAATGAATATTTATCCAAAACAACATCAATAAGTAATAAGTAATCAACCTGCTCATTCAAGAAATTTGGTTTAAAGTCAATTCAATAGTAGCACACACAAAAGCTACCATAAATTATATTTTACTTTTTTCCAAATTGAAAGAAATGAAAACAGACACCACTTTGAATCAAACAGACATCTTTAGAAGTTCCACAATCATTCCAAATAGTTTCAAATAGTCCACAAATCCAAACAATTCAAATAAGATCTTTAGCTTATTAATTGAAACTTAGATGTACTTCTTCATAATAATTACATACGCTTCAAATTGACCGATATGACATCTCTAATAACCCCCTCGAATGGCTTCTTCATTATTTTCATTGCTATAATGATGTTCCTTTTGTGCTTCATCCCCAAGTTCGTTCTTAGCTTGTGCAAGTATTGTATCATCAGGGTCTATACCAATTAAAAAATTATGCAAGATACAACATGCAAAGATAATTTCCTTTTGTGTTTCCAAACAATAATGTGGCTCCATCGAGCTCCCTATTATAGGGAAACGCTTTTTGAGGACACTAAATGCGCGTTCAATAGCATTCCGTAAAGATGCATGGCGAAGATTAAATAATTCAAGCGCATTCCGTGGTGGGTTTCTAGAGTACTCCTTCAAGTGATATCGTTCCCCTCTGTATGGTGTAAGGAGTCCACTTGTCAACATGAATCCAGCGTCAACAAAATAATATTTCCCTAAATATAAAACACACTTTGTTATTACATTGCGTTAAAAAATAAATATGATGTTTTATTTAATATTATATTAAATCAACTAGTACCTTCTGGAATTTTGAGAGGATCTCCTTAATGCATTTTTCATAACTCTCGAATTGGATGTTGTGCCTTCCCATCCAGGTAACACATATGTGAATCTCAAATCAAATGTGCATGCAGCCAGCACATTCTGTGTTGGGTAATCCTTTTGTAAAATCCGTGATTTTAGCTTGAAATAAAGGGTTTAATATTTTCCCTAATTTATTAGTAATTTTTATTTTTTTAAAAAAAATTTATGCCAAAAAGGGCATTTTGGGAATAATTAAAACCCGAGGGCACTTTGGTAAAATGGACCCAAGGGAAATTCAAAAATATAAATAAAATCATTTTGTATTTTATTTATTCTCATTGATGAAAGATTTAATTAAATTTGGAAATACTTAATTTAATTAAATTGGTAAGCTCATAAATAATCATGTTGGAGACTTATAAGGAAAGGGGGATAATTGATTAAATCTATTAAAGGGAATGCCCTAAGTTTAGTAAGGGTAGGATTTAATCAAAAGAAATCAGATCAAATTTAAATTCAAATGAATTTAAATTATAGAAGTTATTAATTAATAATTTTGAGTTTTATTTGGCTGCTTGGGACTAAATAGGAGTTTTATAAAAATTCAAGGACTGGAAAGTAAGGTGATTGTCTCTGAAGAAGGACCTCGTAGTAATTTAAAAGAAATAGAGGGACTGGAGAGAAATATCACCTCTCTCACAGGGCGAGGGACCTAGATGTAAAAATAAATAGAACAAGGATTAAATATGAATTATGCTCTCTCTCACAGTTCAGGGACCAAAGGGAGAAATCGTGAAATAAAGGGGCCTTAATGCAAAAGACCGAGGGGACTGCGAGTAAGGGTGGACAGACGGCCTGGATCAGATGATCCATGGTGAGCCGATCTCGAAGCGTCAATCCCGCCGTCCAAATTCGTAGAGGGCATAACGGTGCAACCGCCCTCACCATGCGGTTTTAATCCCATCCGTTAAACTTGATGAAGAGACACATCACGAGGCAGATACGGTCCTCCTTCTCCATTGCTGCCCGCGCGCCACCGCCGCGAGATTTCCTCACGATTTATGGAAATCGCCTGATATGGAAGGGTAGAGGTTTGATTTGCGACTAGTATCATCTCGTCAGGGATCTCGATCACGGCGAGATCTCCCCGCGACCACCTATAAATTCAGGGGCACTCTCTGGGTTGTGTCACCACCGAACGACGGCGAGAGCAACTGCTCTGTGAGAGGTCGAGGGAGGAGGAAGTAAGGAGGGAGGTGCCCTCGCGGTGACGAACAGGGGATCGGGAACAGGGAAGAAGGAGACAGCCGCCTCTACTCATCTCCGACGAGCTGAGGAGCCTCGCAAACACATCGCCAAACTCTCCGGTGAGTTCTTACCCATCTTTCTTTCTGTTTTCCCGTCGAGCATGCATGGTAGTCCGTCGCTAGGGTGGCGAGCTTTGGGAGAAGCCATTGGACCTTCCGACGGGCCCCGTTGAGAGATTGAACGCTGGAGCGGGGTGGGGCTCGACGGATGTCGCCATGCGCCTGTGAACCAGAGGGAGAAACGGAGGCATGCGCCGGCCGAGGGAGGCCTCAGGCTGAGACTCTGGCCACGGATCGTCTGGAAACTCGCCGGCGACGACCGGACGGTCTCGGCAAGCTTCTCCGAGGCGGCAGGTGTGGCTCCCTCCTCCGTCGAGTCGCGGCCTGGGAAGAGAAGACAGGGACGAGAGGGAGAGGGAAACAATTAAGAAATTAACTACTAACTAATTAGTTCACTAACTAATTGAATAGTAAGTTAATTATTTGGAGAATAATTAATTAGTGGACTAAGTTAGTAAGTGACTGAGTTTGTTAGTGGGATAATTAGAGAATTTCACTAACTATTTGGTTGATAATTAAATCAATGAGTAAGCTAGCTAATGTGTGATTTATTAAGTAAAGATAATTATATAACAATATGGTTAGTTGAATAATAGCAACTAAATGGATAATGAGCTAGCTAGTCAAATGTCTAAAAATTTAATTAGTCTAATAAAGGGTTAGATTAAGTAATTTAAAAGAATAGTTGGGGCTTGGTAATTGGTAATAATTAATCGTTACGGCTTGGATTAATTAATTGCCAACCGAATAAGTAGTTAACTTGAAATTAACTAAGAGATAACCAAATGGACTCAATCAAAATCAAAAGGGGTTGGGCTAACCAGTTAGATGAGTATGATTTTGATGGGCGGTTTGGAATTTGGATTAATTAAAGAAGGCCAAATGAATTGGGTTTGAATATTAGATTATTGTCGACTAAGTCATGTAACTAAATCAAATAAATAGTTATTGTTTAATAACTAATGATTTAACAGGATAACAAGTTATGGGGTGATTATTTTTGACAAATTAACTTGTTAGTAGCTTAATGAACAACTATGGGATATCAAGTCAATTAATAATTAATTGATTAATTAGTTAATTGAATGGTGAATGATGAACTGGGCAAATAGTTAATATTCAATTAACTAATTAGTTTTGGATAGTTGATTAATCAAAGTGGAATAAAGAATTTATTTGGATTAATCAAAAAGGAATTAAATAGGATATTTCCTTGTTAACCGGAATTAGTTAGTTAATGTAACTAGATGGGTATCTTATGGTTGGATAATTAAATATTTGAATAAGTAATTAATAAGATGATTGAGCCAACTAGTTATAGGAAGATGAGCTCAAGGTTAGTTCGAATAAATTCCAAAGGGATTGAATCAAGGTGGAATGACAAGAAAACGCGAGAGAAGGCCCACAAGTCGGACTTGGGCCCATTAGAGCATGCATAGTAGATGCAATATTCATAGACGAGTATCTTATTGAGATAAGATTTTTATTTATCAGATTTTGACTTGGATGCTGTAGAAGTCCGTGGAGCACGAGGCTTTGCGATTTTAGGTAAGTACTTCGGCCTAGTACCCTTACTCTTTGATGAGTATTCTTGACTTTGTTATTGCATGTTGATCATGCCTTGTTCCTCCCTTCAGGGATTTTATTTCTATGTCTTTGTTGTGACATATTTGTTTCATACATGCTTCCATGAATTTTGTTGAAATCCATATACAGCATGTTTGATTGTTTTGGGGATGTTGGGATCCCTACTTGTACTGTTCTTCGTCCGGATTGATTGGAGCAGTGGGCTCCAGATTTTGCGAGCGTTGGGGGCGGGACACCCTCGACGCTCGCAAGCACTCCTAGCCGCAGAGGGAGAGTGATCTCGGTTGTCCTTGCCGGTCGGTGTGGTCGATCACGACCATGTCCGACTTATGAGAGGCGGTGGCGCTATCGGCATACCCTAGGGCCGTAGCGACCGGATGGTCGTTTTCTCAGCAGGTTCGCTGATGGTACTGACCGGGGGAGACGTTTGTGGAGCTTCCGTTGGAACTCTTAGCTAGGAGTCATTATCTTGTTTATTTTTGTGGTAGACTCCTAGGACTTGCTTTGAGGGGCGTGCCCCGAGTTTGCTTTGATATTCATTTTGTTGATATCATATTTCTTGAACCCCGCAGGGGTACTTACTGAGCTTTCCATTCGAAAGCTCATGCACTTGTTTTCATCACATTTCTGAGATCACCGAGGCGTAGGACACTAGTACAGGCACGCTAGGAGCCGAAATCGTGGAGTGGGTGATTTCTTGAGGTCCTAGGACCTTGTCTATCTTTCTGTTTTGAGTGAGATATTATGTTTTGTAGGTCCCCTTAGGGCCTGGTATTTGTAGGGTACTTGAACCCTGTTATTTATTTTCCGCTGAACTCTGTTTATTTTAAATGAATTAAGTTGTTTATTTTGCATTATCTGCTTACACACTTAGGCCTTGTATCCGGGTGGGGCCCGTCTCTACTCGGCTACTGGCTACGGTGGCCTACCCTGCGTGTCTGAGGTCCGGGATCGGGTCGGGGCGTTACACCTTTCTTCCACGATACTTGGGGGCTTCTGCACTAGAAACTTTAACCCGGATATGTGTTCCATCAATGGCACCAACACAGTCTTGATGGCAAATTTTATATTTAATTGTCACCAACACAATTCTAGTAAAGTTTTAATTCAATTCAGTAGACATTTGATTACCTTGAAGTATGGAAAGAATCTGTTGCTGTTAGATATTTCTGGAGGGATTTGTGAGCCATCTGGTTGTAGTAGGTATTTATCCTCTAACTCCACTATAGCTTGTAATACATTATGAAAATGACGAGAAATGGTCTCATGTGAACGACGAAAGAAGAAAGATAGTTCACGTTGGGTGACATTATGACCTAATATATAAAGTGTTTTGGCAACTTGTGCCTCGACAGATGCTTGTAAAGTTGGTCTGAGACCACCCTCTCTGACCAATATATTACACAATCCTAGGAAAGCTGTAGGACTCATCCTTATCATGTTATGGCATAGATCACTTCTCAGCAAATGTGACATTAGTTCATCTCTTGCCTTTTCTCCTTGAAGTGGTATTTCACGGGTGATTTGACCTCTCATATGACTACGTTGATTCTTGCGTCTTGCTATCCAACAAAGTATAGTAATAACAACTTGAGCCACTGCTAAATGGTGCAATCGTTGCAATCTCATGAAAGGATTATCCAATATTTCTTAAGCCAAAATAATTTTAGCCAACCTATTATTTTCACCGGCCATCTAACCATAAAAAAGTAATTGATTACAATGTAAGTTAAAGGTAAAAGGAAAAAGATGCTGAGCGTTGACATTAATACTGGAATCAAATAAAATGTACCGCAAACATATCTATCAAATATAAATGGTTTGTCTAATTTAATAAAAATATATATTTATATAAAGAGCTAGCATATAAATACTTTAACAATGGAGACAAAGCAATATTGTGCTTTAATTACAGGGATCATAAATAATATTTGACAAATCTAGACAAAAGAAAAAGTCAGAGCTAGTCAATGCAATCAGAAGCTGCCAATGTATAGTTTTGTTTTTTTAATTAAAGTAGTACTCCAAGTTAACTAAATTAATAAAATGATCATGCAGGCTAAGAACATGGCAGCTTTTTATAGTAATTAAGGGAGTGAACAAGTAGCTATACATGGAGCTATGGCTGTATGAACTCAAATTCCTGCAAGGCCTATAAATTGATGAACTTATGGAGCTATGGCTGTATGGAGCTATGGCTGTATGAACTCAAGTAGCTATATGTGGGAAACAGATTGAACTAAACTTAAGGATTGTGACAAGGTAATTTAATTTAAAAGGTAGGATGAGTTTAGATTATGCATCGAATTGGTGTATAATAAGTAGATTAATTGATGAACTTATTTTTACATCAAATAACTTACATTTTTTCTTTGGAAAGGACCTGGAGTCTATGAAGTTTGTATTTTCTTTTTTTTTGGCAAAACACCTCAAAACTGCCATATGAGACAAATGCATGAACTGTATTTGATCATTCTTCATTTCTCCTGTTGACTACTCAACCGAAGATCCAATTTAATGTTCATATAAGCCAACTCTGATGCTAAATATCTGAAACATAAGGCATTGCCACAGTATATGAACATTTGGATGAGCTTATCCAGAAAAGCTAAAAACTCTATAAGACATGCTACTCTTAATCTTTCTAATTGTTCATGAGCATGAAATACTTTCCATGTAGAAGTAATCAAGCATCTAGTACCCATGAAATATAACTTTTTCCCTAGACATCATTTCATAAACCTTGTACAAACCCATGTTTATAACAAATACTTTAAATCTTGAATAAATTCAAGAAAATTTTCGAGAGATGAAAAGGGAAAAAAATTGAGAGAGAGATGAAAGTAGAGTCAACATGAAAGTCAGCCAAACATTTACCCTTCATCTTCTCTATAGACAAGGAAGAAAAAAGAAAAGAGAATCGATAAGAAATTGGAATAAATTTGGTCACATAATTACATGATTAGGTCGATCCTCGTTGTTTATTCTCGATTTCTTCACAACAATACAATCCAATAATGAATAATAACAATAAATCAAAGTACCTTGCACTTGCGGAGGGATGGCGAGATCTCCGATCCTGGGACTTCAGCGGAACTCTGGGTTGCAGCGCCTGCGGAATAGGAGATGATGTTGTCGGCCAGGTCGGGAGATAGAAGGTAGGGTTTTTTTAAAAAAACTGGGCATTTTGGTAATCTTTAAAAACATAACCTTGGAAACCCTCCGATTTGGAGGGTTGAAAAGTGGAGTAAAATGAAGGTTCTTAACCCTCCATTTTACCTCCAAAACCCTCCAAATACCTTACCCTCCAAAACCCTCCATAGATCCAAACAAGGGTTGATACAAACCCTTCAAAACCCTTACTTTAAGAAACCTCCAAAACCCTCCAAACAAGCAAAGCCTTATGCTTGCCTGACGGAGGGTCACCAAGGCTTGGCAGAGCACGAGAGGACGAGACCTTCAAGGCCGCAGTGACACCGACGGAGCAGAAGAGGGAATCGGACCTCGAGCTCGCCGCACTTCACCGATCATTGGGCAATCATTGAAGAACCTCGCTTCCTCCCTTGCGTCGAAGGTGCGGCGAGGAGAAGAGACGTCTCCGAGCTCCAAACTCCATTAATAAAGGAAAGTCAAAAGTCAAAAGTCAAAAGTCAAAGAAATGAGAAGTGGAGAAATAATATAATCATTTATTTAATTCATTATATAAAGTAAAATTATTATTTAGATTAAAAAAATAGGATAACCGGTTTGGATCCCCTCTAAATAATATTAATAAATAATAAGTGTAATACCAAATTTAGTCCTTTGTTATATCGAATTGTGACTTTAGATCCCTCTATTATAATTTGAGAAATATCAATTTCTCCATTCATCAACTTTAGGGGCGAAACATGTCTTTTTGATCCCTATACATATGCCTTTAGCGACATATTTCTCAATCGTAAAAATATAGGGATAAAAAAAACTCAAATTATAATAGAGAGACCTTAATAGAGAGACTAAATTGGGTTTTACACCTAAATAATATTAATAATGTTAGCATTGTCATGGGATGAAAAATATAGTAATAAAAACAAAACGGAAGAAGAGATGAAAGATTTTTTTTTTATATGCTAAAAATTAATATAATCCCTAAAATTAATTATCTTCAATATAATTAATTAATTAATTAATTATATTCAATAATATTACAATAAATTAAAATTTTAATATAATAATTAATTAATATTAATAAACTTAAATATTTATTTATAATAATTAATTAATTTCAATATTTTTAGAAAATAATTAATTAATATTTATTCATAATAATCAATTAATTATAATAATATTTTAAAAAATAATTATCATTTAACACACCTATTATTATATATAATATTATTTATTTATATAAATGACATAAGGGCATTTTATTACCTAATTATATCTTGTTTGTTTGCATGCCCCTATAAAACATCAAAATTACTTATTTATCCTTACAAAAGTTATAATTATTTGCATACCCCTATGAAACAACAATAATTGCTTATATGCCCCTTATAATTGCTTGCATACCCCAAAAGCACTAATACTGACTAATAATGAGTAACAGTAGGGGCATATAAGTAATTATTATTGTTTTATAGGGGTATTCAAGCAATTATCACATTTGTAAGAGTGAATGAGTAATTTTGATGTTTTGTAGGGGCATGCAAGCAATTATCTCTTTCTTCTTTTACTTTTGACGTCCCTCCTTTCAGTCAATCAAACATGCTGCATCCTCCTGGCTACTTTGGTAGGATAGTTTCAATTTTTTATTTATTTTTTTAATATGTTATAGTTCAAAAATATATAAATATGGAAATACATTATAATATATACATGTAAACAGTTATATTTCAAGAATATATACACTTTTATAAAGGCATATATATGAATACCTTTTTCCAAAATATATAAAAAAGTTCATCTATCTTTTCACGAATATTTGTGTGTGCACTGATCAGGAGTATGGAAATTATAAGTTCAAGCACAGATATTTGCACCCCTTTCACAAGACGCACGTAAAGAGAGCATACAAGATATGAGAGTAGAACATATAAAAGGAGGATATAAGGTTTGTGAATATCCGATGTGGGACTAAAATGTTTCATTGTATAGGAATGTTTTGAAACAGATAAGAAGGCCCAAACTACATGGACTTCTAACATGGATGGCATGTACTCCTGAGTTCTAACAGCAACCAATATTTTAGAGAACCTAATGCAAACACAATACAATGCAGATCAGATGCTTGATGAATTGCTATGTGGGATTACATATATAATCGCTGCATGTTGTTCTAAAAACAACTGTAGCCATATTTTATAAATGTGAAAACGAGATTCTAAGTTTGTTAGAGAAATGTAATCATATATAGTTTGGTGGAAGTTTAGTAATCATGTATCGGTAATCATGTATATAACAAACATGTTTGCCTTTTTTTTTATAATGAAGACTAAAATCTTTATTATAAACTTAGAAATCAAACGATTGATATAATAATCCGCTCATCCTTTAAATCAGAAAGGATGAGAAAGATAAATAAAAAATGGTGAGAATTCTTGTGTCTTTGAGAGCGTGGTGTTCAACTGTTGCTCCATGTGCACATTATGCTTTTAATCTTCTTTACCAACGAGCTTGATCTCTTTTATATATATATATATATATATATATATATATATATATATATATATATATATAATCTAACAGCCCATATTATATAAGGTTTAACAAGCATTTCATTATTTTCTGTTTAGAAAATTTCAACTAAATTGGGTTTTACACCTAAATAATATTAATAATATTAATAATGTTAATAATGTTAATAATGTTAGCATTGTCATGGGATGAAAAATATAGTAATAAAAACAAAACGGAAGAAGAGATGAAAGATTTTTTTTTTATATGCTAAAAATTAATATAATCCCTAAAATTAATTATCTTCAATATAATTAATTAATTAATTAATTATATTCAATAATATTACAATAAATTAAAATTTTAATATAATAATTAATTAATATTAATAAACTTAAATATTTATTTATAATAATTAATTAATTTCAATATTTTTAGAAAATAATTAATTAATATTTATTCATAATAATCAATTAATTATAATAATATTTTAAAAAATAATTATCATTTAACACACCTATTATTATATATAATATTATTTATTTATATAAATGACATAAGGGCATTTTATTACCTAATTATATCTTGCTTGTTTGTATGCCCCTATAAAACATCAAAATTACTTATTTATCCTTACAAAAGTTATAATTATTTGCATACCCCTATGAAACAACAATAATTGCTTATATGCCCCTTATAATTGCTTGCATACCCCAAAAGCACTAATACTGACTAATAATGAGTAAATGAGGGGCATATAAGTAATTATTATTGTTTTATAGGGTATTCACAATTATCACATTTGTAAGTATTGAATGAAAGTAATTTTGATGTTTTGTAAGCGTGCAAGCAATTATCTCTTTCTTCTGTTACTTTTGACGTCCCTCCTTTCAGTCAATCAAACATGCTGCATCCTCCTGGCTACTTTGGTAGGATAGTTTCAATTTTTTATTTATTTTTTTAATATGTTATAGTTCAAAAATATATAAATATGGAAATACATTATAATATATACATGTAAACAGTTATATTTCAAGAATATATACACTTTTATAAAGGCATATATATGAATACCTTTTTCCAAAATATATAAAAAAGTTCATCTATCTTTTCACGAATATTTGTGTGTGCACTGATCAGGAGTATGGAAATTATAAGCCAAACCTAGATATTTGCACCCTTTGCGCACGCACGTAAGAGAGTACAAGATATGAGAGTAGAACATATAAAAGGAGGATATAAGGTTTGTGAATATCCGATGTGGACTAAAATGTTTCATCAGTATAGGAATGTTTTGAAACAGATAAGAAGGCCCAAACTACATGGACTTCTAACATGGATGGCATGTACTCCTGAGTTCTAACAGCAACCAATATTTTAGAGAACCTAATGCAAACACAATACAATGCAGATCAGATGCTTGATGAATTGCTATGTGGGATTACATATATAATCGCTGCATGTTGTTCTAAAAACAACTGTAGCCATATTTTATAAATGTGAAAACGAGATTCTAAGTTTGTTAGAGAAATGTAATCATATATAGTTTGGTGGAAGTTTAGTAATCATGTATCGGTAATCATGTATATAACAAACATGTTTGCCTTTTTTTTATAATGAAGACTAAAGTCTTTATTATAAACTTAGAAATCAAACGATTGATATAATAATCCGCTCATCCTTTAAATCAGAAAGGATGAGAAAGATAAATAAAAAATGGTGAGAATTCTTGTGTCTTTGAGAGCGTGGTGTTCAACTGTTGCTCCATGTGCACATTATGCTTTTAATCTTCTTTACCAACGAGCTTGATCTCTTTTATATATATATATATATATATATATATATATATATATATATATATATATATAATCTAACAGCCCATATTATATAAGGTTTAACAAGCATTTCATTATTTTCTGTTTAGAAAATTTCAACTATTTTTTTTTTTTGATAAAGTGGATAAATCATATTTCTTTATTGATAAAAATAAACCGGCTTACAGATTTGTAGGGGTCCCTGTTGGGACCAGGTATTACATGTGAGGTATTGGGGAACTACACTATTTACCCAGTGTGCTATCCAGTAATAATAATAATAATAAGAATAATAATAATAGTTTACAATTGATCAAGTTACTGTAACTTGTGGCTCATCCAAACCTGACTAACATTTATGATCATGCAAGTGGAATGATATGAACATAGTATTGGATGAGAAGTCTGCCTAGAATTGTGTGATTGAGTGTTATATGTATGAGTAAAATTATATATATTGCCATAATATAATTTCTCTGATTAATGGATTACATTATTTGGCATCTAATTTGATGACCATCCCCACCATCATTCATTACAAGAATTTATTTATTTGTCTAACCAAACTAAGGCCAATTGAGTTGATTTCATATTTTAGTTTTTAAAATTATTAAATTTAAACTATATTGAAATGTTGGAGGATACTAAAATAATTAATAAATTTCCTTTACTCTCCACAAAAATTAAAGGTAAACTATAAATTTATTTTATTTTATATAAATAAAATTTTTTAGGTGATTGGATTAGTTATAAAAAAATAAAAATAAATAAGCACTTAATATAGAAAATAACATGAAACCATAGAAACCTGTGGGTTTGAAACAGGGTTGTGAAGGGACCGAGCTAGCTGGGCCCAACTCAATCTTGGCTTGAGCTTGCATATGTTTCGTCAAATTCCGCCTGATTTTAATTTTCAAAGCATGAGATTGTCTTGATAGTTTGAAATTAAAATCAAACCGATTTGATCTCAAACTTGAGTTTAGCTGGATTTAGTTAAAATTTAAAAATTTATAGTTTGATTTGTTCTTTCTCTTCTTGTGTAGAATAAAATATAAATTATATATATTTTAAAAGATAAAAAATAAAATAGTTATTATATATATATATATATATAATAATAATAATAATAATAATAATAATAATAATAATAATAATAATTTAAACTATATCAAATAATATAATAAAAATAAATTTTCTATTATGACATATATACAAATATTTATATATTTATATTTATTTATTTATTTATTTCAAACACAAAATTTAAACTCGACTTTGACTCGAAAGGTTCTCTATTACTTTAAATTGTTAACCTACTATGACCTCTTTTATCATATATTTAAAGAGAAATTATCTATAGATCTATGGCACTGTTTTCAATGATGTTAAAGTCAAACACACACACAACACTAAATAATAAACAAACACCTCCAAGGATCCCAAGGCAATTAGGGTACTATTTCATAGACTAATAGTGAATTAATTATAAATTTTTATATATTTTATTATTTATTACTATTATTATTATTATATTTTTATATATTTGAAATTTTAAAATTATTATATATATATATATATATATATATATATATATATATATATATATTAAAAATAAAGTATAAAAAATCATGTGGTGATTCAACATGCTGGCGATGACAGGCATACATGTGACGTAAAACACAATGCAACAATGCATTATAAAATATATATTCAATTTTTATCAATTTTAATCAGTGGATAATATGAATTTGTGATTACACAAGGAGTTTTTACAAATTCTTAATTCTGAATAAATAAAGTACATTAATAGGATTGAAAAAATTGATATGTTACGGATCTCATTCCCAACAATTCCAATATTTGTAATTAGTATGTAATTAGTATATTTGCAAGAAAGCATGGACATTTACATAGTTTAATATCAATTACTCTACTCACTTGAGAACTAAGATTTTGTTTTCATATATATATATATATATATATATATATTGATTTGTTGTCTCATTGATTAACAAAGTGTAATAAATTTGTCATCTATCTTGTCTGTGTTGCAGCCCAAAAGATGCTAAAGAATTTTTAAGTTTAGTCATGTATGAGATGCATGAGGTGTTGTTGAAGCTGAGAGGCTTTTCTTTGAGCCAAGTTGGTAGCGGAATTGTTGGGCAGAAAAACTAAAAAATGTGTATCCTCTGAGTTGAGTCAAATATTTTTGGGCCAAGAAGAAAAACATCATCAGGGTATAGAAGATATTCGAACCATCGATATGCAGAACCACTGGGAAGGGGAAGTGTTCTACATCCCTGAATGGTTAATGACCATAGGCTCCTCGGTATTAGTGACAGTGAGTTCGGCAATGAAATCTGCTAATACTTGCGCTTTAATGATTGTGCGGGGCGCATAGCTGATATCATATTCCCCGAGCTCAATGACCCAATTTGTTAGGCGTCCCGAAGTATCAGGTTGGTGAAGTACCTGTTTCAATGGTTGGTCAGTGAGCAGTGGCGGAACCAGAAGTAAAATTAAGAGGGTGCTTAACATTACTTTTTTGGGGCAAGAACAAATGATGTTTAACATTAAAGCACGTGAGATAGGGACAAGGGGTGCTTAATATTACTTGTTTAATATGACTTATTTAATATCAATTTAGTAGATACTTAAATGAATTAATTAAATGGACAAAGATTATGACCCCATTTGGATTCTCTTATGAAAAACTACATTTGTGACCATTTATATAATACTTCTCAGAATAAATATTTTATAATAAAAATAAAAATAAAAATAAATAATTATAATAATAATAAAGGGTGTTTAGGAAAACTACACTTTTCAAAATAGCTTTGAAAAGGTTTGAGACGGGTGTTTTGTTACACACTTTCTAAAACAGCTTATATAGAATGGCTTTTTTAAGAAGCTACAAATAACTGGTTATGAAAAAAAAACCTAATTTTCAGTTTTTTTTTTTTTTTTGAAAAAACCAACACAAATAGATTGTTTTGTCTCATAAATGCTTAACTTACTCTAAAAACAAGAAGAAAAAAAAACCCATCCAAACATGGCCTAGCCAAGCGGTGCTCATGTATATTATGTTGGCTGGAATGAGTGAAGGACCAATAATAGTTTTATTTTTTAAGTATAAATAAAGGAATGAAGAGGAAAAAAACCATTATTTAAAATTTTATGAGGAAAGATTTGAACCAAGGACCTCATGTATCTAAAAGAAGTGTTTCCATGTTGAAGCAACAGATGTAGCTTTTAAGGTTTTCTCCTTCATGGTGCTTCAGTCTCATCAGTATGGCCGGTGTCTTCTTTTGTTTCTTGCTGCTGATGAAGTGGTTAATGAAGAACTCACTCAACTCTTCTAATGAGGAAATAGATTCTGGCGGAAAGCTAGAAAACTATATCTATGCTCCACTCCACAGGGTGGTTGGGAGCGCCCTACACAATGGACTCCATGAAGCAGCATCATAACTTTGAATGACTCCAAATAGGGATGTCAACGGGGCGGGGATTCACCGGGGGATGCATTCCCCAACCCCGGCCCCGATTTTCCACCCCCATCCCCGACCCTGGCCCCGACCCCGGGTATGGGGAAAATTTTTTCCCCATCCCCGTCCCCGCGGGGATTACCCGGGTTCAGGGATTCCCCGTCCCCGAATTTATTTCTTTACTAATACATACTTTCTTTAATACAAAGTAGAATCAAGTGGCCCTAACTTATTAATTGATTAATTAGAGTTTAGGGTTTATAATTATGACAATTATTATTATATTTATAATAATTTTTTATTTAAATACTTATAATATAAAATATACTATATTTATATAGTATTATTTTTTAAATTAAATATTTCGGGTAGGAGGCGGGAGGGTATTCTACCGCCCGACTCGACGGGGAATTGCATCTTGGCCCCGGCCCCTGCCCCGAACCCGAAAAATCGGCCCCGGCCCCGTCGGGGCGGGGAATCGGGTTCCCCTTCGGGGCCGGGGCCCATTGACATCCCTAACTCCAAATGGTCAATGGGACCCGATGTGCCATTGTATGTCTCGAATGATGGCATGAATCCCGTTGGGAGTGAAGCATCAAGGATTTATGTAATAAAGGGGGAAATCGTGCAAGAGACGCGTGCCTGCTAGGGCGTTCTCTTTTGGTTACTTAGAGACAACCTTGAACCAAGCTCTTGGAGAAATCTCGAAGTTGTGGTTCAAGTGACCCCAGTGCTTCTAGAAGATGGGGCAATTTCCGCTTCGTTCATTGTATGGATCTTTTCTTTGGGTTTTGGGGCTAGTATAGCTAAATATCATCCCGCCTCCAATGAGCCTGTCGTAATATTTTGTGGTGGTGGTGGTGGAAGCTAAGATTCATGTTGCTCCATGTTCCAAAGTGCTTGGGTGAGCGCTTCGATCTTTTCTTCAAGAATTTGATATCTCAAATCTCGAACTTCATCTCCCAGGATAGTGCACTGATCTTGACGAATTTCTTCGGCTTCTTGGATACCATTGCGTCATATGATGTTGTCTTAAACTGGATCATAGATCTAACTCCTCTTGCCTCTTTTACCGTGTTTGAGCTTCACGACTTCTTAATCAAGAAGATAATCAATCCCACAGATGATACCAAATTTTGATGTAATAATCCGTTCTTCCTCGGGATAGGAACGAATCTTGATCAACAAGAGATGAATCGAAATGGTGGAAATTCATTACCTGAATGACTTAAGTAGTCTGGATCATGTCAAGAGGATATTTTACCCAATAATAATAATAATAATAATAATTTATCAGGTTTACAATTGATTTCATTATGAGTTTCTTACTTACCTCACCCTAAAAAATAACGAAATCACTTATCACCCCTCATTTTCAATAATACATCATAACCTCTTTTTGCTCTAAACCAAAAGCCTTGAATCTTTCTTAAAAAAAAAAAAGCTAATACCAAGACTAAAAAAAAAAAAAAAAAATCTCTTTTTTAATAGTACTTTAGTAGAGCAATTAAGGATAATATGAAAAGGGTTAATGTAAACTGTTGACCTGAAATTAAGAAGAAGACCCAATTTCACCTAACATTTGAATTTATATTAGAGGGAAAGGGGAAGATCACCATGAAATCAAAGAAAAACCCAAATCAAAGGAAGAACACACAAAATTAACGTGGAAACCCCATGAATGGGGAAAAAACCACGAGCTCCATTATCGGGAGCGAAAATCCACTATCAATCTCCAAAATTTACAAGATGAAGCTCCATGAAAGAGCTTGAGGACATAGGGAAGAAGGGAAGAACCCAGGAGGACAATTCGGCAGGGCTTCGCTTGAGTGGAGGAGAGATGCCTTCGAATTAGAGGAGGTGGGTATTTATAGGGTGTGAGGTAGGGGTGATGCTTGCTCGGCAAGTCACCCTTTAATTGAAGCTGCGTGGGGGCCAAGTGGAGGCCAAGTGGCACGGATCCACTGACGATTCTCCGGATGTTTCACAGATGCGGCTTGAAGGCGGTTATGTTAGATGCAACCGCACTAGGATGACATCATTTGACACAACAAGTCAATGTGGTCAACGTCCCGTGACTTCAAGTGATTTGAAGACCACATCAAAGTGCGGTACAAGGAGATGCTGTTTCGGATCAAGCTATTAAGTGCATCAGGTGCATCAACATCAAAGGCTAAAGAGAAGGTTGATTGGAGAGAGGCTGATTGGAGAGATTGGAGGATGATTGAAGATGCCATGTGGATCAAAAGAGGCTGATTGAAGATGGGTGGAAGATACCATGCAAGTGGCTATGCAATTGTGATTTGCCATGCATAAGATTGCATGCTAATGGGCTACAGGATCTCAGCTTATTGGTGACTGATTAGAAGCAAATGCAGCTGATTGATAACAGATTTGGCGCATGAAGATTGACTCTCAAGGTGCTACATTGAAGCCAAATCAAGACCATATTTGGTAGAGCAAATATGGTGGATCATAACGAGAGCCAAACCGGGATTTTGGAAGGTGATTGGTGGAGCCATCAATGACCAACCTTGCATGAAGATGAAGGTTGAATGATGGGTCGCGCTATGGTAGAGTGCACCGCGTAGAAGGTTGAGTAATGTGACGGAGAGGTAGATCGGTTGGTTGCGTGCCGGGATCGGGAGGATCCGGCGTAGTAGACTTCGGACTCAACGGGAGGGTTGGAGGTGCGTCGAAGTCGAAGATGTGCGATGGATGCTGTAGCCTTGGTCAAGTTCTTCAGCCGGGTTATGTTGCAACTCATGTTACAACTAAAGTTGCAACATCCAGAATTGGAAGGAGTCTAATTCTGGAAAGCCACAGAGAATCCTGAAGGTGGAGGGATGTCTTTGTGATAGGCGTGAAAGCGAGGGAGGACGTCTATATAAGACCAGGGACTCGAGGATTAGGGTGAGCCGACGAGAGTAGTCCCTTGGTAGGAAGGGTGATTGTGGTCACTTGTTGTAATCAAGGAGTGGAGGTGCTTATGTGGTGAGAGAGTGTGTGACTCTTGTACCTCTGTCTTTCCTATACTTTTGGTGGATTATCTTCTCCGGGCATGGCCCCTGCCAGGTAATTGTTGTTGGCCGAACCGGAGAACTCAACTCTCTCGCCTCCTTGACGCTCTGTGTGTTTATTATCGAGTGTGTGAGTGCACAAAAAAACTGCGAGAGAGCAGAGCGCCACACACGCAGTTATAACACAAACTACAACAAAGAAGGCGACATGTCAGGAACTTCTGAGGTTATTTCCCTAACCACCTAACTGTCTCTCAACTGCTTAACTGCTTGGAGTTCTAGAAGGCTTTCGGGGCCTCTGGGTGATGTGTCCTGAGGAGAATACCTATTAGGTGGAAAAGAGTGGAGGCCGAGAGGGTGAGGACCTCGGCATTGAGGACCTCGGTACTGAGGACCGCGGGACTTGTGTTGAACCACAAGTGGTCTTGTAGTTTGGCGTGATCACGCCGTTCGGCCGATTGTCAAGGTGAAGCGTATTCCCATCTCTATCATAAACTATGATTTTATTATTATAACAAAAAGATTAATATATTTTTTATTTAATTTTCAATGACTTGCACACAAAAACAAAAAAGAAATAGAAGATTAAACTATATAAAATGTTAAAAGAATCACTAGGATAGTAAATAGAATAATCGCTTATCGAGGGTGAGGCAAGTAAAAAACTTCTTTCAATTGTTCTTCCAAATTCTTAGATCGCCATAAAAAATACTAATCCCTAAACCCAAATCGCTTCCATTTTAGCAAAAACTCTTGATACTCGATCTAAAGATCTCTTCTTCGTTTGAGAGACACATCAAATATCTCATCTCCATTCTCTAATCTGATTCTTGGCACGAAGACGGAGCTCGGGTGTACTAATGGAGGCGGACGCCCAGCGGTCGCTCTCTATGCGAGCTGCACGCAGGACGGATCGCAGTAGTCAGACGTCTCGGTATAAAGGTTGGAAAACGAGGAAAGATCTTTTCTTTTGGATGGATTTCTTGCTTTGGCGGTGAACATTGTGAGATTTGGTTTTTTATTGTCTATTGTTTGAATGCAGAAGAGGAAGATGGCGGCTCTTCTCCGGGGAGGGCCGGGCAGGACCCTCTGAAGATGATCTGGAAGAGGGCTTTGTTCGGCTTGTCTTTGTGTCGGCCATCATCTGGATGATGCTTATCCTCATAGCGCTGTTGTTTCATGTCTGGTCGTGTAGTTCCAACATTAGATTCTTATCAGGTGTGTGTTCATTTCATTTCCATTTACAAACATGTGTCAATTTTCCAATTGGAGTCTATTTGGGGTGTTTGGATTGAGGGTAATGAAAAAAATGAAATATTTATGCATATGCGTTTTTTTTCCCTTTTCTCAAGTTGTTTCTCCATTTGATTTTCCTCTTGAAAACAACTTTCATTTCTTCAATCCAAGCATTATCTTTGATTGTTATAGGACATTAAGGATATGTATTGTTTCAGATAGGACTATCAAATTTAGTTGGATTAGGGTACATAAGAGGTTAAAAGATTGTTAACTTTTAACTTGTTAAGTCACTTAAAGTTTTGGGCTGCAGGTGTATAAATTATTAAATGATATTTAGATTCAAGAAATGTTTAGGCTAGTAAAGAGGGCACGTGGTTGACTATAAATGATTTAAAACTCAAGCAGTTGTTCATTATATTTTGCTGATCCATTTCCCAGTAACCACTTCACATAACCTGTTGTTCAGGATCCATCTTGAAGATAATATTTTCTCAATATGTGGTATGAATGTAGTATAAAGAGAAACACTTGACTTTCTTGAATGGAAACAACTTTGTACCAAATAAACCAATTTTTAATGTTGTTTGTCATTGAGGCATAAAATAGAAAATACTAATTGTGGACATATTTCTGAGGATTTTTGACCTTAATCCTTTCGGTATTTCATTTCCACTGCTTATTATTCTCTTTTTCGTATTTCTCTGTCATTAAGGATTTCTTCTAAGTGTGTATGGGCACCAATGACTTCTAAGTATCATGTAAATTTTTCATTGGATATTCATCCTTAATGCTTTCTATATTTCATGGATGTAATGTGTATTTCTAATAGAATGTTATGACATTTACCTTTCTTGCTTGTTTATTTCTTAATTCATTTAATGTTGTAAATCCTTTACTGGAATATGGCTGTATAGCACTAGTAGCCACTCTCTTGCCTTCTTTTTCATATTGGGTTGTTATGTTAAGATTACTTTTAATTGTTTTTCTTCTTTTCATATTTTTACTTATTTGCCAACAATTAAGGGAAATGTTCAGCCCTTACTCCTTAAGGTGTAGTCTAGGCTGACCAAGTGCAATATTCAATGTTGTAACCTATTATCTTGTGATGATATTATTTGATGCAATGGTCTGGGTACTAAGATATATTGTAGAACAATTTTGGGCTCGTCCATGTGTTACAAAAACTGGTGGATTACTTCCATTTCTTATTCTGGTAGTTCTTCTATCTCATCCTTTGTGAGCTGCAATGTACAAGTTTAGGTCACTTGAAGTGTTATAGTCCAATATATACTATCGACTTATTCTCCATCTATATTGGCTTATAGTGCATATATAATTTCTTCTGATTGTTTTCTGAGGATCACTGTCTAATGTTGTTCTCTTGAACCACATCTTTGGTACTACATGATTGCTATCCTTATTGGGATGCTTTTCTACCTTTTGGGGACTAGGTGAATTGAATGTTGTTCCATCCAGCTGTATCAGCACAACAGAACTGTTGCCAGTCAAGCTCCCAAATATATTTATGATTTCCCTTTGCAGACTAGAAAAGTTATCATACCTATCAGATTCATTTCTGAGCTACAAGGTTAATGAACTTACTGCATGATGGCCTTGTCTAGATTTTTTTCCTTGTTATCCGGTTATCATGGCTTAGTATCTGCTCTTAGTGATAGAAAGTCAAAATATTGTGTGAAAAGGTCCAAGCTCTAAAACTGCATGAAATCTTTTCTGGAAGACCAAAATATTTGAGAATTGTGATTTGCATCTTCTAGATCATAGAAACAAGGGTCTCTGCTTTTTTGCCTTTTATGTAACTTCATTTTACTAGGGTATAGTTCATGTATTATCTTGAAAATTCTGCTCAGTCCCTGTTCATTTATGGAATTCTGAGAAACTTACCATAAATTCTCTTTCCTCTCCCTCTCCTATGCTTCTTTCTTGGGTTAATTCTTTCACCACCATTCCTCCTATTGCATCCATGTCTTAATGGTTCCTTATGC
Organism: Dioscorea zingiberensis; assembly: GCA_026586065.1. Taxonomy (NCBI): domain Eukaryota; kingdom Viridiplantae; phylum Streptophyta; class Magnoliopsida; order Dioscoreales; family Dioscoreaceae; genus Dioscorea; species Dioscorea zingiberensis. The sequence goes on along the minus strand of JAGGNH010000025.1, from coordinate 133,133 downwards.
TTTTGGGGTCGAAATGATTAATTAACTTACGCATCGTCTCATCTTTTAATTCACCTTTTATTCAGAAGAGTGGCTACAAATGGCAATGTTTAAAGTAGCCAACCACAATCAATATTTTCCTCCATCTATTTTGTACACCTGATTTTTATTTTCCTAGGTTGCAGTTATTATCAGCCGATTTCCCCATTTTCTTGCAAATATACCATGATTCAGAGCTCAATTTGGTCAAGTTCCACATGCTTCTTTATTCTGAATTTGTTGTTCATTCCTTGATTATGTTCACCCCTTTTTCCTTTCTATTGTTATTTGTATGGTAATCTTTAAAGTAGCCAACCACAATCAATATTTTCCTCCATCTATTTTGTACACCTGATTTTTATTTTCCTAGGTTGCAGTTATTGTCAGCCAATATCTCCCACTTTCTTGCAAATATACCAAGATTCAGAGCTCAATTTGGTCAAGTTCCACATGCTTCTTTATTCTGAATTTATGTTGTTCATTCCTTGATTATGTTCACCCCTTTTTCCTTTCTATTGTTATTCATACTGTAATCTTTGAAGTGGAGATGTGGAGACTGTCTAAGAAATGACTGCTAAATATCTCGGGCTATTTGTGAATTTACAACTCTACTAATGATTGCCTAACACCATTACCCATTTTATTCTATCAGTCTTGACAATTTACTTGATGATTTGGCTTGCTTTTAAATTTGTTCTAGTATGAAACGTTTTGCAATGGCTTGTGTTATCTGCAGCTTTGTGTAAAAAAGATAGCAAGGTGCTCAATATGTTAGACAGTATTGGGTTGTCACCAAAACCACAACATCGTAAGTTTATTGCCAGACAACTTCTTTTCTTTCAAGTTTTTCCTTTCTCAAATGTCTCAATTTTACTTTTTTCTTCAGGTTGCCCGATTCCTCTCGCTGATGATCCTGAGGCCATAGTTATCCCAAAGAGAACTCCTAATACTATTCCTAAAAGGTTATCATATATCATGGTGGATGAGAAAGCAAATCCTCCACTATTTGGTGGACATCAAAGTTGGACAGAGAGGGAGAATAGCTTTAAACTAAACACAACAATGAAGGTGAGTTGTTTTTTTTATTTATTGAGAATTTTAATTGTAGTAATTTAATATGTATGTTAGTGGTTGGGGCTTATAGAAGAGGGTCTTCAGAATTATTTAGCAACCATTTTCTTCAAGCACACAACCACACAGGGTTTGCCTTAATTGAAATCTTATAGTTATAGGAAGTATAGTATCTTGAGTTAGATTTTCATTGGCAGTTTCTACCTCAAATCTAGAATTTTTTTAGAAAAACTGGTCTTTCTATTGTTATATTCCTTTATCCTGTCAATTGAACTTGATGATTTTCTCTTGAAGTCTTGCCTTCTCTTTCTTGGCCTGCTACCAGGTGCATTGTGGGTTTATGCAAAATGGAGGTGCAGATATGGATCCAATGGATGTAGAGTATGCTAAAAAATGTAGGTTTGTAGTTGCATCTGGCATTTTTGATGGGTATGATGTCCCACATCAACCGTCAAACATTAGTGATCGTTCTCAGAAGCTATTTTGCTTTCTAATGGTGGTGGATGAGGTATCCCTTGACTTCATCAAACAAAATGTTACTGTTCTAGAGGATGCAGACGGGGGAAAATGGGTTGGCATCTGGCGCCTTGTGACATTGCATAATTCTCCCTATGATGAGCCTAGAAGAAATGGGAAGGTGCCTAAGATATTGACCCACAGGTTATTTCCTCATGCATGGTATAGCATCTGGATTGATGGGAAAATGGAGCTAATTGTTGATCCATTGCTTATTCTTGAAAGGTGAGCTTCCTTTGCTCACCATGTTGAGTTTGTTCTGTTATCCCATGAAAGTATGTCTGTTTTCATGAATAATGATATACACCCATAAGCGCCTTATTTTCATAGATATCTTTGGCGAGGGAAGCACACATTTGCAATCGCTTGTCATAAACATCACAGAAGTATCTATGAAGAGGGTGATGCAATCAAGCGAAGGAAGCGCTATGCCCGGCCATTAATTGACTTGCACATGAAAATTTATAGATATGAGGGGATGGAGCCTTGGAATCCAAACAAAAGGACAATCAGTGGTAAGAAAAGCATATATCCGACATAGCTTCCGAATTCTTCTTTATCAGTCATTCTAAATACATGAAAAATGCAGATGTGCCGGAGGGAGCTGTCCTGATACGGGAGCACACAACAATGACCAACCTATTCAGCTGCCTCTGGTTTAACGAGGTCAACCTTTTCACACCCAGGGATCAGCTCAGCTTCGGCCACGTGGTGTACAGACTAGGTGATGCATTCAAATTCTTTATGTTCCCCAATTGTGAATACAACTCACTGTTCATTCTGCATAGACATACTAGAGAGCATTCGTCTGTTGTCGAGTGGGTTAAATCCCTGGATGAGTTCAAAAGGAACACTAGTGGTTTAAAGGAGAGCAGGGGAGGGTTAGGTCTCTGGTCACCCTATCCTGGAGATCTGGACAGTGTTCATCTCCCTCCTGTTGCGAGGACATCGCCGGCAGGCTGAGTGTACTCTATTATTTTTTTTTTCTTCATATTTGATTGTTTGGTTCTCACATTCACCTCATTTTTGAAGAATGGAAAGTTGGATTACTGAGTTATATATATATATATATATATATATATATATATATATATTCCCAATCACTGATGTTTGATAACCCTTGGACTGAACCTTGGTTGCAAACTTTTCATGATAACTCTCAAAGCTAGTGAAATGTGGGGCACACTGGTTCCAGTTCTGTTCTTCTGTAACTTTGTATATGATTACAGAATTTGGAGGATTTGTCTAAGCATTTCTTTTCATGGTTTTTGGCATTATTTTTTTATTTACTTTTATTTACTTTTTATTTTTTATTTTTATATATTCTCCTGCAAAGGACTTGAATTGCATGGATACATCTACAAATATGTCTCTAATTAATTTTATATTAGTGTAAACATTATTCTCCCCTAAACTGTTTTTTAATACTATATAGAGAAGGTTGTCAACCTTGTTATATTTAAGTTAACAATGATTGTCATTTGATTTTTAGAAATTTCAATCCCAACTCTATTGGCTCCTGACAAGCGCTATCATTTACAACCCTACCACCATCCATAATATATGTATTATAATAATAATAATAATAATAATAATAATAATAATAATAATAATAATAATAATTATTATTATTATTATTATGACTCATGCAAACCTTGCTGATCATACAAGTGAAATGATTTAAGAGGGCAATGGATGATCTTTCATTGTGCTTGTAAGGTTATATTGCTAACAATGATATAAATCTGAATGATTTGGCCATTAATTTATAACCCAATAAAATTGTCTATAGATAGTTCTTTGCAATAACATAATTTCTGATTTATGGGACTATTTTATCTCAATTTTAATACATTTAATTTAATCACCATCCCTTCTATCACTCATTACATAATTTTTTCTTTATTTGTTTAATCAAACTATAAGGCCAATATAGTGAATTTCATATTTCAATTATTAAAATTATTAAAATATATTGAAATGTTGGAGGATACTAAGATTTATTTGTAAATCAGTTAATCTCTTTTTCAGTTAAAAATATATGCATCATCATAACAGAGCAAATCTCGTTTTTCTCAACATTTTGAGAAAATTCATTGTTTCATGCATGAACAAAGATATGGACCTGTGGCCACTATGACAAGCCATTGATGATAGCCCTTCAAGAATACCAAGGAGATAACATACACACCAAAGGAAAGGAATAGGATGGCAGATGCAATGGTTAAAAGAACAAGACTCATTGGAGAGGAAGAACTATTCACCAATGAAGAGACATTGCCAGAACAGCTGGAAGACTTTTTGATGGAACTGAAAATGGAAATGTATTAGTAGTAGTATTAGATAGTCATATAGACTCTTAAATTACCAAAAAAAAAATAAAAAAAATGCGATAGGCATAGCTTCTGTGCCTGAGTAATGTTTTGCTTGATGAGGTCTATATCCTGTTCTACAAACAACTAACTATTATGCACACTGAGATCAATAGGACTACCGCAAGGATTAATGAACCGGGACGACTTTGATTATGAGTCAAGGGGATAAATCTCAAAGAGTAGTAGGGGGCACCTGAAGTCCCCTCGGAGGATGGGGTTGGCCCAAGGGCTGCCTGGCCAAAGTGCTCAAATAAGCCGACCGCTTTGTGCCTCCCCAAATTTTAAAGGGTTACCATATTTTTTTATCCTCTAAGATTTTTTATTTTATTTTTTAAATCTTATTATCAAAACTATAATAATAGATTATATAAATTGATATTTAAAAATTTTAATATCCATGGGAGGCCTCATACAAAATTTAAACTTTAAAATTTTTTAAAAACATATCATTGGAGTTATAATAATTATTTGTATGATAAAGTAATATTTAAAAATTTTAATTTAATATCCATGGGAGGCCTTATACTGCATTTGAACCTGAAATTTTTTAAAATTTTATAATGCTAATAATAATAATTATTATTTGTTATAATATATGGATATTTAAAATTTTTAATTTAATATTTAATCAATTATATATCTTTTATCAACTAACTTTTTAAAATAAAAGATAATAAACTAAAGTTTTAACTAAAACTAATTCTAAGAATTATTAATTACGTTTCTCTGTTATAAATCAAGATTGTTTTTAAAAAAAAATTATATCTTTATTTTTTTCAATCTTTACTTTTGGTTCTTGTTTGCAATACTTTAATAGTTTCTATTGTTTTAACCTCCGTTTGTTATTTTAATTTATATTTTATAAATATATTTTGCTTAATTTATAAATTTTTCATTAAATTTTTTTCTCTTTTTATAAAATAACTTATTATTTTTCTATTGTTTAAATTTTTGTTTGTTTAGATTTTTTTCTTTTTGGAGTAGATATAGAGTTATTTCCCCGTCAAAACCCATATAAGAGTTATCATGTTATTATATAAAATAATTAAAAAAAAATATCGTATTAGTGTTTGTTAAAAAAAATTACTAAAATTTAATTGATATTAAATAATAAAAAGTCTTATTTTAAAATTTCGCTTTAGGTCTCCAACTCTCTTGAGCCGCCCCTGGGTTGGCCATCTATGTATCAATTGTTTCTCTTATAATTTTATAATTCAATAAATGAATATAGTTTTTTCACTTTAATAAAAAAAAAATTATTATGCACACTGCATCTTTGCATCTTATTATAATGAAAGTTGTAGTTGTGTTTTGAGAAATTCAAAGCTTTTGTAGTATAAAATCATCAACATTAATTTTTATATATTTAAAAAATTAGATATAAAAATTGTAATTAATCCATGTATTGGTCTGCAGGTTATTTATTAAGTAGAGTAATTTAAAAGCAACACATTGCTATGTATGCAATTAAAATATTTGCATCAAATATTTTCAAAGATATCTATGTAATAACAAGCAGATGAAGAGGTAGGTGGTTTCACTTTTTCTTTTTTCATTTTTGAGAAATTACATTGGTTCCTTAACAAATATTTTTATGTATACACCATATAAAATATTAAGTGGATCACATAATATGCATATATAATGCATTATAAGAGTAGTCTCGTGCTACAAAGCTTCTACTATCCTGAGGTTTGAGAAAGGATCGGACCATTTAGATCTCTTGTGTGCAATCTTATCTTACCTCACATTTTTACAAATGATTATTTCCATGATTCGAATTTGAGACCTCCAAGTCATATGAGGACAACTTTAATTCATTATAAGAAATATGTAATTATAGAGTTTTTATTTTTATTTTTATTTTTGAAAACTTCCAAATTTTATAAGAAACTTAGAAATCAAAGCAAGTTTTATGGGCTCACGGATAACCACCCAAGACTTTAACTTGTGACTCATTGAAGACCTCACAAATCATAAAAGTGGAATGATATGAACACAATTTGAGCTTTTTTTAAAATGGAAATTATGATAATTTGAAACGATTTGATCATTAATGTAAGTCTTATTTTAATGTAGAATGGTGTGATTGGGTGTTGTTATATGTATGAGTTATGTCCCATAAAATTTTATATAGATGGTCTATATTATCTCAGTTTTAATGCATCCATTTCATTAACCATCACCTCCGATTGCTCCGTTGCCCATTACATGAATTTTTTTATTTGTTTAAATAATATAAGTTTTTTTTTTTCTTTTGATTAAACCGGATAAATTACATCCAAACACTTTTCACAAATAAAACCAACATAGTGGATTTCAGTTTTAAGTTGAGATATTATAGGTTATTTTAACCATAATAATACCAACTGAATTTCATATTTAAAATTTTAAAATTATTAAACTCAAAATATATTGAAATGTTGGAGGATACTAAAATAATTAACAAAATCTTCTTTATTCATATAAATGTTGTTTGTGTTTCTTCTGGTATAATAGACCGATGATTAATTGGAGTCTATTTGCTAGTACTTCCCACGATGTAATGAGATGAACGGTGGATCTGGGCGCTCCCTCGCGTTCATTGTGCTTCGTAGACCGTTATGAGTCGCCAATGGTTACCCCGCCCATTCAAAGATCCTTAACCAATTTAACAGCTTCTCACCCACAACTGTAAATAAAACAGACCAACTGAACCACTGTTCATCATCCCTGATCTTCAGACAGCCTTCAGAAGCTTCCATTTGGTTTCTTCTGCTATTTGAGCTATGGAATTGATGTGTTCTGAGTAGAGATGTCTAATTTTATACATCGGTGATTATTTTCATGAAGCAGCTGAATGGCGGGAAGTCATGTAATGATGTCTTTAATGATATCCCAACTTTGTTGATAAAGTGTCATTGGTTAGTCATTTTTTAATGATGTTCAATATCTTTTAATTGGTAAAGGGTTCTTGTAGTTGGATCAGGCTTATTCTCTCTTCAGAGGAATATTATGAGGCCTAGTATTCCCCTCTTGGTTTGTGATCATGAAAAAACCACTGACCCATTGAATCTTTGATCGTTGTCGTCAAAATTGGCCTAATATGATTTATGTTTAAGATATTGAAAATATTTTGCTTGATTGTGAGTCAAATATATGAATTGTTCCTCATTGTAATATGTTGATTCAAGAATCGGGAGGAATCCTTGATTCTGATCAACAATTGAATTTGTGACTTGATTGGGGACCAATCTGGATGAGATCGAGAAGGATCGAGAGAGAGAAACTCAAAAAGGAGAAGAATCAACACAGGATTTACGTGGAAACCCCAAAATCGGGGAGAAAACCACGGATGATCTCTAAGATTGGAGATGAAATCACTATGAAATCACAAGTTTACAAGTGGGATTTGAGTTCCTGGAGAGGCAGGGCTTCGCCGATCACCCAGAGATTGAAGATGACTTGGTGAGCTCTTCTATTTATAGGCTCCTCGAGGGGGGTGTTGCTTGGGGAGTAAGTCATCCTTAATAGACCACGTGGAGGTTAGTGAGCTAGCTCCTAATAGGCCACGTGGGTGCCAGCTGGAGTTAGTTAGCTTGGACAACCTTCGGCTTTTCCGGATGTTTCTAGATCGCCAGTCAGCCATTCCGGTTAGATCTTAGCGGCTTTTCCTTCTAGATGCTTCGTGACCGGCTAAGTCATATCGAGTTAGATCCCAATGGTCTCAACTGTAACTATTTCTAGAAGGGTGTCGAGTCCTTCGGTTTATGGCGCTGCCTCTAAAAACCAAAGAGATGTGCTAATTTCCCGAGGAGGTTCGCCTTAAGTGAACCGAGGCGGTTGTTTCCATTCTGCCTCCGAGGGTGTAACCCCAAGGGGGGACCCGAGGAGGTTACTGTGACGGATCAAAGAACAGGATCGATCCACGTGTCGAGTGTCAGGCTCTTCGGTTTTTACCCTCATCATTCAGTCCCCCCCAAGTATGCTTGCGCTAGCTAAGCATACGGAAATGCGTAGCTTTAAGCGCTTCATCCTTGGTTGCCTCTGGGTCACGATAAGCAAGACTTGATTTGGGGTGTTGTGGCATCGGGTTCATTACTTCGGCGGTAAAGAGCGCATTTAATGCGACGCGCTTTAGTGTGTCATTGTGTCATGCGCTCGTTTAAAGCAAATGATGATCTTTGAATACGTAGTCGGTCCCATCATTGGTGACACGCGTGCTCATCCCATGTGTCCCGAAGTCTATGCTTTGATCTTGACCTCACGATCTCTGAATTTGAATGGGCGCTTCAGATCATCCGTTTCTTCGCGAAGGGATCCGGACCGTTGAAGCGGATCACGACGGTTCAGATATCGTAACGTCGATCGAGTCCTATTTAAAGAGATCTCCCCCCAATTCGTCAAAGATTTGTTTTCTTCTTCGTCTTCTTCCTCTCGCTTGTCCCTTGAAGGAGCCCGTGCTAGAATTTTTTCTTTCCTCTCAAAGTATCCATCAAATGGCCCCAGGTACAAGATCTCCTCCTTTACCTGTCGATTCCGCGGTTTCTTCCCCTTAACAAGAAGCTGAGGTAGTTCAACCTGTCTTTAAAAATCCGGGTCCGAATGCCTGTTCAAACGAGTACCCATGTCTTCTTTCCTCTGAACGAATTAACACAATAGCGGTAGAGTATAGCATCTCTGAAGTTCCTTCTCCTTTAAGTTACAGGATCCTTAGCGCTTCTGAGCGCGCTAGTTCCCCGTCAAGGGAAGGGGAAATAGCTGTTTATTATGAAGCCTTGATTGGTGGTCTTAGGCTTCCTCTTCCCCAATTGTTTGTAGACATCTTGAATGAATTCGATATTTGTCCTTCCCAACTCTTTCCCAATTCCTGGAGATGTCTTTGTGGTTTCTTCATTGTTTGTCTTCATAGAGGTATCGAACCCACTGTAGATAAGTTTAAATTTTATTTTGGTTTGAGTCGTGAGAAGTCCACCGATTGGTACTTCTTCGGGGTTGGTTAATCGCCGCTTTCCTGGCCTCGCGTGCCCTCTTCACTGAAAGGCTGGAAATCCAAATACTTATTTGCTTCTAGTTCGGAGGGTTTCCCATTCCGAATCGAGCTGGGTACTCCCAAATCTCATCCCATGGAGAAGAGAGATCTCAATGAAGAGGAGGAGGGCGAATACAATAAACTCTTAGAATGTTTCGATCTCCGGGTCGATTCATATCTTACTTTGGACATTCTTCAAGCTAGTGGCCTCTACACCATCTTGGGTAGGGTTTGTGTCGAAATCTGCTTTCTTCTTGGTTACTAGCTTATCCCATCGCTAATATGAACTTTTGTATTTGTTCTGCAGATAAAAGGCCTGTCAATGTCCGAGCTGCTGCCAGGAACTTGCTGTCCATTGTGAGGGCAAAAGAGGCTCAGCTGAGAGCCTTGAAACTTGAGAAGAGGAAGAGGAGAGAAAGTTCCCGAGCCACAACAACTGAAGAACCTCCACAGAAGAAGGGGGGTGCCGCGGGAGGAAAGAATCTTGACTTAGCGCCCGAGGCAAGAGATAAGACCTCTCGGGCGAGTTCGGAAGCACCCGTAAGCGAAGCAAGTGGCCCCGTAAAGAAGGGCGTCGTGAGGAAGGTGGGTACCCTCGTTGCCCCTCCTACCAGGATCGCCGAGGAGATCTCGGCGCTGACTCCTATCGAGGAAGTGGATAGTGATGACGTGATTCCAATCTCGACGAGGCTGTTTCGTGTTCGTTCGAACCTAATTGTCCCTCCTACTACTGTTGTCCCCGAGCTCCCAGTTGAGGAAATAGATTCGGGAAATGCAATGGAAGATTTACCTCCTATTTATCCTACTGTGGAGGAAGCCAGTCCTGTTCCTGAGCCAACTATTCCTCTTAGGCGGTCGAGAAGGGGACAGATGAGGATTGAAGAGCCCGCTGAAATAATGACTTCTGCTCAACCCGCGAAAGAGGGTCTGGCTCCTGGGGAAAAGGGAAAAGCCCCTATTGCGAGCAGTTCGGAGGGAATGAAGGTGAATCCTCTAGAGGGACTTTTCTTCAATCCTGAATCCGCGGCCTTCAGCTTGAAGCTTCTTCGCAATGAAGATTCCGAATCGAGGCTCGAAACAAATTAGTTTGTTCTTTTTCTGGGTTTAGTGGAGCAAATGCCACCGGAGCGCTTAGGGTCGAGGACACCTCGACGGCGTTACGATAGTTCCACGCGGGGAGGATGCCATGGTAGTCCAACCTCGCGCTGACGATACATAATCGACCGCGTGTTAACACGTAAGAGACAGTGTGGCGCCACCGAGGTAATCGGAGTCGATTTCAGCAGAGGTGGAGGTCGACCGGAAACTTTCTTTGCTGTCATCGATTTTTGGAATTCCATTCCGAGCCCGAGGGCCAGTGCTTAAGACTAGGAGTCTTTGCTTTGATTGTTTTTTGATAGACTCCTAGGTTCTTGATTGTGCGGGCATAGTCCCGGTTGCTTGCATTTATGCTTATTGCTTATCTTTCTTATTGAGTGACTTCGTTAAGATCCCTGCGGGGAACTTACTGAGTTTTCCTTTCGAAAGCTCATCCTTCTTGTCTTCCTTTTCTTTTCAGGATTAAAGGAACAATGGGTACAGAAACAGGAGCTACGCGTAGAGGTTCGAAGAGCACATAATTTTTGTGAGAACCATTGTATTTTGTTTGGAACCCTTGTAGGGCCATGACTTGTACTTTTAAATTTTTAATTTCAGCTGTGTAACTCATTGTTATTAATGGAAATAATGTTATTTGTTCATGATTACTAGGCCTTGTATCTGAGCGGAGCCCGTCTCCACTTGGGAACGACCGGTCTGTGCAGGTACATGAGGTCCCGGGATTCGGGTCGGGGCGTGACAGTTTGACTTGGTCAACTCCCTTGTCTTGTCTTGTGCATTCCCAAACATATCTTCTTGTTATGCTTTGACTTTGTCAACTTGCCACATCAGCTTGTGCCATGTCACCATGTGTCAAATGATGCCAACTTGCTTCTGCACTAACATATTGCAACAATGATATGAATGGGTGTTAAATGCATGAGTTTTGAACCAATAGAATTATATGTTTATAGACGGTTTCTTGCAATAATATCATTTCTTATTTATGGGACTATATTTTCTTAGTTTTGAAACATCAAATTTAATCACCACCCGTTCTGAATCTTTTTATTTGTCTAGCCAAAGGCAATTGATAGATTTCATATATATATATATATATATCCCACCATCAAATCATGTCCTTTTTGCAAAAAAAATCCTCCTCTTTCTACTAGCTTACATGCAAGTCCTTATGCTGTGAGAGAGACATGATTACATTTCAGTCCTCAGCTTTTTAGAAATTACAACTAGGTCCCTGGTAGCCCCAATTAACCCTAATTAGGGAATTAACTATTTTAATCCCTCTCTGCATACCACAACTTGGGAAACCTCTTTAATCATCCAATTAATCATCTAATTACTGAAAGAGTAATTAAGAAGTTTTATTCCAATAAAAATCATTTACAACCAACCTTGAGGACTTTCTTTTATTAACCAACTAATTAAGAAAATTAATTAATCAGAGACCAATAAGAAAATATTTATTCCCCAAAAACTAAATAAAATTTTGAGGCTCTTGTTAAAATCTTTAGTGTTGTTTTTATCGCTTAATTTGCACCATTTGAGCAAAATTTCTCAATTTCTCCTATAAAACACTATGGATACTTAGAGAAATCTTTGTGACAATCATACTCTCTAGTAGTCTTAGATAACCCATTACCGGGGTTTTTTTTTGGTAAGAATTACTTTCAATGGCTCTAAAATGTTTCGTGACATGAGTTCAAGCTTCTACCCCTTATAAAATTAATTGTTAGTAGACAAGTAAGAGAGAAATAATACAATAATGTCTTTAGAAATTAGGTAAATAACCAAAACAGTGCTCCTCTACTCGTGATGACTAAGCAAGCTTGGGTTTCTAGCTCTGAATAAGAGATAAAGGGAACAATCTTGCTTTTATTGCCGACATTCCTAAACAAGATTATATAGAAATGTCATTCAAATATATGAGTAACTTCATAATGAGTAATAGGTAAAGATGCTCCATTTCTAACCACTATATATACGTTCTAGGACTACCATAAGGTTGAAGTTGGGATAAAATACCGACATCAAGGGTTGTATGCACACCAACACCAATGTCAAGTAACCATTTAGACACTTGACTTGCATCAGTTAAAGTCATAGAAACTAATGCCTTGGGCACTTTAATGTCATGATAGTCTATCATGACTGAACCATTAATAACACTTAATATATAGTTGTACGATTTTTACCACCACAAATTTGACGTGGATCACATGTCTTATTGTCACTACCAAGACCTCTTGTCGTTGTTGGAATGTCGTGATTAGAGGAACTAGAGTGTTGATGAAAAACGTGCCCCTTGGAGTTGAAATCATGTGTCTTGTGAGCAGTGACCAAGTCAAAAATTGTTAATAAATGGGCAAATAAAATTTTATAAATCAAAATTCAAATACAATCAAAATTATATAATAACACAAGTTAAATATTATAAAAAAAACTTTTAGATAAACAACCATACAAAACATTAGCAAAAACAAATTCGTAATTGACATATGTGAGTTTTCATATTTTGAAAACAATGAATAATTGTTTCATTATCTATATAATCAAAGATATCTTTCTGATGTGATGTCACGTCTGCAATCCTAAAAATTAATCACTAATTCTATTAGACAGTAGAGTCTTCGTAATCTTCATTGCAAAAAAAACTCTCTCCATAGTTACAGTTGAAATTGGTAAAACTAGAGCTAGATTTTGGATAAACGTGATTGTTTACCAAATGCTCGTGAGCCATGAAAATTTTCATAATTGTATCTTAACATTCATGTGAACTTTATAATTATATAGATAAACCTATAAATTTCTTATATTCTCATTTATTTAGTGAATTTTTCTCGAAATAGTAAAATTTATGGGGGTAAATTGAAAATATTTAGTATATTTTATAAAAAAATTATTGAATAAAATATATTTTTTTAAAAGTTAAGGGGGGAAATTACCTCCCTTCTCTAACATGTGGCTCCACCGCCTGTGAGTACAGTTGGAAAAAGATTGAGTTCGAAATCCAAGTTCAAATTTTTATGCTTCTTGAGATTATTAGAGTTGTTGTTCAACTTCTGTATAGTGAGGTCTAGGATATAACAGGATTTAGTGGTCGTTCCAATTCTCACATCGTAGCTAATGCTAATGAGCCGGGGAATCAATGAGTGGAACCATGGGAGAGATAGACAAAGCATGGAGGTGGTGGTGAAGGTGTTGTAACCCATACCTAACCTATAGAGTAAGTTGAACACTATAATATCCGTTGGTGCTTTTCTCATGAGTCTTAACTCTTATAAATTCCTTTGAACTTTTGAATATAATCATGAATAGAGAAAGAGGAACCCTTCTGATGATCAAGGAAATGATGTCGACGCATGGCCTCCCGTGCATTATGAAGTGCACTCCAAACCTCTTATGAGCAAGATCCTCAATTAGATTTAAAAATTCAGTTGATAAACGAGCAAAGATCCAAGGAAAAAGTTATTGGAGTTGGAAGAGTAGTACTAGTGGCAAAGTTGAACAAATCTTGCCCTTCAATGAATAGCTTCATTTGAGTCCTCCAGGGTTTAAAAAAATTAGATCATGTAACCTCAAGGGAGACAAAGTTGGTGACATTTAAAGCAACATGACATGGGTATAAAAAGATAGGTGAAGAAGTGGAGATGTAAACAATGGGGAATAGTCCGTTACTTTAATCTCTCATAAATAACTCGGATATCATAAAAAAATATGGAATTGAAAAAACTTAATTTGTTCAAATCTAAAAATCTAAAAAAATTATCAAAAAGTCTTTGACACTGTTTATGTACTATTTACCTTTATACCCTATTCACCCAAAATACTATTTATACTAAATCCCTACACCTTCCATCCAAAGACCCAAAAGTAAAAAGCAAATAGTACAGAAGGTTGGGGTAATTATCAATAATATATATATATTATTATCGATATATTTGTATATAGAACTTTAACATTGGCTAATTTTATAAGATGGCAAATATGATTTGAAAAAAAAAAAAAAATTAAACAGAGTGAATCCAATAAAAGAATAAGAGAAGGTGTTATGTGCAAAATAAATTAAGAAGGCCATTTTAATCCAGTGACATTTCATCAGCGCACTATATAAAGTAGTTCGTGAGATCTTGTTTGTGTTTGGTTGGTTATGTGATTCGGGGATAGAAATAAGTTTTGAAAAATTTTGAAATTTTTTTGGAGGGTTTTCTCAGAGTTAGGGTTTCAATCTACCACGCCGCCGGAGAGAAGAGGTGCCATGGGCGTTCATCTTCGTTTGTCGAAAGTCCAGCATTGAGTGGAGCGGCAACCAGCTCTCCGGTGATCTAGAGGCTTCGGCGGCCTCCACTTACGAGCTTCAGCGGAAGCTTGTCCAGACGGTCCTCGCAGTTGACTCCTCCGGCGGAGTCCAGCCTTCCTTCTCTCCTATCAACACCTCTTCCGCCGTTTTCCAGGTGCCTTTTCATTATAATAATCTAGTAGAAAGAAACGAATCCATTAGAATGGTTCTCTCTCAAGAAATTTTCATGATTACTGGATAAAAATTCGATCTTGGCATTTTGTATTTTCTTAGTTTTTATCCGTTTGAGCTTGCTAAGATAATTGAAATAGTGGATGATCTATGATGTTAGTTCTGAAGGAAAGGATTGATTTATTATCTGTTCTGTGAGCAACCACTTTTTTTTCCGTATGATCGTATGGAGAACCTCTGATATAAAATATAAAATGGAACTTTTAGGCCTTGATCTACAATGTAAAAAGTCCAAAACCTCTGCTTAATAAACGAATTGAATCACCAATCAGGTCCTACGTAGTTGCTGAAACCAATTGAATCAATGGAGAATATGGATCATTGAATGTTGTCATTTGATATTTTGTGGTCCTCTGTGTGGCATTTTATGAAATACCAATTTGGCAGGCTACATTCTAAAAAATGAATATGGAATACAACTACAATTATACCTTAGTTTATTTTTGCAACTATGGTTTCATTTTATTTTCTTGAATCTAAAAATACATAACTTTTGTGGAGATATCTGTGGTATATTCAATTTGGCAGGCTACATTCTAAAAGATGAATATGGGATACAACTACAATTATACCATAGTTTATTTATGCAGCTATGCTTTCATTTTATTCCTCTTGAATCTATTAATAAGTAACTTTTGTGGAGATATTTGTGGTGTATTCTTTGGTGGTTCTTACTATTATATTATGTAAAACTCTTGAAGCCTTAGAGGGTGAGATTGACCTGACCATAATTGTTAATGCGTTCAATTATCATTTATCCTTTGGTTATCTTGCCACTTTTACTAAGGATCTGGAATTCTAAAATTTTTGTTGCATAGTGCTATATGTGTATGTGTTGAAGCTTGGAGAGTGAGATTCTCAATATTGTAGATGGTGCAAGATACTCAGTGCAATGATTGAAGTCCTTGAGCCTGTGTTTGGTTGGGGGATATCCTTCTTGAGGATAGGAATAACTTTAGAAATTTTTTGAATTTTTTGGAGGAAAATTTTAAACTAAAGGTAATAGGATGTGTCTCCTTCTGTGCATTGGTGGGTGACCCATTATTATATTTTTAAATATTAGTTAAAGATTTTGACGGGAAAAATATTTTATTGGAAATTGTGTTGGGTAGGAAAAACTTTTTATTGAGAAATTTTCAATGAAGGCAAGTTTGGAACTTTCTCTTAAATATAATATGTTGCAAGGGTCAAGCGGCAAAAGTCTCTGGTTCTTAGGTGAAGTGTTCCTAAGAAAACCCCTTTTTTTCCCCAAGCTGTTCATCCTTCTTCACAAGCTCTCGTTCTCTTCTTCGATCCCTCCGTTGCCTCCACCACCGATTCTTTACGGCCTCTTCCGTTCCTCCCCTGTGATCTCACGACATGGTAACCCTCTTCCTCTTCATCTTGTAAGGAATGTTTATTCCCCCATTCTCAGAACTAGGGTTTTGCATCAGCATTGGCTCTTTTCGTATTTTTTTTCTTCTCTTTGACTGGATTTCACGGTTTTGATGTGGTTTGTGCACAATCTTAGGCTTTGGATGCTTTGATATTGGTTTTGTATGATTCTGATCCATGGATTGATTGATGAGGAACTATCCGTCTGGAATTTGGTTTAGGGTTTAGAATTTGTGTGGTAGTTGATTAATTGTAGGGTTTGATGATCTCGCATTTTTGATGTTCAAGGTTTTTTTGAAGTATGAGTGTCTATTCATAAAAAAACCATCCCAAATACTTCTCCTTACGATCTGGACCCTGACGGGGCTCACCGTGAAAGATTTGAGACTTCAATTCTCTTCCTCACCACCGGCGTCGCATCCCACAACCCATGACTGCCAAGTTCCCTCTCTTTCGATTGATCCAAACAAGCACTCATAGAAGGTAATCCATTGCAAGTCTCTATGCGCTGTTTGAATTCTTGCTCATTCTTCAACAATTTTGTTTACCTAGGAATCTAGGGTTTATCTGTGATGCATCCTGTGAGAGAAATAACAGTTATTACCATATTTTGCTTTGTTTAGAAAATTTAAGCTTATATTTACTTGAGATTTTATTGTTTCATAACAGATCTTGTGGCCAATTTATTGTTTTTGTATTTTCAATTGGAACACAGAAAATGCAGGAGAGATAGGAGGGGACGTGGTGTTGATATTTGGTGGTAAATAGTGAGGAGATGTCGAGGAGTAGGGATAGAACCGAAGACTTTAAGGATGGTGTCCGTGCTGCAGCTCTTTCTTCCGGATATACTGAGGTTGTTGGATGTTTTTGATTGAATAATTTAAATTAAATGATTTTATGTATTTACTTATGTTGCATTTTTTTTATTGAGTTATTCTTCTGATTTAAATATAACTAAAGGATTTGGAATTTTAGATGCTAATTGAATTTTGACACCATGAAATTCTTGGATAAGCTTCTTATTGCTCCTGACATGTTTCTTTAATGTAACTCAACTCACTAAACTCGAACTAACTTCATAATCATATCATGTTGATCACAAAGCTCAAACTAACAAGTCTAAACTCTGAAGTAACGGAGATTTTATTCTAGTTTAATCTGAAATTCTCTGGATCAATTAGTTTGAATTACAGTGTCAACCTGCTAAGTGAATCTTTTTGCAATAACTTGGCATCTGACAGCATATACTAGGCCTGAGTAGTTTCTAATATTTACTTGAGACACTTGAATGCTGAGTCTGGCTCTATAAAACAATCTCCTCCGGCCTGATGATTCTAAGATTGATTTAACCCACATTTATTTAGGAAAAAAGAGTAAAAAGTACCTTTTTGTTGAAATAGCTTTTGGTGCTGAACTCAATTTGACTTCAATTCTTTCCTTTTATTGAATATCATGCATGGCAGTCAAAACTTGCTGCAATATTGGCTTCATTCATCATGCACAAAGCTCCTGAGAGGAAACCTTTTACGAGAGCTGCATTGAAAACGGTATAGATATTTGTCTGTTCCCTTATCTCTAACTCTTTCAATTTTTTTTGTTTAATGGTTTTTGCTTATTTATTTATTTTTGTATGTTTGTTTGAAAATGTCTATACTAATGAAAACCAGTCTCTGCTTCTGTTTGTAGCTGTCAAGCATTAACGAACTGGAACATTTTATTGTAAAGCATCGAAAGGATTATGTGGGTTTGCATCGCACAACTGAACAACAAAGGGATGACATTGAACATGAAGTAATTTACCTTTCCAAAATTTAACCTTTCATTCTGTAATTGTGTTTTACTTTATTATTTTCTTGATCTTTTGCTTCAGCTTTGTCCCTTTGACATATTAACTTAAGCTGGTTTATTGCTGCAACATCCTTTTTTCTTTCGTTTTGGTTTTTTCTTTCTTTTGGTGAGTCTTACAAATGTTGTGGTAAGATAGTTTTTTATTCAAGTTTCTAGCCTTTTTGCTATACACCGGACAGTGTGATAAAAGATTATCCAGCATTCTGAAAACTTTAGGTTTAATCTCATTAGTGGGTTGCATGCTTGGTTGATGTGGTCCTATCCCATTTTGTGGTTAACAACATTGTGTTTAATAATTTGTATATTGGAAAAATGAGACAACTGATATCAATTGAAAACAATTACATTTTCACGAGCGTGATTTGGCTAGAAGCCTAATAGTCTTTTGACTCTTTTCTAGTATTAAACGTAATAAAGGTAGAGTTTTTTACTTGCCACCCCCTCAAAAATAGTCACTTTTTAATAATACCTGATAACTCCCTCCTTTATTTTTATTTTACTTGCCACCCCCTTGACTAAAGTTTCAAACTTTAACCTTAGTTAAATATAAAACCTAAAGTTATAATATATGTAAATTGACAAGTTTACCCTTTTTATATATAATATTATTTTTAATAAGCTTCTCATATTTTCTATTTTTAATAATTATGTATTTTGTTGGTGACAAAATGTATTTATTATTATTATTATTATTATTATTATTATTATTTTCCTTCTATAAAATATAGTTTTTTAATAGAAATATAATTATGTTGTTTTATTTTGAACATCTCACAAATAAACTTTTTAATGTATGTTATTAAAATTTAAAAAATATATATGTTAATAATATTTTTTTTATAAATTTAATATTATTTGTATTTCCCTTAATAAACTCATAATTTACTTATAACCATTTTCAGAATTTTTTAATTATTTATTAGTCATGGGTAAATAATAATTATGAAAAAAGGGGTATTTTTGTCTTTTACTTTGTTATTTGAATGTTTTTAAAAACTATTCAAAACTTTTAATGTGAATAACTAACTCAAGGAGTGGCAAGTAAAATAAAAATAAAGGAGGGGGCTATGGGGTATTATTGAAAAGTGAGGGGTTGGCAAGTGATTTGGCTATTTTTGAGGGGGTTGCAAGTAAAAAACTCATAAAAGTAATATGGAATCTACTTTAAGGGTATTAAGATCAGCCGCTGCTTTTCATTATAAGAAGTTCTCTTCTTATGATGCTATTTGTTCAGGAAAAATAATAGTTTTCTATGTATTGGACTTATGATTGATCTCTCTGCAGGTTAGCATTTTTATAAAGTCATGCAAGGACCAGATTGATCTCCTAAAGAATGGGATACATGAGGAAGAGAAAAATAGAACTGCGAGGAAATGGCTACACACGCGAGATGATGGCTCCAATGCAGATGTTGTAGCTCACAAGCATGGCGTGGTATGATATTTCTGTACTTATGGTTTGTGTGTAATTGATTCCACAATCACATGTTTGTTCTCCAATGGTGGCATTAGCTTGAATATGATGAAATTTAGTAAACAGGTCTGGGCTGATAACATGTTCAAGTAGATGACCAGTACAGCCAGCTTTGCTACTGAGGGGTTTTGGATATTTGTCTAATCCATATTCTCTTGTTTCTTTAGGCTCCGCCCATGTCTTTTTATTTTGTGAAAACATAATGCAAACATCTATCTCTTTGTGCAGCGTGATTCGAGTCAATTGAGATTGAGTGATTGCATTCCGGATTGCACTTGTTAAAATATATAGGGTCTACATTAGTGGAACAATTCAATTGTGTAAATTTTGGGTTTTGCAAGGAAATGCTAGGTATGAATTTGTCATGGGTCCAATTACTACTTATGACAGTAACAAAGCAATGATTGCATGGCAATTTTTTTAACGATGAACTTAAACTACTATCTGCATGTAAGATTTACTTGATGATTCTCTCCACTCTAAAACATATTTTCATGAAGTGAAATGAGTCTGCCTTCCCTTGGCATTTGGACCATGATCTTGTGGACAAGTAATATGCTCATCATGGATATTGATTATGTTAGCACCAACTATCCATCTAATTCCTGGTATATTTGTTGTTTGATAGTAGATGCGACAATGTTTCCTTGAAGGTCTTTGTTTTTTTTTTCCCTGATGTTTGTGCCTCAGTCCACAATCTTTGTTCTTAATTTGACAATCTTGCCGTCTTTTGTTCATTGAAATGAAGAACTTCTAGCTTTCCTTCTGAAATCTTGGCAGAAATCTTTTTCCAGTACTATAATTAAGTCTAGCAATGGCAAATTAATTAAGGGGAAAGTAAAAAAAACTGGATTTTAAAAAATAACAGAAAAATATACCAATCACTTTAAGGGTGATGAACCATCCTTTCTCTCAAAAGAAGTTGGCCTTCAATGTTGAAAATCTTAATTAATTATTCTTATTACTGATCAAAACTGCTTTTGAATTTTAAAGAAGTATAGACCATGAATTTTAGTCCTAAAAGGAAAATGGAGGACAAAAAAAATCTGCTTATTTTAGTTAATTTTAACTTCTAATATGAACCTTGTTGGTATGCTTGGAACTGCCAATTGCTATATTCTCCTTCTTTAGGAACTTGAGAAATAAAACCATATATCGGAACCTTTTGAGCAGATTAGGAATTGTTTAGACCTATGATTAACTATCTTGGTTTGAATGCCTAAAAAGAGTTTCAAATCTATCATGATTGTGATTACTTGTGGCAAGCAACACAAATTCTTGGCTTTCAATAACCTATAATTTTGTAGCACACATTAATCTTCCCTTTTGCTCAAAATATAATTTGATCTAATATATCTTACTCTCCAAATTACTTTTGCTCTAATTTCTTATTTAAAGGTATGTATTTAAATTCAATAGTGGCATACCTTTAAATATGATGAAATTTTAATAAGCAGGTTTTAAACTTAATTCTCTAGTATGACATTTGAACTTTTGTCTTCAAGTCCTGTTCCTTAAAATTCATTCTGTCCAATTAATGATTACTCATCCTGTTGTTTACAACTTATGATGATCTCATTCTCCTTGATGTCTCTAATTATCAATTCATCTGAGTTTGTAAGCTAATACAAATTATTGATTGCAATGTGTTCTTCAGAGAATCTCCCCTAGATTCTTCTCATAGACGGATACAATGTTTCACTGTTTGGTTTATTCTGTCTTAAATTTTGAGAAAGGAAGCATTCTTTAGATTGGTGCACTGTTACACACCCACGCACACACACACACACACTTATCTTTCCATTTTAAGTTGAAGTATTCAGTAGGTTTGAGGCATCTCTCCAGTCATTTCTATGGTGGACTTTCTACCAATATTTCTTTTAACTAAAATTTTTTGATTTGGAACTGGTACAAGATTTTGATCTTTGACCTATGGTTTTTATCGAATTGTTTTCTTTTGTTCACTTTAAAGCTGTACACTTGTGCTCTATTCACCTTATTTGTACTTTTAAGAAGTGCAGGTTCTGATTCTGAGTGAGCGGCTTCACGCAGTCACTGCACTGTTTGATCGGCTACGATCTGTTCGCTTCCAGGATGCTGTCAATAAGGCAATGCCAAGAAGAAAAATGCACAAAATAGGCAACTTAAAATCATCTGAAGCCCATCCTTCTGATGCATCAGAGATCACAGAACATGATCTTTCTTCTGGACCTCTAAGAATCCAGGATCAACTTCTAGATGATGAAACCCTGGCCCTTCAGGTTATTATTCATCAGCTGTCACCTTTTATTTATTTATTTATTTTCTTAGATTTGATTCTAAAAAACAAAAATCCTTGTCTGCAGGTAGAATTAACTAGCCTTTTGGATGCTGTTCAAGAAACAGAAACAAAGATGGTCGAGATGTCTGCACTGAATCATCTCATGTCAACACATGTTCTCCAACAGGCTCAGCAGATTGAACAACTATTTGAACAAGTAGAAATTACAAATCTTGATGTTATGCTTTTATTTGTAATTTAAGTGCTCTAATCCCCGCCCTTGTTTGCTAATTTCCTATTTTGTTGAAATTTCACAGGCAGTCGCGGCCACCATGAATGTGGAGCGAGGTAACAAAGAATTGTCGCAAGCAATACAAAGGAACAGCAGCAGCAAAACTTTTCTCTTACTTTTCATGTTAGTCCTTACATTTTCAATTCTTTTTCTTGACTGGTATAGCTAATCAGCTCATAGATACAAAATATTCCCACTACCATTACCTGTTACGTATTCATCAAGAATCTTTCAAGGAGTAAAAGCATGGGATCTATTCGTGTTCCGTTTTGTTCTCTGCTTTGGATGGATTTGCAAGTGGTTTTAGGTTTCTCTTTTTCAATTTAAGCTTCACAGCTTTATGTCTCCCTTTTCCACATGTGATCAATACTGGCATCGGTACTTGTTTAAAGAAATAAGACGTGAAACCAACAAAAATAAACATAATTACTTAGCTTGAAGTCTAAGGATTATATATAATGTCACATATTGCACAATGTGCTGGATAACAGAATCTAAAAAATCACTTCAACCTCTTAATGATAAATTTGTTCATACCTTCTGTAAATCCATGGTCTTCTGTATTCCTAGAGAAGCCTTCATTGACTTTGGTAGATTTATCAAGGCTAGATTCATCCATTAGCTTTCTCTTTTTCAATTTAAGCTTCGCAGCTTTATTTCTCCCTTTTCCACATGTGATCAATACTGGCATCGGTACTTGTTTGAAGAAATAAGATGAGAAACCAACAAAAATAAACATAATTATTTAGCTTGAAATATAAGGAATGTATAATGTCACATATTGCACAATGCGCTAGATAATAGAAACTAAAAAATCACTTCAACCTCAATAATGATAAATTTGTTCATACCTTCTGTAAATCCATGGGCTTCTGTATTCCCAGAGAGCCTCCATTGACTTTGGTAGATTTATTAAGACTAGATTCATCCATTAGCTTTCTCTTTTTCAATTTAAGCTTCGCAGCTTTATTTCTCCATTTTCTATACTTCTTATCTACCGGAAGCAAAAGGAAATGCACTAATCACAATCAAGGTTAATATACCTAAATAATTATGCTCAAGGATCAAGGATTTCACGGTAAGAAGACATGTACTAATATCACGACAATAAGAATAAGCAGAACAAAATCCTAGCCACTTACCCTTTGCCAAGGCTTGGTGTCTACATCCTCTTTTTTTTTTTTTTTTTTTTTTGCATTCACTTTATAAATATGACATCAACAATTAAAATTTGGTTAGAAGAAAGTGGAATCAATTCCCTTGAAGTATCATTATTTCAAACAACAATAATGCATAATAAATTCCTAGCCATCTAGCCTGTGTCAAACAGGCTCTTTAACTTCTAAATTGTTTCTTTTTCTTTTTCCTTTTTTTTTCTGTATGCCACTTTAAAGATATGATATTAAAAAATTGGAACTTGGTTAGAAAGTGGAATCAGTTTCCTTTGAAGTATTATTTATGTGAAACAGATGATGGCTAAGTGAACCACTCATCTCTTTCATCTCTTTTATTTGCCAACTATCTCTTTATTAGATAAGGACGAACTTAAAAATAATCTTAAGGAGGGAAGTAGTCGTCCTACCAATCTAGTAGAACCAAAGAAATGAAAGGACCCGCATCATGCTCTCCAGTTAAACCAAAAATGTTTCCATTTCAATCTTGCATAATAAGAAATGTTTCATTAACTCACAAAAAAACTTAATTGTGAAACTTTAAGCATGACTAAAGTTTAATATATAGTCACACTTAGATTTATATGAAAGTATTAAGAGAATGTACACTTGGTTATTTTATATGGAAGTAAAGAGGTCCTTTCAATCATGAAATTTCTCCAACTGTGAGTATAAGTTATATATTATGATCTGACTACTTAGATTAAGTAATGTGTGCATATTAAAGTAATCTATAGTCATGATTATTTTATATATGACTTGTAGAAGTTCTTTTAGTCACGTAAAATAAGCTACAAAAACCCTCCAATAATGTCTATTAGACACAAGTAACCATTTGAAAAAAAGATAGATTAAAGGCAATAGCCTACATGATTATTAGATAGAGTCTAAAAGAAAACAAAATTGTAGCTGGCAATTAAAATGTCCAGACTTTAGAGAAGTGAACGTGTTCAAACACAAGAAAGAGAAACATGACATCCAATTAAACACATTAAAAAAGAACAAAGAATACATAATTACAGGACTACATGAAAATACTTATCATTTTAGTACACTTTTTTGATAAAGATCAGATTTAGATAGTTGCAGTTTAAGGTCGGAAATGTAATCTCATAGATCATAAGCTGTCATTCCATTATCTTTTTTATGATCAAATGCTTTATCAATATGACATAAAACCAAATAATATATAACATCCTAGTTCTTTTCTCAAGAAAGAATTAAGCCAAATATTTGACATAATAATAACACTACCATCCATTGTTTGGCTAATTGAGTCGAAGTCCATAAATATTCTTGTTGCTCTGTTCTGAGATGTCCCCATCAATATAATTGTGTGCGTGTCTGAAAAATGTTAAATTTCCACAATTTACTACTAGATATTCGCAAAATAGAAAAAAATTGAATATAACTAGTATTAAAATTTCTATCAAAAAATTTGACAATCAGTTTAGATAGTGGAATACGACATAGAAGAAAACAAAATAGAAATGACAACAGTAAAATACTAAGATATGACAAACAACAATATTCATAACAAAAGTTAATCTACTTCCAATTTCGATAAAATAACCATCACACCTCCATGTGTACAAACCTTGTTCCTTCCTACTTTCTAGTCTTTTCGATAATAATTATCTAGCTAACTTATTATTGCGGATAAATGAGCCTTATTTTGCACATCTGGTAACACCTTGTTACAACTTAATGATTGCTTTCTCTACTGACTTATTCTTACAGATAATTAGACTTATTCATGATATGGAGTTCACGTGAAAAGCTACCTCATACCCTTAGTTTCCAAAACATATATATATGGTGGTGTGCACACGGATGCATGTGTTTCTACATCAATTCAAACAAACCCTAAAATCTAACACTTTTGTATGGACAAATCCCTTAAAAAGAAAGCAAAGAAAAATAAAAATAAAACATAAATTGCTATGTTATTGATCCTATCTATACTATTACCAAACAACCTCGAAAACAAATAACCACAAAATCTATCATAGCCTCACTTGGCCAAATTTTCTCCTTTTTCCACAAAAAAGGTAAGAAAAAAGCTCCTTCATGGAGCTCATCTATAGGACCAATGAAACGCACAAAGATCCAACTTAAAACTCATCAAAATATCATAGAAACCCATAAATTGAAGTGGAAAATAGTTAGCAATACTAAATTGAAACCCTAACCCTAATTTTGGAGATTAATACGAGATCATAAAACAAAATAAGAACAACATAGATATCAGAGAAAATAGGAGAACAAGGTTGGCCACGATTGGATCGAAATCGGCAGCTCTGCTCCCAAAGCTGGGAGAATCGCAAGAAAGGTTAGAGTTGGAAGAGGAAAAAGGCATAACAATGGGAACTTGACACTTGAAATTCTTAGCAGGAGATAGGTTTTCACTTTTATTTTTACAACCTAGAAAAGTTTTAAATGTTTTATTTGTCCTTATTTAGAACAAAATTACATAGAACGCCTTTTCTGTTTTTAAGTTTCCACTTGGCCCCTTGGATTTTGTATTAAATTGACATAACAATTATTTTAAAATGATTATATATATATATATATATATATATACTCAACTTCAATCTGCAATGTTTCACAGAGCAAAACAATAGTTCCCTTCAAGAGATTTGTTGTTGTTCGTCAACTTCAAATTGCGACGCATCCTAATCTGAAATCTAATTTGGCTTAGAATTCACGACATGACCTCCCTTCAGGAGTGACGTGTCATGGCTGCACAGGTGCATGGTGCTGAGAATTAATTTGCGACGCGTGGAGCCCTAAGACGAGACGCGTCACTGGTCGAGGCTATTTAAAGACAGCTAGGGTTTCTCCATGATCTCATCTTAGAATTTAGAGACTTATATTGTGGCCAAAAAACTAACAACGCGTGGCAACTGTGAAGAATTCCCAATGTGGCTTTGCATTGGTCGCGGCTCGATTTTCATTCACACCCGTGCTTTCTCCCACTTATGTAGCTTATAATAACGGCCACGACTTGGCATTTCTTGCGTTTGACACAATTTAGTCGAATTAGTATCTAAAGTAATTGAAATTATGTGAAATGCAACTATTTCGATTTAAGCAACACAAGTTGACTAAGTTATAAGAATTAGGACTAAACATGCGGGAATCATGCTATAAATACACATGTTTATCCCTAAACAATGTGTATATACTTTCTAAAATATGGTTAGCTTAAAGCGCTAACAAGAGGTGTCTGCAAGTGCCAATGCTGCAGTAGATTGTGCTGAGTAGACTTCGATCCTTCATTACTCGGAGAACAGCCCGGAGCTCGTCGGCAACGTAGCCCCCATTGTCGTCGATGTGCACCACCTCACCAACAGGTTTGAGCATCCTCGAAACCGTCTCTCGGTACTAGCATAATAATGAAAGTCACCTGATCAACACCCATCCGACATCCTCGTCAACTTTCTCCAGTAACCAAAGGTCGGGGAACCACAACGAGCACCAGTATGAAAATTCCGGTAGCTTAAACTCCCTATGAGCTTCCATTTGTTGTGTTTTCCTTGATGATGGTCATGCGACCATGAAGTTGCCATCGCTGAACTTCTACACCACCCAGGTCCATTTTCCGTCCTTGATGGCCGCCAGGAACACGCTAGTCGTCGGTTATCCACGATCCCCTCTCTAACTTGAAGGCCAAATGACCAATGAAGACCATGTTTGATTTTTCTTGTCTATCCTATTCATTTTTAAAAGACAAATATCTCAATTCAGTGAAACCAACATAATTCACATATAATTAATTGATCTTTAAAATTGTTTTATGTAGGCAAAATTTTGTGCGTATAAGGGAATTGCTCTAACACCATTCAAAATTAGAGATGTAGGATTACTAATTGGGTGAATGAGTAGAGAATAATTGGGGGATCTGAAGCTTATGCAAATGGAAGAGAGGAAAGCCCATGTCATCATCACTCTCTTCTTTCTCTTCCGTCTCCTCAGCAGGAGGTGCCTCAGGAGCAGCAGCAACACTGCCCTCACACAATCCCGCGGAAGCTGCACCACCACCACCACCACCACCACCACCAATGAACCCACCACCAGAGCCTCTACCGATAATAACCTATATTACAAATTATATTACTTGGTGCACACACATACATCAATAAAAATAAACTACCACACAAAAAAGATTTACAAATCCAACCCTTGGCAAAAGAGGTAAGGCAACAAAATATACACCCAAGGCCAGGTTGATAAAAAAATAAATTACTCATCCATGATGAGGATCATAATAAACACTCAAGGACTTTGATCATTGCACTGAGTATCTTGCACCATCTACAATATTGAGAATCTCACTCTCCAAGCTTCAACACGTACACATATAGCACTATGCAACAAAAATTTTAGAATTCCAGATCCTTAGTAAAAGTGGCAAGATAACCAAAGGATAAATGATAATTGAACTCATTAACAATTATGGTCAGGTCAATCTCACCCTCTAAGGCTTCAAGAGTTTTACATAATATAATAGTAAGAACCACCAAAGAATACACCACAAATATCTCCACAAAAGTTACTTATTAATAGATTCAAGAGAATAAAATGAAAGCATAGCTGCATAAATAAACTATGGTATAATTGTAGTTGTATCCCATATTCATCTTTTAGAATGTAGCCTGCCAAATTGAATATACCACAGATATCTCCACAAAAGTTATGTATTTTTAGATTCAAGAAAATAAAATGAAACCATAGTTGCAAAAATAAACTAAGGTATAATTGTAGTTGTATTCCATATTCATTTTTTAGAATGTAGCCTGCCAAATTGGTATTTCATAAAATGCCACACAGAGGACCACAAAATATCAAATGACAACATTCAATGATCCATATTCTCCATTGATTCAATTGGTTTCAGCAACTACGTAGGACCTGATTGGTGATTCAATTCGTTTATTAAGCAGAGGTTTTGGACTTTTTACATTGTAGATCAAGGCCTAAAAGTTCCATTTTATATTTTATATCAGAGGTTCTCCATACGATCATACGGAAAAAAAAGTGGTTGCTCACAGAACAGATAATAAATCAATCCTTTCCTTCAGAACTAACATCATAGATCATCCACTATTTCAATTATCTTAGCAAGCTCAAACGGATAAAAACTAAGAAAATACAAAATGCCAAGATCGAATTTTTATCCAGTAATCAAAATTTCTTGAGAGAGAACCATTCTAATGGATTCGTTTCTTTCTACTAGATTATATAATGAAAAGGCACCTGGAAAACGGCGGAAGACGGGGTGATAGGAGAAAAGGAAGGCTGGACTCCGCCAGAGGAGTCAACGGCGAGGACCGTCTGGACAAGCTTCCGCTGAAGCTCGTAAGTGGAGGCCGCCGAAGCCTCTAGATCACCGGAGAGCTGGTTGCCGCTCCACTCAATGCTGGACTTTGGACAAACGAAGATGAACGCCCATGGCTCCTCTTCTCTCCGGCAGCGTGGTAGATCGAAACCCTAACTCTGAGAAAACCCTCCAAAAAATTTCAAAATTTTTCAAAACTCATTTCTATCCCCAAATCACATAACCAACCAAACACAAACAAGATCTTACGAACTACTTTATATAGTGCGCTGATGAAATGTCACTGGAATAAAATGGCTTCTTAATTTATTTTGCACATAACACCTTCTCTTATTCTTTTATTGGATTCACTCTGTTTAATTTTTTTTTTTATCAAATCATATTTACCAACATCATATAAAATTAGCCAATGTTAAAGTTCTATATACAAATATATCGATAATATATATATATATATATATATATATATATATATACATATATTATTGATAATTACCCCAACCCTCTGTACTATTTGCTTTTTTACTTTTGGGTCTTTGGATGGAGGGTGTAGTGATTTAGTATAAATAGTATTTTGGGTGAATAGGGTATAAAGGTGAATAGTACATAAACAGTGTCAATGACTTTTTGATAATTTTTCCTATATATTAATTATCATTTATCTTACAACAAACTCTATTTTTAGATTTTTTTTTGAACAAGTTAAGTTTTTTCAATTCCATATTTTTTTATGGTATCCGAGTTATTTAGGCTTAAATACACTGTTCGTCCTTGTACTATGCCCCAATGTTCATTTTCGTCCCTGTACTTTATAAATGTTCAATACGGTCCTTGTACTTTGCATTTTTTTTCAATACAAATTCCCTAGGGTCGACGTATGTCGCCCACGGTGGCATACGAAATGAATCACGTAATATTTTATCTTTGATGTGACATGCTGACATGGCATAGTAAATTAAATTTTAATATATTAAATATTTTATGTTGATGTGGCAGGTGACATGGCATGCCACGTCAGCATGCTGATGTGACATGATGACATGGCATGCCACGTGACAATAAAAAAATAGAAAATTCTAAAAAATCAGATAAAAATCTAAAAAATAACAAAAAATCTGGGTGCTTGCCATGTGTAAAAAAAAAATTTTTTAAAAAAAATCTAAAAATTAGAAAAAAAAAATCTAGGAGCTTGCCATGTGTCAAAAAAATAATAATAAAATCTAAAAAATAAGAAAAAACCAGGATTTTTCTAACAAATAAATAAATAACAGAAAAAGAGGAAAAAAAATCCATGATATTTTTTTTCTTCTGATTTTTTTTTTTGATTTTTTTTTTGAGACGTGGCGGCAAACTCCTTAATTTTCCCTTTTTTAGATTTTTTTTTATTTTTTTAACACATGGCATGCTCCTGGAGTTTTTTCTAATTTTTTAGATTTTTTTTAAAATTTTTTTGACACGCCAAATTTTTTGTTATTTTTTAGATTTTTTCTGAATTTTTTAGAATTTTCTATTTTTTATTGCCACATGGCGTATCGCGTCAAGATTATCACGCGTGTCAACGTCGGTATAAAATATTACGTATTAAATTTCAGATTAATGCGTACTGCCGTCGGCCAAGGGTATGATCAGACAACAAAACACAAAAGTCAAAAGTATTGAACATTTTAAAATCTGAGGGGACGAACATGGCGTATAATACAAGACGAATAGTGTATTAAAGTAACGGAGTATTCCCCATTGTTTACATCTCCACTTCTTCACCTATCTTTTTATACCCATGTCATGTTGCTTTAAACGTCACCAACTTTGTCTCCCTTGAGGTTATATGATCTAATTTTTTTAAACCTGGAGGACTCAAATGAAGCTATTCATTGAAGGGCAAGATTTGTTCAACTTTGCCACTAGTACTACTCTTCCAACTCCAATAACTTTTTCCTTGGATCTTTGCTCGTCTATCAACTGAATTTTTAAGTCTAATTGAGGATCTTGCTCATAAGAGGTTTGGAGTGCACTTCATAATGCACGGGAGTTCATGCGTCGACATCATTTCCTTGATCATCAGAAGGACTCCTCTTTCTCTATTCATGATTATATTCAAAAGTTCAAAGGAATTTTTAAGTCTAATTTAGGATCTTGCTCATAAGAGGTTTGGAGTGCACTTCATAATGCACGGGAGTTCATGCGTTGACATCATTTCCTTGATCATCAGAAGGATTCCTCTTTCTCTATTCGTGATTATATTCAAAAGTTGAAAGGAATTTGTAAGAGTTAACACTCATGAGAAAAGCGCCAACAGTTATTATAGTGTTCAACTTACTCTATAGGTTAGGTAAGGGTTACAACACCTTCACCACCACCTCCATGCTTTGTCTATCTCTCCCATCGTACCACTCATTGATTCCCCGGCTCATTAGCATTAGCTACGATGTGAGAATTGGAACGACCACTAAATCCTGTGATATCCTGGACCTCACTATATAGAAGTTGAACAACAACTCTAACAATCTCAAGAAGCAAAAAAAAAATTGAACTTGGATTTCGAACTCAATCTTTCTCCAACTGTACTCACAGGCACTGGTGGAGCCACATGTTAGAGAAGGGAGGCAATTTCCCCCCTTAACTTTTTAAAAATATATTTTATTCAAATTTTTTTATAAAATATACTAAATATTTTTAATTTACCCCCCCTAAATTTTACTATTTTGAGAAAAATTCACTAAAATTTTTGGCAAACTTCAAAGTAGATCACAACATTAGTCATTGAAGACTAAGGGGAAAAAAGGAAATTGTTTCTCATTGAAAATGAATCATCTTAGAAAATTATGATACATTGAACATTATGCTAATTGGTTAATTGTTTTGCATTTCATAATTAGAACATTATGCTGATGAAATGCCCTCTTCATGATGCCGCTCGCTTCTCTCCAGATGATAAGTACTCTAGAAAGCGTGTGCTCCTGAAGAAACGATTTGGGTTGCTTCCAACACAAAGTCCATCGCCAAAGTACTAGGATTTTATCGTAATTGGAAGGCAACAAGTTCTTCTAGTGTAGCAGGATCTCAAATTTCAGTGATAAGAACCATGTCTTATTAAATATTTTGGTACAATGCAATGGAAGTTTTATGGTTCTTATAACATTAGTAAAAGAAAGAAAATTAACATGTCAAAGGATGTAACAGTTTTGACCTTGATATGATTATACAAGTTTGGGTCTTATGTGAAGGAATTCATTCATGTAACATGTGTTTGTTTTGCATCTAATGACATTAGGTGTAAAAAATAGAATGAAGGAATGACTTTTCGATATTTTTCAATAGTTATGTGATTATGGTTGAAGGGATTGGGTATCTTTGGGCATAGAATTTGAGGCAATGCAGTTGGTTGGAGAGCTATGCCATATGGTTAGATATACTATAAATATTTTGTTCTTTTATTTATGTTTGATTGGTGTTTCAAATTTATGTTTCAAATTTATTTTTGGACACTACTTAAATGCTATTTAACATTTACACAAGAAATTTCGAATATATATAATATATATTCGATTATATATATTCGAAATTTCTTGTGTAAATGTAAAAATAGCATTTAAGTAGTGTCCAAAAATAGGTAAATATGTTTTTTTCCATGGACAAAGTAAAAAATTTTCCAAGGAAAATGTTACTTTTTCTGGGGAAAATTGATGCAATCAAACAAGAAATTTGTTATTTTTCATGGAAAATGATAGATTTTCCATGGAAAATAAGAGCAATCAAACACCAAAACAAGAATTTTCCATGAAAAATGTAGCTGAAAAATGGGTACAGTCAAACAACCACTTTTTTGTTTTCCACGGAAAACTTTTCCATTTTCCACCCATTTTTCATCTTGCAATCAAACACAGCCTTAGGTTTTATAGCCTTTCAATGAAGCCAAAAAGAAAGTTTCTTTCCAGAGAGAAGCTATGTAATTTAGTTGTGCTATAGAGATTCATGTATAATTAAAATCCTAATCAAGAAACTGTCATGACTTTCAAAGAGGAACTTTGTTAGATTTGGTTGGTCAAACATGGATTCTCCATTAAGAATCGCAAAAACTAGAAACATTAGAAACTTTTTTTTTTATGTATTGAAAGAGTTTCAATGGAAACTAGCTACAGATAACATTAAGGTTCAGGCTGCATATGAAACTTTTGATTACATGAGAGAACTCTTCAGGCATACAGCCATATCCTTTGAAATGTTCCCAGTTTTTGTGTCTTCTAGCCTTAGCCCGATTGCATTTCTTTGCAAAATTCTGCTCTCTCGGTATGTGTTGAACATCCCGACCTTGAAGTAAAGGTGAGGAATGACTTTACATCCTCTCTCAGTTTCCCCTCTGCTGTAGAGCTGTGCATTCTCCTCCTTCATTGATCTTGCAAGTTGTAAGTTGTCGGTATGTATCATCAGCCTTCCTCTCTGTTCCTGCACAGCTTGGTTCAGGCCTTCCTCTAATGCCAGCAATTCACCATCAAAAGCACATTCAGCATAGATTGGCTTCATCCCTGCAGCACACAAACAGCCTCTGTTAGTAATGATTATATAGGCCAACCCAGTTTCCTTACTGTGTTCATCCCAAGAAGCATCTGTAAATAACAGATGTTCATATGTCCTCCTGTTGTGTGTGGTAATGACCTCCTCTCCTTTCTCTGTAATGGAGGTTTGTTGGTAGTAGTATTCCCTTGCCATTGTCATACTTGTAGTGGCTACCAGTTGAGGCTTGAATTTGGTTCCTTGGAATATCAAGGCACAACGGGCCTTCCATATGTACCACATGATATAGGCAGTAGTAGAAGAGCATTCAGATGGGAATCCCTTCTTTTTATTGGTGTCTCTCTGTTTCATCCAGTTCCCCTCCAATACTACACTTATGGGATTGTTGTGACCCAGCGAGAGACCTCTTCTTTGTGCTTCCCTCCATGTCTCTTGTGCCCACCTACATGAAACAAACAAATGTTCAATTGATTCTGATACTAGATTACAAAGAGGACATGGGTCATTGAGACCAATGCCTCTTGAGTATAATACTTCCCTGGTTGGTAATTTCCCATGAAAAACTTTCCAAAGGAAATATTGAAC
This sequence comes from Dioscorea zingiberensis, assembly GCA_026586065.1. NCBI lineage: Eukaryota > Viridiplantae > Streptophyta > Magnoliopsida > Dioscoreales > Dioscoreaceae > Dioscorea > Dioscorea zingiberensis. Next base: position 99,659 of record JAGGNH010000025.1, on the reverse strand, counting down.
TCTTGGTGCAATTTTAAGTTGCCACAAGTGTTTCCAGCCCTCCCAATTTGGTGCATCTTCTCTGTTCTGCAGGGTGCCATAAATGGTTGATGTTAATGATTTGCCTTTGCTGTAGATGCTCCATTTCCATGTATTATCCTGCTCTTCAGAGATCACCTGCATATTAAGAACTTTTTGGACAAGTATTGGATTGAATATGTCACATACCAATTCCTTGTCCCATTCCCCCTGTTCTTTGAGGCAGTGCTTCACCTGCAAGTCTTGTAGATTATAATCCATATTCATGAAGGTTGGTTTGAGTTGTAGTGGGGTCTCAAACAGCCATGGGGAGTTTCCAATGGATGTAGAGCTACTGATTTTTTCCATTCCCAGGTATTTCCCAACTCTTTTGGCTACATCACATAGGGTTTGAAATATAAAGGATGTATTCCTTGGCCTTTTATGATCAAGTAGGTGATATTGGCTATATTTGTGAGACATTAGGTCTATCCAGGGTTTACTACTTCTATTAAGCAAATCTTGCACCTGTTTTGAGAGAAGAGCAGTTTTCATCACTTTTAGGTCCTTTAAACCTAGGCCACCCTCAGTTTTATCCTTGATCACTGTATTCCAATTAATAAGATATAGGCCACAACCTCTAGACTGTACCCCCCATATAAATTTCCTCACCAGTTGGTGAAATTTTTCAAGAATGTAATCAGGGATGGCATAAGTGCTCAGTGTGTAAATTGGCAGTGCCAGTAAAGTTGCCTTTGCCAAAGTCACTCTGCCAGCCATGGAGAGTTTTAAAGACTTCCAAGAAGCCAATTTTTGTTCAGTTTTATCCAATAAGTATTGAAACTTACTCATGTGTATCTTTGAGTGGGAGATCCATGCTCCTAGATATTTGAAAGGAAACTGCCCCTGCTTGATACACATAGTATTAAGTATTGACCTTTTTAATCTTAAATTCAGCCATGATGGGAAGAAAATCTCAGATTTTTCTAGATTAGCCCTTTGATTGGTCAACTTGTTGTAGACTTCAAGACACAGATTTAAGGTTCTGGCACTTTTCCTTGAAGCCTCACAACAGAGCAGTAGGTCATCTGCATACAAGTAGTGACTAATAGTTTTGGTTGGACTGATTTTAGTCCCCTTAAACATGCCCATATTTTCAGCTTTTTTCAATATGTTTGTAAGGATTTGAGATACCAAAATAAATAAGTAGGGAGACAAAGGGTCACCTTGCCTGATTCCAGCATCAGGAGTGAACCAATGTCCTACTTTACCATTAATAATAAAAGCAAAAGTAGGTGTGCTAATGCAAGCTTCAATCCACCTTATCCATTTAGAAGGAAAATTCATTCCTGTGAGTACAGCTAGGATTGTTTCCCATCTTACACGGTCATATGCTTTTTCCATATCGACCTTGATCATCATCATTGGGTGGCTAGGTTTTTTCTCTAGTGAATGAGCCAACTCTTGTGCAAGTAATATATTATCAAAAATGGATCTTCCACTAATAAATGCTGACTGCTCTTCTCCAATTAGGCTAGGTAAGATTCCTTTTAACCTATTTGCCATAATCTTAGTTATTAGTTTATAGTTAACATTACAAAGGGCAATAGGTCTAAAGTCTTTGACACCTTGTGGATTTCTTTTCTTAGGGATCATACTTATATAAGTCCTGTTCCAGCTTGTAGGCATAATAGCATTCTCAAAGAATTGCATAATAGCACCTGTTAAAGATTGATCAATGACATCCCAAAAGGCCTTAAGAAATTCAGCATTAATGTCATTGGGTCCAGGTGATTTCCCATTGGGGAGTGATGTGATTGTTTTAAATATCTCTTGTTTGGTAATGGGTCTTATTAACATGGAGCTCTGATCTTCAGTTAAAGTTGGTAGGTCATCCGGGAGAGCCTGTATAATATCCTGAGTGTTCATTTCCTCTCTAGGTTGCCATAGATTAGAGTAGAACTTAGTAAATTCCATTTGTATTTCTTTCCAATCAGTGATAATCTGGTTCCCTTCTTGTTTGATAAAGTTTATCCTATTGTTTTGTCTATGTGTTCTTGTCACTTGGTGGAAAAACTTGGAATTAAGGTCACCATTTTGGAGCCATTGCACTCTTGATTTCTGGGCCCATTTTGTTGTATTTTGCCTTAAAAAAGCTTGGTGTTTGTTGTATAGACTCCTAAGTTGTGCTTCAAGATTCCTGTTATCTAAATCACTTGTGTGTTGTGCTTCTAACTTAAGGATTTCTTCTTCTAGTTGTCTTATTTTAATGTCAAGGGAACGATCAGATTTTGTACATTTCTTTAGAAGATCCTTCCTTAGGTTGCTAAATTTATGGCTTAAGTCATGCGTGTGATTTATGTTGTTCTTGGGAACCCAAATTGCCTTGACACTATCCTTACATTCATTTAAGTGAAACCAATTATTATTGAATCTAAATGGTCTAGTTCCTCTTTCTCTATTAGATTCAAAACATTGTAGAAGCATAGGACTATGATCAGACTGACATCTAGGTAAGGTCTTTACGGATAGTCGAATTGATCTCGATCCAGTTGTGATGGCGGGATTACATCAGCAACTGGCCCATATTACGCCATACCACATTTGTTGTTACACCAAGTGAAGATATGGCCAGAATATTTGAGTTCAGTCAGGTTATTGTTTGTAATAAAGGTATTAAATAAAGATGATTTGATACCTGGTGAACCTCTATAGGAGCCTCCTTGTCTTTCTTTCTCTTCTCTGACAGTATTGAAATCTCCAGTAACAAGCCAGGATCCCACTGTGTTTGTCAATCTTTCAAGTTCATACCACACTGCTCTCTGTTTTTCAACTTTTTGACTGTTGTAGACAACAGATAGCAGCCAAGGTTTGTTAGAAATTCTAGTGATAACTAGATGGAGGACAAACCTGGATTGTGCCAATGGTGTGATCAATAGTTCTTCTCTCCTCCATAACACTAGAATGCCACCTGAATAACCTTGTGCTGGAACAGCAGCCCAATTCCAAAATTTCTCAAAATGTTTGGGAAATCTTTGGATCCGAGGCTTATCTGCTCGTGTCTCCACAAGACAACATATAGAAACATTGTGGTTCTTTGTCATACTCTTGATTCTACTAATTGTATCCCTACCCGAAAGTCCCCTGCAATTCCAAATAATTATGTTCATTGACATGATTAACATATTCATTGTTTTGGGGCTCAGGACTTAGCCTTTCCAATACGGCCTTTCTTGACCTTCCGGATAGCACCAGCTATCCTTTTTCCATTTCCTTCTTTATCATGGGGAAATCTTTTTCCAATCACCAGGTCAATATTCTAGGGTGAAATAGTCTAATCTTCAATCACATTCCTCTCAGTAGCCTCCATAGGATCACCACAATTGAGGGCTTAAAGGGGAATTTGAAAACTCTTTCAAAATTTGAATGTTCCTTAATGCTTTCAATTTGGATCTTTTCATTCTCCTTGGCAAGGTGTGTGATCATTTCAGTAACTGATGAGGAGTTAAGATCTGTATCTCTTTCAAGAGAGGATATCAAATCTGGGGGTTGAGGATCTGGTGTATCATCAGTGATTGGAGCTATATGAGCAGCAGTCATTGATTGATTTGGCATTTCCTCCCTGACTTGCAATTCATCTCTATCTGTATCCATCTCCTCTTCATAATAGCCCATAATCTCATCATTAGGTTTATCCAAATCTTGGTAAACCTTCCGAGGCTTAGATGAGCACTCACCTTCTTCATGGGCCATAGTCTTCAGAACATTGTGGGCCACCTTCTGTTGAACAGGCACCCCATGAGATTCAAGCCTTTTCTCACAAAAATATTGTGGTTGTTGATGATTGTGTGAAACTTTGCTCACTCTCTCTACAATGTATGAGATTCAATGTGAGCCATGAAAAATGTAGGATGTTATACCAAATGTGGCCCACTCTTATCCATGCAATCTCTCAACCAACCACCTCCACCATCGAAACTCAATGCTCCTCTTTTAGTTTAGATTGCCAAGAATCAAATTCAAGGACACAAATAGTGTTACATTTGTGGATGAGCCACCTAGGTTGGTGGCTTTGGCTCACCTATCTCCATTGCAAACATTCAAATCCAAGTACCCATATTAATGACATAATCAGGGAAAACTTTAACTCCTAAACTCATATCATAGACCAAGTCGTGAAATTGAAGACTCTTGAGTCTAGATTTTTCAAACCAATGTTATTATGGTTGGCAATTGATTTCAAAACTCCAAGACTTAGGAATAAAGTCAAGCAAGATTACCTATAATTAGGTTGTTTTGAAAGCAGTTATATTTAAAAATGCTAAACATGTGTCTGTTAGTGCTAATTAATTAAGTTCTTTGTCAGTAGTTGCTTGAAGTAAAGAAGTTGATTTCTTTGAAAAATACACGCAGATTACTTTAAGTAAAGAAGTAAATTTTCTCCATAAAAATATGTTTATACTTTAATTTACGATTAAAAAAACTGTAAAGCAATACAACAAATGCCTCTATGTGATTTCAAATCACCTCAGCAGTTAGATAGCACAATCATGTCAACATGACAACAATCTTTCATACATAGTAAAGAGTACTCTAAGTCAAAGAAGACCAAAATGTATTGCAAAGGATATGATAGAAACAACTAGGAAGAATAGAGAATAAAAATTCAAGTCTTATAAACAAATGACTGCACAAGTACTGAATCACAATGCTGTAACGGGGAATGCAAATATATGCAGAAGATGAGTTCTAAAAGTCTAGATAAATAACAACAAACACCAGACAGGATAGACCAAGATTGTACTCAGAAACAAACCTTAAGGACAAGTGCTAGAAAGTCCTCAGTGTGTGTATCCTTAAAACCCCCTTGTTTGGACCAACAAATTGCAATGCGGTAAGATCTGGAAGTGACAAAAAAAGAATTATCATAAAATTCTAAGCCAAAAGAACTGGTAACGAGAGCCAAAGCTCCACTCATACATAATCAAAAAAGGTATTCTTATGAAAAGAAAAGAAAGAGTTCAGAATTACATGAGTAAATAAATGATTTAAAAATCTAAGCATAAGGGTCTCAAATGAAGAATTATTTGAAGGATTGATTAAACTGAAAAAGTGATGGATTTGTTAGTTCCTTGAGATAATAAAGCTGTGACATGAGCCACTATTCAATTGGTTTTCAACAGTTTATTTTGAAATAAGATAAAGATACAGATATTTTCAAAGGAAAGACCAGTAATGCAAATCATTTTTCTTTATTTCGAAAGCCTATGGACACCAAGTACTTAATGGTCCAATGCCTTATAGCGAAGAAAAGGAAACCAAGAAATTTCATCAAGTCTTGGAATGACAAGTAAAAAATAAAAGTAAAAATTTTGAAACTTTGGAGTAAGAATGAAACAACCAGGAAACTGAAAATACAAACAAACAATTCTTTCCATTAAGAATTGAAATGAAGACAAATCGAGACAAAATAGGTGACAAAAAGATGGAGAAAAATTAAAAGAACAAGCACCTTGACAGCAAAGCATAAATTTCCTACTGAAAAAAAGAAAAAATAAATAAAATCTTCAGAATTAATTCTAAAATCTAATCTTTTTTATAATGAAGAAGAAGAAGAGGTAGAGATTGAAACCTGGGGAGATTGCAATGCCTGGGTTGCCCGCGCCCGTGAGTGTAGAGCAGTCGGGCCTCCGTTCTCGAGATTGCAATGCCTAGGTTGCGGTGCTAGGGAAAAGACGAACTCCATGAGTCCTTCGAAAATAGAAACTGATCAACAAAGACTACAATCTAGCGGATCTAGAATGAACCAAGGAGAGCGGGCTTACCGGCTTCGGCGATGGCGATGTGAAGGAAGCGGAAGGATGGCGGGTGGAGAGTAGGGAACTCATTGCTGGTGTAGAAAGAGAGAGCGCCGCGGAGAGGGAGTAAGAGAAAGGAACTCGGCGTAGCTTCATATGGATTCTAGGGTTCGATGGGGTGTCGCGTGAGAGAGAGGAACCCGTGAGTTTTTTTTATTTGTTTTTTTTCAAATAAACCTCCCTGTTTTCCCTGAAAAACTTTTCCCAGGATGGAGACAGGAAAAGTTTTCCACAATTTTAAGGAAAATATGGTCACATGATAGGGTTTATGAAAAAGTTTTCCACATAAAATTTTGGCAATCAAACAGCCCAAAAGGCTGAAAAATTAAGGCTGGAAAAGTTATCCATGGAAAATATTGTCAATCAAACACAACCTTAGTTTAAGATTTTCCTCTTCTAATTTGTACGGTTTTGACCCAGGTTTAGAAGTTGCTCTGTGTTACGGACCAAGGCCTACCCATACAGGCCCCACACAAGTGTCCACCCCAAATTTATTGTTAAGCCCTGACCCAGATTCCCGGCCTCGAGCACATAAACAGATCGACCGTACCCAAGCAGAGACAAGCCCCACTCAGATAAAAGGCCTAAGAAAGTACAACAGATAACAAATAATCCATAATATCTCAAAATAAAAATCAGAGTAGCACCAAAATAAATACAAGGGTCCAAAATACCCTACACAAGTCCATGCCCTACCAAGGTCCTAAAAAGAAACACAATCTCTCACAGATTGAAGTAAATAGGTGAGATCCTCAACCTCAGCAAAATCCCAGCCCTCGCACGATCCCCAAAATCAAACCTCCTGCTCCTCAGAACCTGAAAAAAAGGGAAACAAGCGAATGAGCTTTCAAAGAGAAAGCTCAGTAAGTACCCCACATGGATTGATCACAAGGATTCAGATATGATCAAGGACATATCAATCGACATATCAACAAACAAATAGGGACAATGCCCCGTATCATCACAGTCTAGGGGTCCCATACCTACCACAAAGACCTAACCAATAGTAGGGACCCCTAATCTAACAATAGCCCTCAGGCTCTGGAAAAAGAACTCAACGAACATCCCCCGGTCAGCAACACACAGCACCTGCTGCCACCGACTAACCTGTCGCTTCTCAGTAGCGCCACCTTTCTCACATGTCGACATGGCCTGCGTATCAACCCTGCTGGCATGCAAGACAACCAGAGTATCACCCCCTTGGCATGAAATGCCGGAACGTCAGGGTGTCCCATCGCCGAATGTTCTCTCTCAAACCGGAGCTCACCTGCTCCTCTGATCCGGGCGAAAAATTAGCTAACACTAGGGATGCCAACATCCCGAAATCAATCATACATGCACCAAAATCCAAACAAACAAGGGAACAGACATGCATGTATCCAAATCATCAATAAAGCATGATATCAATAAAATCATGCACACTCAAACATAAATAACAACAAGTCCAAGAAATCCCAAAATTGGGTGGAAACTAGGCAAGTGTACTTACCTGAAATCGCTAAGTCTAGTGTCCTACAGAATCACCTCCCGACGCATCCACGTTGATATCTGGCAAGTATAAGTCTACTCAATAAGTGCATGTGTATTTAAGAGAGACTATGCCTATGATGCATGCCTAACTAAATAGGCCCGACCCATTTCTAACACAACTCTTAAACCTCACTAGACCAGATCTAACCAAGTCAACTTGGACTTAAAATAAATTATTCACCCAAGTAATCATTCCCTCTTTAATTAAATCTAATCCACTTAGTTAATTCAACTCACCAACTGATTTCTAAGTTGACCCAACCCTAGTTGAGCTTTTAAAATAAATAAATAAATAAATAAATAAAAAGAAATTAGTTAATTCAACTTAATAAGTTGACCCAAATCCACTCACCTACTTAATCAATTCCAGCTTAACTTGTACCCTTTAATCTCCAAATAATTAATATAATTCTTAACCAATGAATTATCTTCTTCCAAGCCAGACCTAAACCATGTACACAAGATCCACTATTAATCAAGTTGATATCCATTTTATAAACTATGCATGCAAGCATAGCTTACACCTTGAATCCAAGAGACCTAAACAACACTGCCAAGGAAATTAGTTTTCATAAAACCAACTTCATACTATTTCCAGACCTCTCTTCAAAACAACTCAAGATTCGTTAGAGAATATCATCAACAACCCCATCTGAACATCAATATTTACAATTCATTCAACCACACAGAGAACCACACTAAATCATCTCCACGTTTTCTTTCAACCACTGAGCTAACAACAATACTTTTTCCTTTTCTTTAAAACTAATCACTTCTTATACCTATTCTTTCTCTCTCTAACACATCATTCCAATCATACCTATCTCTAAACATGTACTACATGTCTTGAACTATTCTAATATCTGTATATTGAATCCTATTATCATCTTCACAGGCATGCGTTAATCTCATCTTAGCATAGATATATCAGACTCATGCCAACCATATTGAAGTTTTCCATAGGTACTCATTATAAGCATCACAACCTCCAATTACCAGGAAATAAAAGCCAAAACAAAACCTTATAATCTACTCATTCAACCCACACAAAAATGATTCTCAACAACAAGAAACCTCTTCAAATCTATCTGCATTCATTCTCTCAAACCTTCACAAACTCTTATACATGTAACCAACCCTTTCCACACTTCCACAAAAACAATCCCAACTAATCTCATAACCTCTGCACACATGATCCCAGTCGTTCAAAACCTCAAACACCTTAACCCAAGCTACAGCCGCACACAGTCCCATTATCACCCCACAGAGAGACTCTATCTCTTCTACTCGCGACCAGCATCTATTCCAACATGTATGAGTTTATGGTTTTAAATAAAAACAATTAACAATCTAACTCAGCAGCAGGTCTGGGATTGCTCATCTGAATGCAGGCGCCCCACAACGTTTCGAGACAAAACTCTGGTGGCTGCAAAGTTCCAACGATCGGCGTCGAGAAAGGTGGCAGCTGTGACTCTCTCCACTATCCTTATAGAGAAACCTGACCAGGGGATAAGGTGACCCCGATCCTCGCTCATAATCACGGAAGGAACGTGCGATCAGTTGGGTGGTTCGACGAACGCGAAGGTGATAAGGTCGACCAGCGTGCTCGCGTGCAAGAGGGAGCTGTCCGCCTTGGGATCGAGCTTCCCACGCTGATTTTAAATTCTCAGCCATCCTATCAAGCGCTGGCGACTCACATGCATGAAGTTCAACATTTATAAAAAAGACCCCCTGAGTTTTTGACTAATTAATTAACTAGATCATCTTTCTAGAGAGGGTTAAAGCCATTTTTGGTCCCTGAAAACGGGACCAATGTTCATTTCCATCCCAAAATTCAAAATTTGTTCAATATGGTCAGTATGGATTGCATATTTTGACATTTTGGGTCCCTATATATTCCATATTTTGGCATTTTTGGTCCCTATTGCTGACGTGGCGGTCATGTGAAATACTAATGAAATGCATATAATCTTTTTATTATTATGTTTAGGTCGTTATTTTGCTGATGTGGAGTGATAAGTGGCAGTATATGCTGATGTGGACTGTATTGAACAAATTTTAAATCTTTGGGATGGAAATGAACATTGGCCCGGTTTTCAGGGACCAAAAATGGCTTTAACCCTTCTAGAGATTGTAAAATTAATTTTAAGTCCTTGTATTTCCTCATACTTACATGCAGGTCCCTTCTCCTGAGTGAGTGTCAAGTTACTGTGAAGCCCTCAATTCTTATTAATTTACTAATAGGTCCCCGCCACTCATGTTTAACCCTAATTAGGGTTTAATTCTATTTAATCTCCACATTCCAATTAAACCCAAGTTTAAGAGAAATTCATCCCAACCATAAAACAATCAAAAATAAATAAAACCCAATTTATTAAAAAATTTCTTGGGTTTTACACTTATCCTTGAAAACTGGCTTACAAGCTAAGGTTGGTGGGCACTTATATGTACAAGGACTCAAGGCCAAGCAACCGATGTGGGACTAAATACTACACATCACTTTGTATTCTTGTTTTGCATTTTTTCTTCGCATTTATGTGAGAAAAGGGAGAATTTTTAAGCTGGAATGCCTATCTTAATAGATCAGATTGTGCTTCTTATTCACATTTATAAATAAAAAATAAAAAAATAAAAAAATTGGGGTGTGGGATTTGCTTTTTGTTCCTCTTTTTTATGAACATCTGTGTTTCTTGAGGAATTCAACTGTATATATTGTGGTGATATCTGTAGATAAATTCATTCCACATAAACCTATGGATTCAATCCAAAACCATGCAAGATTCATGATGAAATTAGAACGGAAGCGTACCTGATGAATCCATCGGATCTTGCTACGAGATTGAGATATCCTTGGGCAATGGATCTTCCAACTTGTAGAGACTTGGAGTAGTTCCTTAGTTTCTCCTCCGATGGGGATGAAGAGAATTATCCAAAAAACTTCTCTACAATTGGGGACCATTACCCTTATGTAACCCCTCAAATTTGGAGTTACTTAATTGTATCTAACCTTTCAAATTCCACCCCTTATGGAATTTGAAAGGTTACTTTATGGGTATCTACACATAATATTTAATGAATATTATGCCTTAGCCAATGTATTATTCCTCATTGATCACTTTATAATGGCTATTTAAATAATGGCTTAACAGATTAGTTATTACATTTGTCGACGCAAAATTAAATATATATATTAAGATATATATTTTTCTAACAATCTTCCACTGGGCCACATATGTATCCTTATAAATGTGTTAGACTTTATGAGCTCAATACCTATCGCCATTATATACATAAGGCATATCCGAACAATCTTGTCGATTAGTTATGTCAATATAGGACCAAAGCAATTTTGGTTATATCAATCATAATTAAACCCATCAATGATCACAGTATTAACATAACCAAATGACATAGATCAATCATAAAAAGTGTAGCATGAAAATCACATGAAGGTGATTGGTACATGTCGATTTTCAACTGGTCCTGCATTACCTTAGTGAGATCACTTAGAAATCTCATTGTACAAAGTGTAATCAACTGAAAACCGAACTTTATTTCTGATCAGAAAATATTCAAATAAAAGCATACATGCATCAAGTCAAACATAGAACATGAAATACCATAATGACAAGCTCCCACTAAACCATAGAATCCTCATAATCTAAAATACCCATGTGAGCGGCGTGCTCATGAAAGACCTTAGGTGGAAGACCCTTTGTAAGAGGGTCTGCTATCATAGAGTTTGTCCCCAAGTGTTCTATGGAAATCTGTCCACTTTTTACCCTTTCCTTAACAACTAGGAACTTGATGCCAATGTGTTTTGACTTGCTCGAGCTCCTATTGTTATTAGAGAATAAGACGACTGATTTATAATCACAATATAACTTTAATGGTCTTTCAATTCCTTCCATAATTCGCAGCCCTGTGATAAAATTCCTTAGCCAAATATCATGGTTGGATGCCTCATAGCATGCTACAAACTCGGCTGCCATAGTGGATGAAGCAATGAGCACTACGCCAAGAAACCGCACCACCTGCCAATAGAAAGATGTAGCTTGAAGTGGATCGTCTACTATCTTGGCATCCAGCGAAATCGGAGTCAGAGTATCCAATGATCTTGAGTTGGTCTGATCTTCTGTATGTGAGCATAAAATCCCTTGTTCTCTTTAGATACCTCATAACTCTTTTGGTTGCTTTCCAATGATCCATTCCTAGATTGCTTAAGTATCTGCCTAACACACCAACGATGTACGCTATATTCGGACACGTACATACTTGTGCATACATTAGACTCCCTACAGATGATGCATAAGGAATCTTCTGCATTTCCTGAATCTCAAGGTTTCCCTTTGGGCATTGATTTAGACAAAATTTGTCTCCCTTAGCGACTGGGGTATCCTGGTTTACATTTCTGCATGCCAAACCTTTTGAGTACTTTATCGATATAGCTCCTTTGTGATAATCTCAAAATTCCTCGAGATCGGTCTCGATGTATCTTGATCCCTAAAACAAAGGAGGCGTCACCAAGATCTTTCATCTCAAAATTTCTTGATAGAAATCTCTTGGTTTCGTGCAACATGCCTATATCATTAGTAGCAAGCAGTATGTCATCAACATATAAAACTAAGAAAATGTACTTGCTCCCACTGAATTTGTGATACACACAATCATCAGCAACATTCATCTCAAAACCAAATGAGAGAATTATTTGATGAAATTTGTGGTACCACTGATGAGACGCATGTTTTAGCCCATAGATGGATTTCGTCAATTTGCAAACCATCTTCATTGAGTCTCCAAATACAAAGTTTTCTGGTTGCACCATATAAATTGTTTCATCAATGTTGCCATTGAAAAACGCGGTCTTGGTATCCATCTGATGAAGCTCCAAATCATAATGTGCAACAAGAGCCATGATTATCCTAAAAGAGTCTTTCGTTGAAACCGGAGAGAAAGTCTCTTTGTAGTCAATCCCTTCTTTTTGAGTATAGCCCTTAGCTACAAGACGAGCCTTATACCTCTCCACATTACCTTTAGAATCCCGTTTGGTCTTAAATATCCATTTGCAACCAATGGGTTTCACGCCTTCCGGTAATGGGACAAGTTCCCAAACCTTATTGTCTTGCATGGACTTATACTCCTCATTCATTGCTTCAATCCATTTTCCTGAATTGGAATCCTGCATGGCTTGTCGGAAGTTGATTGGATCATCTTCCATCATACCATTATTTTCCTCATGTTCTTGGAGAAATACAATGTAATCATTCGGAATAGCATTTCTCCTTTCTCTAGTGGATCGACGCAATGGTATTGGCTCTTGAGGCACTGGTTCTTGAGGATGTTGAGTTTGTTCCTCAGGAACAATTTCCTCATCTTGAATGGGAGGAAGAATATCTTGTTGAGGTTCCGAATATGCTTCATCAATAACAACTGTAGGAATCAGTTCGGGAAGTGGAACCGATTCTTCCTCAAAGATAATGTCTCTGACCTTATTTCTCTCCCCAAACTCAATATCCTCAAAGAACGTGGCAGTCCCCGTCTCAAAAATTGTCCTTAATTTGGGATCATAAAACTTATAGCCCCTAGATCGTTTGGAATAAACAATAAAGTAGCTGCTCACTGTTTGGGATTCCAATTTCTTCTCATTTGGCCTATAAGGCCTAGCCTCAGCTGGACATCCCCATACATGAAAGTGCTTTAGACTTGGTTTTCTTCATGTCAGAAGCTTATAAGGTGTTTTGCAGCTGCTTTAGTTGGCACCCTATTCAGAATGTAAGATGCGGTCTTTAGCACCTCTCCCCTGAGTGACTCTGGTAAGGTAGAATGACATATCATACTCCTTACCATATCCTTAAGAGTCTGATTTCGTCTTTCAGCTTCACCATTCATGTTGGGTGACCCCGACATTGTGTACTGTGGGACGATTCCACATTCCTCTAGGTACTTGGCAAAAGTTCCTGGACGTTGTTCACCTGAACCGTCATATCTACCATAGTATTCACCACCACGGTCAGATTTCATTTTCTTTATCCTTTTGTTGAGTTGATTCTTAACTTCAGCCTTAAATGATTTGAACACGTCCAAGGCTTGTGATTTTTCATGAATTAGAAAAAGTATGCATATCTAGAGTAATCGTCTATGAATGATATGAAATATTGTTGAACATTCCACGAAGCCGTAGAACATGGCCCACAGATGTCGGTATGTATCAATTCTAAGATATCTGTAGCTCTATATGCACCCAATCTCTTAGCTTTGGTCTGTTTACCTTTAATGCACTCAACATAAATATCAAAGTCTGTGAAGTCAATGGAAGCTAAAATCTCATCTGACACAAGGCGCTCAACTCTATTTCTAGAGATGTGACCCAGACGCTTGTGCCATAATGCTCCTGAATGTGCATTCTCTAATTTTTTTGCTTATTACCACGCGATTCCATAATCATAGCTTCATTATAAGAAGCCATAGTATTGAGCAAATATAGATTGTCATATGCCATAATTGTACCAGTGCCAACAACATTGGAATCAATAGATAATTTAAACTGATTATTTCCGAATGAACAAAAATAACCAAATTTGTCCAACAATGAAACAGAAATTAAATTCCGTCTAAATGACGGTATAACAAAAGTATCCATTAACTCCAAATAATATCCAGTACTCAATAACAATCTGAAATGCCCTATTGCCTCTACTTCCACTGATTGGCCATCTCCAACATAAATGCGTCTTTCAGCATCATTTGGCTTGCGGCAGTGGAGGCAACCCTGTATTGAAACACTGATGTCAGTAGTTGTATTGGAGTCTAACCACCAAGTGTTTCTAGATATTGAAGCCAAATTCACCTCAGAACAGACCAAAGTTAGAAACGTACCTTTCTTTGCCCTTTAGGCATGATACTTGGTACATTCCTTGTTGACATGTCCTTCCTTATAACAGAAGAAGCAAATTTCGTTATTCTTATTTTGCTTCTTTTGTACTGGACCCGCAGCAACTTCATTCTGCCTTTTCTTGCCCTTGTCCTTAGAGGTACTTCTCTTGGAGGTACTTGCCTTATGGGTGTCAGCCAAGTGATCACTTTCTGTCCTTTCTTGGAGGTCTGGGAGGTTCTGTTCAAGAAGTTAGTGATGATTTGTTTGGATTCTGATGAATAGTTTAATGGGTAAACCAGAGAAGGAGACACTTATTTGAATCTAAATCTGATCAGTGTTTGGTATTGGCTTGCATGGGGTTTAGATCATTAAAGGCATTCATAGTGGAGAAAGTTCAATAAGTTTGGAGTGTAATTAAAAGTGAGGATTGGGTTTTAGTGGCTATTGCCATCTTGAGGAATTTTTGAAAATGTTCAGGTGGTAGCGGTTGAGCAGACATGGTCTGTTAGTGTCCTTTAGGGAAAAGTTGGTGATACTCAGAGATTAGAGTATGGAATAACCAAGGTGTTATTCTTGAACAATATAGTGGGTGATGAGATAGGTGTTGAATTAATATATTTCGAGCTTTGTGAGTTGCTATGAGACTGAGTGTGATGAGTCAGTTTATCTCAATGAAGCTGTGATATTTATAGAGCCAAGTGCTGAGTTGGGCATGGATTGAATTCTTTTCAAGAATGATGTATGAGGAGTTGGCGTCTAGAGTTATCTAGCTCCAATGGAGTTAAAGTGAGATTGAAATGAGGGTTGAGGTTTAGATGTATATGGATTCCTTGCTTATTTATTTATGGTAATCATGTGAGTATAGAGTTCTATAAATGGATCAAAGAGAATGTTCAGTAGCATGGATTAATGAAGGTTGGATAGTCCCTATCGAGTGTTGATGTCATTGTGTGAGGATGTATGATCAGAGACCACTGCTGAGGCTTGTGAGGTTTAGAGATTGGTGGTCAGGTATGTTGGTGGTAAGGGTTAGAAGATGCTTGTATGGGTAAATATTGGAAGGGCTCTCTAAAAGTGGTTGATGGCTACTGGGAAGAGTAGTGGTGTGGCTATATGTACCTAGGTTTAGCTAGGTTCAGGTCCGTATGAGTGAATTAAGTGAGTTTGAGTTGATTGAAGGCTGCTGTTAGGCTGCCCACTTCGAGTGGAAGCTGGGCTGCGTGTAGACATCGGGTCTATCGTGTAAGGTACCGTTGGAAAGATGAAAAAAAGATCTTTCCAACGAGCCTTGGTTCAACTCAAACGGGTATTGGGATCAAAAGTGATGAGCAGTTCTTTGGGAGTGCGCATTAACTTCAAAAATTTCACAATAATATTGTTATTAACATTAATAGCCCATTTCGTATTGGGGATGGTACTAAGAAGTGATTGACATTACCATATATTGACGTGGATGCGTCGGGAGGCGATTCCATGGACCACTAGACTTTGCGATTTCAGGTAAGTATGCTTGCCTAGTTCCCACCAAGTTTCGGGTTTTCTTGGACTTGATTATGCTTATGTTTGGTTGATACCATGCTTTGGATACATGCATGTCTTTTTCGTTATGTGTTTGGATTCTGGTGCATGTATGGTTGTTTTTGGGATGTTGGCATCCCTAGTGTTAGCTGTTTTCTTCCGCCCGGATCAAAGGAGCAGGTAAGCTCCGGTTTGAGAGAGAACGTTCGGGGACGGGACACCCTGACGTTCCGGCATTCCATGCCAGAGGGGTGATACTCTGGTTGTCCTGCCTGTCAGCGGGATTGATATGCTGGCCATGTCGACATGTGAGAGAGGTAGCGCTACCGAGGAGCGATAGGTTAGTCACTGGCAGCGGATGTTGTGTGTTGCTGACCGGGGGAGGTTTGTTGAGTTCTTTTCCAGAGCCGGAGGGCTATTAGGAGATTAGGGGTCCCTACCGTTTGTTAGGTCCTTGTGGTAGGTCCGAGACCCCTAGGTTGTGGTGGACGTTGCCCTATTTGTTTGATGATGTGTTGATTGATATGTTTTTTATCATATTTGATTCCTTGTGATCCCTGCGGGGTACTTACTGAGCTTTCCCTTCGAAAGCTCATGCACTTGTTTCCCTCTTTTTCAGGTCCTGAGGTACAGGAGAGTTGATTTCGAGGATTTGCGCGAGGGATCGGGCTTTGCTGAGGTTTAGAACCTCTTTTGATTATTTACTTTCTTTTGAGTGAGATATTGTAGGACTTGTTGTTCGGACATGTGTAGGGTATATGGACCCTTGTGATTATTTCATTTTGTGAACTCTGATTTTGTTTATATAATTTATGGAGTTTTAAGTTATCTGCTTATTCTACTTAGGCCTTGTATCCGAGTAGGGCTTGTCCCTACTTGAATACGGCCGATCTGTGATGTGCCCGGGGTCCCAGGATTTGGGTCGGGGCGTTATAATAATAATAATAATTAGAATTGCTTGAGAGGGAAATCTAGCAAAGCAACAATGGTGGGGAGAAATGACAAGTTGCTACCTATGTGGAACGCAAATAAACAATAAAACATCTCCTATTCCAATGCCCCTATTCAGCCAGTATCTGGAATCACTTATGCACACTAGGTGGCCTGAGAGGGAAACCAGAGAATATGGATGACATTTGGGGTAAGGCCTGTTTCATCAAACTAGTGGAGAAAGATTACAAAATGGGATGGAATCTGGTGGGAATGACAAGTACCTAGAGTGTCTGGTTGGAAATTAAGGAATAAGCGCTGCTTCCATAACAAATAGCTTGTTTTCATGAAACTTATCCACTCTATTGATTTCATCCTACGCTCTTGGTTAGATGCAGTCCCAGAGTCCAGAAGACACATGCTGTGACTGCTAGAGACTACAACAAAACGAAGCTTGGAGGCGACCAGAGAAGAGAACCGCAACCCAATTCATAATAATAATAATAATAATAATAATAATAATACGTATCTTCGATTTATTTTATTGTTATGAAAATTAGTTTGGCCAGTCTCTTATTTGTGGCTCATCCAAACATTGTTTATCATAATTATGGAACCTTGCTTATCATACAAGTGGAATGATATAATATAATATGGATGATCTTTCCCTTTTCTCTAACCTGACAATGATATGAATCGGAATTGCTTCGCCATTATGTATGTCTTATTCAAGTAGAATTGTGTTATTGGATGTTAAATGTATGTGTTATGACCCAATAAAATTGTCTCTATAGATGGTTCCTTGCAATAATATAATTTCTTGGGATTATATATTATCTCAATTTTTATGCATCAAAGTTAACCACCATCCCATCCACCACTCAAACTAACTCAAACTAAGGCCTTGATTTCATATTTCACTTTTCAAAATTATTAAATTTAAAATATATTAAAATGTTGGAGGATATCAAAATAATTAATAAAATCCTTTAATCTCCGGTGCACGTCCTCTCGGATGGTATGGATCCTTGAATGATTGTTAACATGTATGTGTGACCACGAAATAGGCGAGCTATGGTTGGATATTACCTCTCTCTCATCTCTCACCGCGCAGCAATGTGAGTGCCACTGAACCCTCACCCTAACGTCGGTTGGACCATTGTCTCCCACTGCCGCCATCACGGTTGCCGCCCCAATAACCCAACCTGGAAGTTTAGCTAAACATAGATCCTGTCAGTCCTTCATGGACGCCCATGAACCTTTGCACGTCACCAGCTTGAATCCAAGATCCTTTTCAAGATTCCACCAGCCCAAGACATCTTGCTTCTACCTCACAGGTATTCTCAATGGCTCCAGTGAGCGAAGATCCAATCCAGAATCTCCCTCGCACTCTCCTCGGCTTTCGGTTTCCCCATGGTGATCTACGGCACTCGCTGCCTCACCTCCATTGAATTTTACTTGTGACTCCACCAAGACCTCAGTAATTATAAAAATGGAATAATATGAATACAATTTAAGTTTTTTTTTTTAATTTATTTGAAATAGCTTGCTCATTAATGTAAATCTTATTTTACTGTAGAATTGCATGATTGCATCTTAAATGTATGAGTTATGTTCCCCATAAAATTATATATATATATATATATATATATATATATATGGTTTATATTATCTCAGTTTTAATACATCAATTTTATTAACCGTCACCTCCATTGTTCTTTTCTCGTTACATGATTTTTTTTATTTGTCTCAATATTACAATGTTTGATAATACCAACACAGTGGATTTTATATTTAAGTCGAGATATTACAGATTATTTTAACCAAAATAATAACAATAGAGTGGATTTAATCTTTAAGTTTTAAAATTTATTAAACTTAAAATATATTGAAATATTGGAGGATACTAAAATAATTAATAAAATCTTCTTAAACACTTTTCAAAAATATATAATTAACATGTAACCATAATGGTTTTTGTTAGAATTGTAAAATTGCTTATTTTCATATAATAAAAATTTTAAGATGATAAAATTTCATATAAATAAAAATTTTAAGATGATAAAATAGATTCATTAAAACTGAGGTAAAAATCTTGGTTATTTGAGTGTACGAAATTATGCCATAATATAGGCATTATAGCATAAAAAAAATATTCCACTCAGAGTGGAATATTTTCTCATTATGAAAGTTGCGACCTCCTCCACTCTTTTTATCTCCTCCTTTCTTCCCGATCTCTCTCTCCGCCTTTCTCGTCCCCTTCCCGATCTCTCTAACCCTCCAAGAGATCTTGGCCCTCATTTGTCTCATCGCTTCCCAATCTATCTCATCTCCTTCTTTTGCATCTCCTACGTCGAGTCCTCTATTTCCTTTCTCGATGAGATTGAGGACAACGTCGTTGAGGAAAGAGACCACCGCCACAACCACCGTTTCCCACCCGCGCAGGGCATCCCAACCCCTCCCCTGACACCTTGTACCCTTCTAGTGGAGATCCCTAAATTCAAGATCCCGTTGTTCTGCCCTAATGACGAGGATGAGGAATCCGCCATTGATGCCATTGATGCCATTGAAGCAACACCAACAAATTTTTACGAAGATGAAGAATGGAAGTGGCAAAGCCTTAGAAAAAAATCCTTTTTTTCAGAAACGACCTTAGAATCTTCCATATTTCCTTAAAATTTCTTGAATTCTTTATGAATAGGTAGGAATATAATAGGAAAGAATTTATGTAATAATTTTTTATTATGCTAGCCAAACACTCATTCTGTAGGAATAAAATATGTAAAAATTTCTACCACAATCATTTTCACTTTCTATATAAAAAATTTATGCCATAATTTTTTATTTTGTAACCAAAGAGGTCCGTGACCATACTTGTTACAATTGTAAAATTTTTTATTTTCATATAAATAAAAATTTTAAGAAGATAAAATAGTCCAAAGTTAATATTAAAATTTAAATTTATTTTCTTTATCCATATTTAATTATCAGGAGAAAAATTTTCAAAGTTAAGAGTGCATAAGGAGCAATTCTGATGGAGTTGATGATAATGATTGTTCATTTAAAGGTCTTAGTTTATATGGGAGTGATCTTTTCTTCTTCTTCTTCTTCTTCTTCTTCTTTTTTATAAAGTGGATAAACCACATTCATTTATTGATTTGTTGTTAAAAAAGAGCATACCAATAACGGATCCTTCTAGACCAATGGATACATCAGTTTGCCATGTTTTGTGGGTTGTTTGTCCCTCCTGTCAGTGAAGGTCCCTGAAGATACTTCTCTTCAAAATTTGCACTCTGACTCCTCGACACATTCTCCTCCTTGTTGTGGGTGAGGCTGCGTTTGATGAGGGTGTTCATTGCTTGTAGCTTCGTCTGCTGGGTGGCACTGGCACTTTCGAATCACGATAGGAAGAGGAAAGCAGCATCTCGAATGAGTCTCTTATAAACGCATCGTTTATCGTTGAAACATCTTTTGTTCCTTTCCAGCTAGAGATTCCAAGTTACGGTCAACTCCAATAGAAGTTCCTTATCCAACCTTTCGCTGATCAATGCATCTCTCTTGTAAAACCTACCCCTGAAATAAATAAGAACTTTCCCATAAAACTTGAACTGGAAATTTTAGATCGTAAGCGATGAAATTTTGGGAAAATTATTAAGTATTAATTAATCCAGATTAATTAAGTGTTAATTAATCCAGATTAATTATTAAGGGGAATCAGACAATGGAACGGGTCCCGAGAAAAGTGGATATGGTTAAGGATTGAAACAACTCTGTGATGCCACAGTAAGCTCGTGACTACAAGAATCATTTAAGGGTTGAGATTCACGGACCCAGGTCGGGCGAGAGGACAAATGAATTATTACGGTGGACCCAGGTATGAATTAATTCAACGACCCGTGAGGCTACAGGAATCCCGTGATTTCACAGTTCCACATGTGGAGCTACAGTGACAGTGATATTTTAAATTTAAAGTATTATGATTATAATATTTTAAATTAAAATATATTATTTTATATTTATAAGTTATGGATGAGAGGAAAGAGAGAGAAAATCAATTTCTCTCATCCCCCTCCCCTCTTTCTCTCGATCCCTAATTTCCTTACCCCAACCCAGGCCCGTCGGCCAACCCACGCCGGCAAGCCCTCTAGCCGTCAGCCTGTACCCTCAGCTTGCCTGCATTCCCACTATGTGTGCCCCAAAGATGATTGGCATTCTCACCGCTTGCCCACCACTTCCCCAAGACGGCTCCAAATGCGCCCACTTGTAGCCCGCTTTTGCACGCTGCGTATTCTCGTTGACGCCGCCGACCTACAGCCCCACACGTCGTTCCCCTTCACCCCTCGCGAATGTGAGCCTTAATTGGGGATTTACCCTACCCTAAAAACCTAATTGTTCGCATAAGCATGTTAAGTCCATAATTGATAGGTGTAAGGGATATATGGTTGAAAATGTGCTAATTGAATGCTTGTATGGGGGTCCATGTGTAATGGATATTTGGTGAATGATTGTACTTTTTCGGGAGCCGAAAAATTAGGGGAGATGTCGCTGAAATTTTATCACATGGCTGTCCCATTCTAGGGGCAGTTTGGAGTATCAATACTCCCCCGATCGGAGAATATTATCCACCATTCAAAAGGGAAAGAAGAGAGCTTTCCAACGAACCTTAGATCAGGAAAATCCGACTTGCGGATTGGGAGATATTGGCAGTTTTCTATAACTGCGCACTTGTGTCAAAATCTACAAAATTAGGGCATTGAAAGTTATGACATTGATTTGCTCTCTTAAGATCATATTAGTCTGCATGCTTAGGGAATTCAAGTATTTTTATTGAGAGTTTTATTATCTATTTACTAGATCCTTGTTCGGATGCGTGAGACGCGACGAGGATCAAATATTGCTTTCGAGCCAAGTAGGCTCTTGTATGGGGGTTATGGGTATTCCTTCCTCCTACCCTGCTTATGATTTTTTTTTTGTGCTCTTATTTCCTTCAGATGTTTCCTATACATATTTGAGTTGAGTTTCCTTATATGTATTAACTTTACGTCTCGAGGAGATTATTAGTTCCATGTTTTCTTATACGTATTTGAGTTGAGTTTACCCTTAAATATGTATTGGTTTCCGATATTGAGGAGATCATTGTTTTTATTATATATTCAAGATGTTGTTGCCTTGTATGTATATATGTATACTTATTGTTTGATATTTATACTGGCAATCTCTTACGTACAAGCATGATACATCGGACGGAGGCTCAGTCAGAGAGTGATATTTTTTAGCCATGTATACATGAATGATATAGCGCTATTCAAATACGAAAACCGTAGAGATGATATCCGGAGGGATGTTGTCTGCATACCATTGGTATCTTAGTATTATATATGCCAGGAGATTGAGTACATCTGTGAATTTATTCAAATCCTAAAGACATGTTACTTGCTTGTGATTTTGCTTCACTTGCATATTTGTACATGGTTTATTCTATTTCTTGTTTATGACTTTCGCCATACTTATTGCTTTGTTAGCGATCCTACTGGGCCTTTTCTTTGGCTCATGCACTTGACTTATGTTTTCTCAGGTAACGACGAGGACTAGGGTCGGGGTTAGACAGGGATATATTGAGTAGCTGACTCGGGCTTTTTGTTTTTCCCTTGAGGTTTGCGTACCTCCTTTTATTTTGAGAGAGATTTGTTTCTATGTTATTGTTGTTATGGATTACTAGGGTTAACTTGGCTAGATCCATGTATGGGTCGTGTAGACCTTAGTCTTGTACTTTTATTCAGTACTTGTATGGAGTTGTGTAAACTCCCCCTTCATTTATAAATTCCATTGTTGTTATCTTTATATGTTTATTGTACAGGATCTCTGAGGCCTTGTGCCTGGATAGGGACTCGTCCCTGTTTGGGTGCGTCCGGCCTATCCACGTGCCCGAGCTCGGGTTCGGGGCGTGACATCCCCACAAATCTTGTATTTTGTTAGGGGCCTCGATCACAATGATATGTTCATAGTGGGACCATACTCCTATTGCATAGTGGCATATAATGAATAAGTGTTCTGTAGTTTCCTCGTGATTGTTGCACAAGTAGCAGGATGTCTTTTCCCCTTGTCAGTTTCTATTTTTCAAGTTGTTTGGTGTCGGAAGCTTGTCTTCCCACGTTAACCATGTGAAGAGTTTGACTTTTAGGGGGGTAGCTTGCTTCAAGAAAGGAGCCGGGAGGGATCCTCTTAGACTTGATTGAGAAAACCTGAGTTGAGTGATCTTCTGACTAAGAGATGTTTTGAGAAATTTACATATATGTTTTTTAAGGGAGAGACTGAGGAAGAATGAGAAGCGAGCCGGAGATTAGCGCTCTAATCTGTCTAATATATTTCGGTCTCCAATATGATGATTCATGGAGTTGTCCCCTTAGTTTGAGATTTTTCTTTTTTAATTTCTACCCTTTTGACCTAGATTTAGAAGTTGCTTTGTATTCTAGTGTTTTGGATCTTTTCTTTGCGTTTATGTGAGAAAAGGGAGAATTTTTAAGCTCCTGGTATGGGAATGTCTATCTAAGTAGATCAGACTCCCTTGTTTTTTTATATATTTTTTGGGGAATTTAGTTGTATATTGTGGTGATATATATATATATATATATATATATATATATATATATATATATATATATATATATATATATATCTATATATAAATATATATATTTATTTATTTATTGTTAACGCTGAAATCGGTGTGCCTCGGGATTGAGAACCGACTTCGCACCAACGGTTGAATTTGTTTGAGGTTGGGACCCTTGAACAGTACGAAGAGGACAAGAACCAGACAAGCAATCACAGGAGGAGACAAGTTTTAACGTGGAAAAATCCCTAGAAGCGGGGAAAAACCCATGGGGAAAGAAGATACACTATCATTCAATCATTACAGGTGCTCCTGAGAACATTTAAGAAAGGATGAGTACATTACCTCAAGAGGGGTTAGGGACGATGGAATATCTCTTGCTTCTTCTTCAGGGTGGCGGCGCTCCTTTTCATGAATTCATTAGGGTTATTTCCGTGTGTCCCTTGTCTCGCTGTAGCAGCTCCTTTTTATAGGTGGGGATGTCTTGGGGCGCACGCCATCACTCGAAGCACGTGCGCGTCAGGTGCGTATTTGGCTAGTTGCCTCCCACATCTTCCATTATTGTTACCGGATAACTGGGGCGTTTCCCGTGTAGCGGAACCGATGAATCACAGCAGATCAGCCAGACACATTAAATCGCTCTGTCGTGGTGGACCAATCGGATGTGTTGAACCGTTGAGTCGCAGCATACCGATCAGCTGTGTTGAACCAGTGTGCCGTGCCTAGGTGGCCTGTTGATCGGTTTGGCGGGGACGATATCGATGAGCCGTTTTGGCACCCTGCTGGGCTGTTCCGTGGGGGTGTGCAGCTTCAAGGTCGGGATACTTGGATGTCCCGGATGAGCGTCACGTGTCTCTGCGCATTTCCCCCATCATATATATATATATATATATATATATATATATATATATATATATATATATATATATATATATATATATATATATATTATTGTAGCTGAAATCGGTGTGCCTCGGGATCGAGAACCGATCTCGGGCCCACGGTTGAATTTTTTTGAGGTTGGGACCCTTGAGCAAGGCGAAGAGGACCAGAGACAGACAGATAACCACAGGAGAATACAAGCTTTTAACTTGAAAAACCCCTTAAAACGAGGAAAAAACCACGGAGAGGGAAGATGCACTATCATTCAATCATTACAGATGCTTCTTGGAGCATTAAAAAAAGGAGGAGTACATTCCTGTGGGGAGAGGTGGGGACGATGGAATGTCTCTTTTGATGTTCCTTTAGGGTGGCGGCGCTCCTTTCCACGAATTAATTAGGGTTTTGTTTTCTTGCCCTTGTCTTGGTGAAGTTGCTCCCTTTTATAGGTGGGGAATGCCTTGGGGCACACGCCATCACTCGAGGCACGTGCACATCAGGTGCGTTCTTGATCGGTCGCCTCCCTCATCGGCGAGCTGGGGCGTATTGAATCGCAGCAGGTTGGCCGAACGCATCGGACCGCTCTGCTATAGGGGGGACCGATCTGATAAGTCGAACCAATGAGTCCTGGCATACCGGTCGGCCGTGTCGAGCTGGTGTGTCACGCCTGGGCGGACTGAGGATCGTAGTAGGCGGGTTCAGTGTTGATGAACCGCCCATCGACACTATCTTAGGCGATTCAGGTGGAGGAACATTGCTCTGGGATTGGGATGCTTGGTTGTCCTGGATGGGCACCACGTGTCTCTCCAATTTTCCCCCATCACAAGACCCCCCTCAAGTATGCTTGCGGTGAGCCCGAAGAATGACGTTCAGTCATTGTTCAGACTCGCATAGCTAAGCATATATCGGGTCCTGCATTGTGCCCGTACGACAACACCAGTATGGGGTCTTTCCACCTTGGTTCCGGTTGTGTTTTTCGTGTGGGTTTCTCACTCGTTGTGTACCTCATGATCGTTGACGCTTGGGTTATAAGGCCGACGAGGGTGTGTTTTTTCTTCCCTTCATTTAATGTGGACTGTGCTCATGCGCCTGTGCACGTAAATCGAGGGGTGATGAAAGGCGGCGATAGGTGTGGGCGGAGGTGGGCAATGATGGAGCGGATTTCCTTGGGCCACGCGTCCACGATCCGTCGGTCATATTTTCCTCGCTCAATCTGCACCGCTGGCTAAAGATAAGCTTGGTGCTTTGTCCGCTCTCACTTTTCCCTGGCGAGATCTGGGCCGTTGGCTGCGTCTTCCTGCCGTTAAAACCCACGCTCTATGTTTTTATCTTTCTTCCTTTTTTTTGAAAGGGGCTGCAGAGATCCTTCTTGCACTTCCGCTTATCGCGACTGTTCTTCTCCTCTTTCTTGCTAGCGCTTCCGGCCTCCCGATCCTAGTTGTTCATCCAGGTACGGACTCTTCCATAGCTTCTTGGTCTTAGATGTCTCCTCCTAAGGTCGTTTCGGCCTCCCCTTCTAGGGCTAAGGCCAGGGGGGCCAGGGAGTCTAGGGTTAGCTCTCGCTCTTTTTGCAATACCCTGCCGGGGTTGGAGATTGCGAGGTTCGCGGAGAAGTATAGGCTTTCTCGCCCCCCGTTCTCCTACCGCATCCCGGCTTCCAGTGAATATGTTTGTTCGCCTTCCCGGGCTTGTTGGCTGGCCTTAGGCTGCCTTTTCCTCCCGTCTTCGTCGATATCTTTCGCCATTTTAACGTGAGTCATTCCCAGTTGTCTCTGAATTCCTGGAGAATTCTTTGCGGGTTTGTGATAGTCCTGCGCCACTTCGGAGTTGAGCCCTCCGCCTCTTTCTTTGACCTGTTCTTCAGTCTAAATTAGGATAGGAACACCGATTGGTACTACTTTAGTGTTAGGCAGAGTAGGCACTTCCTTGGCCCCGTCCCGAATTCGATAAAGAGATGGAAGACTAAGTTCTTTTTCGTATCCAATAGCGATGGGTGGGGGTTCCCCGTGAAGTGGGGTGTTCCTCGGACCCATGTCGCAAACAAGGAGAAGCCAAACTTTGAGGAGGGGGTATGGCTGAAGCCTTTAGGGAATTCCAGCATGTTCCGATTAACGACTACTTAACCGATCAGCGTCTCCAGAATTGCGGCCTTTATACGGCCCTTGGTATGGACCTCCGGAGCCTATTAGTATGGCTATGCCACTGCTGGTCATTTGCTGATCCATCACGGTCTTTCTCGTGCTGTTTTGTAGGTGACGCGATGTCCGCCTAGAGGATGGAGGGGGCTCTGCTGGCCGGGTTTTTGGCCGCAGAGGCAGCGAAAAGGGCAGCCTGGGAAGGGCGAAGAAAAAGAAATTAGTCTGGGGACCTCCTTGAGGGGACGGGCAAGGGGCCCGCGGAGGAATCCCAGGAGGATTCTGATAACATCCCGCTCAACGCGGTTTTTTCGGCGCGTGGGGGGGCGGCTCCTGGTGCCCAGGTTGAGGTCGTTGGGGGTCCCAAGGGCAAGGTGACGTGAGCACCCCCCAAAAGAGGGCGACCCCGGAGCCGGAGGTGGGCCATGGTCCGAGTCGTCTTGGGGGGAGTCTATTGATGTCCAAAAGGCAAAAGGTAGCTAGGGCGCACGACGTGCCAGGCTCGGCGGCATGCACATCGGATCCGCCACCTACCTCCGAAGCCGCTGCTGGCCTTGAGACAAGAGATCCTTTGCCTCCTTCCTCTGATCCGGTGGTGCCCTTAGGGGCATCCGTCAACCGGATCGTTCGTTCGATTCGGGCTGGACCCCCCAGCTCCGATGGGCTGGGCCGGTCTGACGTCGGGCCTTCGACGGGGGAGGGGAGCAGGAGGGAGGAGGATGACGTCTGGAATCCTTGTGTTCAAGGTACGTTTTCTCTTATCCTGGTGGGATTGGGGATGCATTGTAGGTGGTGGTAACTTACCCTCATCATTCTCTTCGTGTGTCTTGGGTGCAGGTCCCGTGGCCTCAGTCGAAGGTTTGGCTCAGGGAGCGGGGAGGCGTCGCTCTATCCGCCGGGTCGACACCACCTTGAATGTTGACTCTGGGGCGGTCGAGACGGCCTTAAGGGCCCTCCGCTTGGATGACATTCGTGCTCATATTCGTCAATTTGACACTAAGGAAGTCGCCGCTCATTTTCGCTCGTCCATGGCTACGGTATGCTTCTTCATCGTTATTTGATTTCTTGGTGTCATCGTGATGGACTCGGGTCTTGCAGGCATTTCTATGGGGGGATCGCGTTGCTTACTTGGCTGAGCGAGGTGATCCCCGAAGTGCGATGACTAACCAGCTCGAGGACACTATCCGGGGGCTCTCCGCCAAGCTTGCCGGTAGGGCTTCGGAGTTGAGAGGCCTAAAGGACGAAAGGGACAGCGCCCTTAGGCTCCACAAGGAGGCATCCGCGAGCCTGAAGGAGGCCTTGGAAGAATGTGAGAGCCTGAAGAACACCCTCCATATCATGGAGCGGAGCTTGGCCGAGTCGAGACCCCACTTGGAGAAGGCCAAGGAGGAGAAAAAACTAGTCCTTGGGGAGCGGAACTCGAGCCTCGAAGAGTGCGCTTCGCTGAGGAGGGCCAATGCCTCCTCGCACCGGGTGTTTGAAGAAATGAAAGCCAAGTTGGATGAGGCTGTCGCGAGGGCCGTTCGTTTCGAGAGCAAGGTTAGCTCGCTTGTCGCTAAGAAGGAGGCAGCCGATGAGCTCCTCTGTTGCACCAGGATCGACTTGGAGTGGGCTGAGCGGGAGAGGGATAGCGCCCAGTCACTGCTGACCTCATTTCGAGAGGAGGTCAGCCTTCGCGCGGAGGAAATTGCAGGATTGAAAGCCCGGGTCGCTGCGTTGGAGGAGTCCCTGAAGAGGAAGGAAAAGGACTTTGACAAGTACGCTCAGGAGGTCAGCCCGGGTGTATTTGAGGTCTTCCAAGTTCTGCAGGCGAGGGACCCCTTAATCCGCTTCAGTGACTTGACATACCCCCAGGCGGTGAAGTTGTTCTTTGGGAGGAGGGATTCGCCTTCGTCTTCTTCTGGCTCCGGGGAGGAGGTCAACACAGCCTCTAGAGGTAATCCTTTCCTTTTTTATTTCGCCACTTGATGCTTTTCTGGGGGGGTGTGTGGTGCTAATTTGCGTCATGTATCCTGGGATTTGCTGTTGTAGTGGTCGGGGCGGAGGGGCTATCGGCCCCTATGGCGGAGGCTGTGATGGTAGGACCAGACGACACATCGGACCCTGGGGGTTCGGTCTCGAAGCCGAGGGTTGGAGGGCAAGGGTGCGGTGTCACCGCTGAACGAGCCCCCGTTCATCCTCCCGAAGGGCCCGACCAGCCACTAGCGAGTGGTGGCCCGCTGCAATAGCCTGACGCCGTCGAGGTCATTATTGTTGACTCCCCTGCGGTAGCTCCTGAGTGCGCCGTGATTGCGTCGGTTGAGGCTTCACTTGGGCAGGTGCCCCCCGGGGCCTCTCTCTTGGGTGAAGAGGTTGGCGAAGGTGTGGTAAGCTTGGCCCAATCAGGAGGGTCCGCTGCGGCAACCGCCGGGAAAGTGTAGGGAAGTACGAAGTGGGCTGAAGTGGGCGGAAGTCCCAGTTCCCGAAGTGGGCTGAAGTGAGCACTTCTGGTGTTCATTTCCACCGAAGTGAAGGGGTACCGAAGTGCCCACTTCTCCACTTCTGGTGTTCTTTTCCACGAAAGTGGGATCAGTTCGGTTTGCACTGCAGTGGAGTGTTCTTTTCAACGAAAGTGGGGAAGTCGGAAGTCCCAATATTTTATATATTTTTTTAATTTTAATATATTAATTAATTACTATAATTAAACTGTAAATTAAGAAATATTAGATTTCAATTTTTACATTTATAATAATAAACATATCTATGATTTATTACTTTCAATGCAATTGTGTATTGAATAGAGTGTGCTAAATTATAAGTAAGAATTAAATTTAGAATTAATATTAAATTTATCTTGATTAATATAATTAATAACCAATGCATTGACTCATGAAAGCCGATACTTTTACATTCAAGCAGCAGGTTAACAAGTATATGATCAAACAAACTGGTTGCCGAGTAGTTCATGAACATATGTGCTGAATAGGTTAGTGTTTTGGTGTGGGTATGCTCGCCCTCGTAAGTCACTATGAGCATTGAAGGGTCTTCTAAACACCTCCCCACATGCTTCCTTGCAGTGTAGCCTCTCATGATGCTGCATTTGTAGTATCCCCTGCATAAAAATCAACAATATTAATTTCTTAGTTGGTTTCCATCACTTCATGTTTGTTTTCTCACGAAGAATTGAGCTGAAAAATTGTGTCAGAATAGGAATGCATTATTGCTTGCCTCTTGAAGAGTCAATTGTTCAATGTTTAAACCTGAGAAATTTACTAAACATGTTCAGTAATTGAAGTTAACCCACCAACTTTAGCATAAACTGCTTCCTCTTCAATAAACAATAGATGCTAATTAACAAAGCATACTGAAACTCCAAATAGACTGTATATCATGTTAATTCAATTAACAAGTGACAAAAAACAAGACAAGCTCAAAGTCAAGCTCAAAGTATTAAGCTCAAAGTCAACATAGAAATAAAAAAGACAGGAATACAAGTCCACAAAATATCCATCAAGTCCCCCAAGTATACAAAACAACAAACAACACAAACACAAGCACAAAAGCCCAAGTCACTATCCAAAAAACAGTCACTACACAAAATAACAAGCTAGTAAATATCCCAAACAAGCACTACTCGGAACCTTTTTGATTGGCAATAAAGTTATCAAGCCATATTTTGCGAAGAGATAGTTTCCTCAAATAGAAGCCTTCGGCCAGCTTCTTGTCCTCTCTTAAGATCTCAAACACCATATCCAAATCGGCATCACTATAACCCTCTATGCTCCACAAAGCATCACTCAACATGAGCTTCCAAGGCTTTGGTTTGGACGCTTCAATTGAGTTGGAAGCTTGAATTGAGGCAGATAAACGATCAAACTTCTCTCCAAAGTGATCCATAATAAAGTTCTCATTACTAAGCCTAGAAGCACGTCCAGTTCTTGCAGTTGAGGCAGAAGAAGTATGCCTTGGAAACTCCCGCTGTTGGTCATTAGGCTCAGGTGGCACAGGTGGCTCAGACTCATGCTCATGCTCAAGCTCATTAGTAGGAGTTTCATTGTTGCCTTCGGTGTCTGGATCATCAGATCCAAATCGATTGACGATTGATCGGGCGAAATCACCTGTGGCATGATCATCGCCACATACATTCCGAAGGTCATCATAGTGGGGGATCGGTTTGTTCAGCAGGTCCTTCGCCTTTGGAAATGACTGTTAATTCATAGAGCGTTATAAATTTCGAGATCAGTCGAGATTAATAGTTTAATGCAAATATTTATTAAAATGGAATAAAGTACCTCGACATATGTGCGATACGACTCAATCTCAAGGACTAACATTTCGCTGGTGTCGTTCCATCCAACATCGCTGAGTCCCATGATCTTCTTCAGCTCTTGGTACTTAATCTTAAGGGTGCGCAAACGATTCTCTACGTTGTCTGCATCCATATTCGAACCAGGGATTTTGCTGTTCACTACCCTTGCTGCCTCCATGAAAGCTTGCCGCTTGAAGGACTTATCAACCTTCAACCCGGCTTTCGCTTGTTCTGCAAGGCAAGGAATGAGGACATCATCCATATCTTTTGTCCACCTCCTGTTCGGTGTACCTTCGCGCTTCTTAGAAGATGATTCCGAAGTTTGGGATGCCATTTTCCTGTTATAAATGAGAAATTTTGATTAGTGCCTTAGAAAATGTATTCAAGAATAAAATGCCTACCTATTTTAGTAATGAAAACAAGCTTCTTATAGCTTTCAAATCAAAATAAAAGCATGTTACAATAACTCAGTATGTTTAAAATAATACTACTTGATAGATTATCGTATGATTGAATTATCAATAGAGGGGCATAGAATAACAAAGACCATATAAAGAATTATCATTGTGGTTGAATTGTTCCATGAATGGGAGGGTGTTCACAACATTATAATAACAATATTGAAGTTAACCAAACACAATCATGGATAACAAGATCCATGCCACCAATCCAAACATTTAATTGTTTGTTTATTTTAACAATGCCATACTATATATAATAACAAGATCTAAGTTAACCCAACACAATCATGGATAACAAGATCAATGCCACCCATCCAAACATTGCCTACAAAGTACAAACAATCCAAAGCTAGCTAGCATTGCATTCCTATAATAAACAACATATATAGTCCAAAGCCACCTTCAAGAATTAGTATTATCAATCATTATAATGAAACAAATACATCCAATTAAGTTATGCGCGCATGATCTTCTTAATTAATTACAGAATGAATTAATGACAACATATAGCTAGATCTTTAATTATAAGTTTATATGAAATAAAACATACCTTGATCAGTTTACATTTCAAGAACATGCATGATTTTTATCTGCACTTGATAAAAAAAAAGAAAAAAAACAATGTATTTCTTGAACTCTCTCTCTCTCTCTCTCTCTCTCTCTCTCTCTCTCTCTCTCTCTCTTTATATCCTATAAACATAGCATGCAACATGTTCATGTAATCTAGTCTATAAACACATTCATCATGACGCATGATAGACATATTTTTATTTATATATATATATTAAAGTGGTGATGAACCATCATTCATTCAATAAATTTTAAGCTGAGAATCAAAGCAAATCTAACAAATAGACAGATATCACAGCAAAGTAAAGGACTGGTAGCATTCCAAATTCAGCATTCACACTCCAAATTCTTTGATGCAAGTAAATTTTAGATAAACAATTTCACACCCATCACAAGACTGCAAAATGTGAAATTTTATCCCAAAATGGATGTAAAATTTGTAGATATTCCCAAACACAGTAGCATACAATGCTTTTAGTTTTCAAGGTAATTCGCATAACATCATACACTACCAAACAGCAACAAATACAAGATGGAAAGGATTTTAACAAACAAAATAGTATTTCAAACAACAGACACTACAGACAAATGCATCACAGTAGAAGTATTAGACACTACAGACAAAGTTTTAGGTGGCTCTTCGTGAACTATAGATAGCCCACAATTCTTCAACTATCTTCTCCCGGTGTTCTCGCCAAAGGATGCCAGCCTCTCGATCCCTGGATATGGAGATCGGTTGTGGTGTAGGATCGTCCTCAACAAGAACATTATGCCGCATGAGCATGTCTTCAGGATCGACAACCTTGATGAAGTTGTGCAGGACAACACATGCAAGGACAAGGTCCACCTGTGTAGTTAAAGGATAGAATGGCCTTGAGTCCAAAATCCTAAATCAATTTTTAAGAATCCCAAAAGCCCTCTCGATCAGAGATCTAAGGGAAGCATGCCGTAAGTTAAATAATTCTCTCGAGTCCCTGGTTCGCGCCCATGTTGTTCTCTGAGGTGATACCTAACTTTCCTAAAAGGGGATATAAACCCCGTTGTTGTAGTGTACCCGACATCAACGAGATAGTATTTTCCTAACATCAAAGTGCAAAACATAATTAATACATGAATATTGTAGGTACGTAATAATTATTTCATGGACAGAAAGTTTTAAACCTGAGGGAACATATAGTCCGGAAGGTGGAGGACGTGATAACGCATCCTTCAAAACCAAGTAGTCATTTGCAGATCCTTCCCAACCAGCTAGAACGTAAGTAAATTTTAAGTCTGGATCGCACGCGGCAAGCACATTTTGGGTGATGCCCTTGCGACCACGAAATTTACCTTGTAGCTCAATAGGCACCCTTGCTTGTATGTGGGTCCCATCAAGGAATCCAATGCAATCCTATATAATAATCAAAATAAATAGCATATTATTTTTTATCCACAACTGTATTATCCATTGAATCGTCAGAGGACATTACCTTGAAGTATGGATAGTAGAGTGGGTTGGATTCTATTTCAGGATGCACTGAAGGGCCAGGTTGCTTCACAAATTCATCTCTGATAGAACAAATGGCCCGGAGAACGGCATTAAAATAGTGGCTCACCGTAGCACCTGATCTAATGAAATCAATTTTCATTGATCGGTTTTTTGCATGGTAGCCTACTATATGCAAGAACATAGCAACCTGCTCTTCCACAGACACATGAATAGTATCTTCTAGGTGGCCACGCTCGCGTAATATAAGGCATAGTCTTAAGAATGTCCCCTTCTTCATCCGTATGTACTCCACACAGTTACGGATGCCTCCATCCAATATCCGGGTCATGTGCGCACTCCTATGGATATCCCTAAATGGTGAAGGCTCTCGGAGTAGCGCGTTCCGTCGTTGTCGAGCCAACATGAGTATTAGCACCGTTACCACGGCGACCAATGCAGGTCCCTCGGTATAAATGGCACGATGTATGTTTCTGTTCGCCATCCTATATGATGCATCCCTATTATTAATTTTTTTAAATATACTTGATATCAAAGTATATTGACGATTAATACAATAAAAGAACATTTCCTAATAGTGAATTGTCAGAATAATTAAAACTGAAAAGGGACAATGCTGTTATATTGAGGTTCGAATATAGTGGCCTCTTAGTAAGTTTCCTTGTGTTAAATATCAAATTATACATCAAAGATCATAAGAACTCTAATGAATGAATTAATCAGTTCACATTTGACGTTATTGATGATCTTATATCTTTTTGGGGAAAATTCTTTAGAAATAATAGAAAACAGACAACTTCTACATGAGGCACATACACAAGCAAATAACAAACCAAAATTAAGATTAAAAAAATCCTAGAAATCAACCATAAGAGAACATACTAATATCAAGTACAAGATCTCAATCTTTACTTCAAATAAATTGTTAATAGACACATGCTACGACTGAAACAGTTTGAATGTCAAAAAATCAGAATAGGTTTTCTTCTTTAATAAGCAATTCAGAATTGAAACAAGAAATATTAGATTAGTACAAGTGCAAAATGCAATTGAGAATTGAAAAAAATTGAGACTGATACTTGATAAAGCAAAATGTTAATGCTGTAAACACCAGCTGACTCCAACAACTGTGTTGCCAATGAAGTAAAGTATATGAAAATGACAAAAACAAAACAAACAAAACAAAACAAAACAAAATAAATAAATAAAAAAAATGGAAACTTTATCAACACATGTTCCTTCAATTGCTTGTCCACCTAATTTATTTGCCTGACGAAACATGAAGAACAAATTTCCTTCATGCTCTTCTTTGCCTCAAAATTCCCGTCAATCCAAACACACACTCAAACAAACACATCATATAAAAAAGAAAAATAATCAGAGTGTGCCTCCTTAGTTCTCCTAGATAACTACTCTCATGGAACTTGGGAAAGAATTCAAATTGTTCAAGAACCAAAGATCACCAATGCGTTACCTATTTGAGAAATCACACAAGCCCATATCATATTAACTTCTAATGATAACTTTAGAGCTCGCTCCAATCCAAGATAAAATGTTACTGCTGTAAACACAAGCTGACTCCAACAATTGTACTGAGAGCAGAATGACTTCAAATATGAAGTATATTTATGCTACATACATAAATGTAGTATATTTATGCTACATTTACTCTCTATGAAACATATATAAATATAACATAAGGTAAAACCAATTGTTAATTTAATCATATATGTAAATATAATTTTTTGTTATACATATATATATGTAAATTTTTGTTAATTTAAAAATATATATTGTGTGGCCACTGGTTTGCACAGAATGAGGTGGTTGTGCTCAGAATCAATGAATATAAAGCTAAAATTAACAAAGGATGAAGAATCATATAAAGGGAATAAAAGCACTAGCTAGCTGATCTCTTGTTTTTCAGTCTAGTAATCATAAATTTCCCAGCATGTCAGACTTTCAGTTTTATTTTGGTTGCCAAATCTGGAGCATCTCAAGATTTAATTTAATCTAATTATCAATATACATATAAATCTTGTTGTTTGCCAGCAATATGCATGCAGTATGATTCATTTGGCAATGAACTCGGTTATGATCAAGCTGTGAAGCATATATATATATATAACTCAAAATATTGAACAGCATGTCTTCATAACAACAAGAAAGCTTTGTGGAGATGAGAATGATCGAAGATGTCAGTCCATGAGATTCAATATGTCTCCAATCATAGACTACATTCTAATCAACCTTCTAATTTTAATATTTTCAGCTTTCAAAGAAAATCAATTCAAAGATATACATGCATGTATGCATTCATGCATAATCAAAACTGCTGCTAATTAGAAAATGATGACAATAATATTGAAGAACATTGACATTCAAGACATGAAAACAACAACAATCCAGTACACTTGGAACGATGAAGTAAAGAATTAAAAATATAAAGAATAGAAATAGAAATCCAAATACAAAGCAGGAGAGTTGGTCAACAATGGCCTTAATGGAATTGGATCACATTAAAGGTAAAACCAAGGATTACAAGCTAATTTCAAGTGAATCATGATTAAGCTATCATTGTAACAGTTTGAAACTTTTTAATAAAAATTTCTAGCACAAATTGAGAAACATAATCAATCAAATACTTGAAAAAAAAAATCATGAGATGCTGTCTTGAAAGAATCAAATATGTTATCCAAAAAACAAATCCATCATGTTCGAAGTAAAATCACTAAAAAAAAACAAATTGAAAGGGAAAAGAAATAAGGTAGAAGGGTTAACCTTTCTCTCTCTCTCAGGCTGTTGCTTCAAGTCTCAGAGATTGTTGTTGAGAAGAGCGAAATCTCACTGATTTTTAGGAGAAAACAGTAAATCAGAGGGAGTAGAGGAGAGAGGGAGAGAGAGTTGGGGGGAGAGAGGGAGAGAGAGGGAGAGAGGGAAGGAGGATGATGGCATACCTGGCCACGGAGAAGACCGGCGATCTACGGCAGCCGACTGGCTGCGGAGTAGAGCGAAATCTCACTGATTTTTGAGAAAACAGTAAATCAGAGGGAGTAGAGGAGAGAGGGAGAGAGATCGGGGGAGAGACAGGGAGAGAGGGAGAGAGGGAAGGAGGATGATGGCATACCTGGCCACAGAGAAGACCGGCGATCGACGGCGGCCTTCTGGCTGCGGAGAAGTCCGACGATGGCTGTGTTCTAGGGCACGGGACGCTCGCGAGATGAAAGATCGGGATCGAGAGGCTGGAGTTCGGGTGGGGTGGGGAAGTGGCTGAAGTGGGCTTTTATATTAAGTCCACTTCGACCACTTCGGTATAATTTTGGCCGAAGTGGCCATAGTATAATTTGGGGGAAGTGGTCACTTTGGGGAAGTGGGCCGAACTGCCACTTCCCCCAAAATGAACGCCCGAAGTGGCGGAAGTGGACCACTTCCCCACTTCCCCCGCCACTTTCCTGCAAGTGAACACGCCCTTCGCCTCCAGCGGCGTTTCAGCCGCTGGGTTCGTGATCTTAGGAGGGGGAGCGTGGTGGCTACTCTGAGGGGTCCCAGCGGAAATGAATGGGACGTGATGCTGTACCGGGGGATTGTCTTCGGGGACGTATTCTTTCTCCATGGTTAGACCTCCTTCCTGGCGGACCATCACGTGTCGGTGGGGGACTGTCTCATCTTCACATACCTCGGGGACGCCATCTACCGGGTGGAGATGTTTACTTGAGACGGACGCTTAAGTGCACCAGCCTTCCGTGCCCACCTGGGGATAGATGAGGGCGCCGCCTCTTCAGGATCTTCTTAGGCCCTTCTCTGCAAACGTTGACTCCTCTGATCATTTTGTGCGAGGGTTGCGCCTTCCGCTTCCTGCATTTACCCCCCCCCCCCCCCCCCCTTTTTTTTTTTTATCTTTTATCAATCTACATTTTCCCTTTTTTTTAAAAAAAAAAATTTATTTTTTTATACGTCCACGAGGCTCCTCCGCATACCGGGTAGTCACTAGGTGAACTTGGTATGGTTTATCTTCATAGTAGGAATTGCCTCCCTCCGTAATTGGCGTGGTTGTACTTTGTAGCCGGGGGGCCCACACCTGGTCGGATCGACGCTTCCCAACCTTCCTTTCGCGAGCCTTCCCGATATGACGTTTCGACTTCCAAGGCCGTTGGCTTGGGCGATCTTTAATTCCTTGATACGGTCATTATTGCGCTTTGGGACTCCAAGCCAAATTAATGGTGAAGGGGCGGCCAATCGTCGCGCGTCGCTTCGGGTGGGGTGGTCAAGCGTCAAGCCCCCCTTGGAATCCGTCGCAAGACGCCTGACAATCCTGCGCTCAATCTCCCCCACGGTCCCCTATAAAAGGGGCAGGGGTGGTCTCTGTGAAGATATGCCTTTGAGCGTCATGAGTTGCAACGGGCCTCCCTCGTTTTATCACTTCTTGTTCCCGGGCGGGTACCGACGCCGACTCTAGATCCCTATGGCTTTCCACCGCGATATGCGCCACATACCTGAAGGGCCGGTGCGGCTATATGGACCAAGCAGGCTTCCCTGGTTGGTGGAGGTGTCACGTGGGGGCGGCTTCTAGGAGGTTGTCTTCTCCGCTGGGTGGTCCTCTTTCGTGGATAACCACCACCTGGGGGAAGGGGATCTGATCGTCTTCGTTCTTCGAGAAGACAACGCCTTCGAAGTCCACATCCTTGGGCACAACCGGTGCACAAAGCTGTCTGCCCTCGTCGCACGGCCTGGGGGGAGCTTGGAGAACGGTGGCGCTGCCCCCGAGGGCCCCATGTAGGTGGAAGCCTTGAATTGTAATAGCCTCCATTGTACCCTGTCAGTTAAAATAATAATAGTTTTGTTTTTCTCTTTCTTTTTTCATTACCTGTATATGTCGGGCTGGTGTATGTTTCTTGGGTCGCGGGGGGCTCTTTATTTCTGGTTCTTTCGCTTGGGAGTTGGCCACGGGTACTGCATCCCGTCATCGTCGTGAGAGGCGACTCCTTTGTTGGAGTTGGACCGGTCGCGTTAGGCATCCCGGTTCGATTTAGTGAAAGAGCTCTCCCCTGTAGAGGGGTGGTTGGCGTATCCTCTCCTGCGACCTAGAGCTAGTCGCGTTAGGCGTTATAGCTAGGCCGGGGGATAGTACTCTCCTACCGGTATGGAGGGAGTGGCTGACCTCATCCGATCAAGGGGCCTGCTTGTGCACTTAGGTGCTTGCAGCTTAGCCCTCAGGTGGATGGTGCCTCTTAGGAGGGCTTCTCTGCACTTTGTCATCTGGCCGCCGCGTGGCTTAGGTTGGCGGGTACTTGGTTTAGAAGTTTGGGTTTTCCCTGCTAGGGGGGTGATGCTTCTTAACAATGTTAAATCATACAGGCAAAATACAATAGTATTGCGCTATAGTTTAATGTAGAGGAAACACTAGAAAGATTGTACTTTATTTTATTGATAATACCTCCTCAGATGTTCTGCATGGAACGGGCGTTTCAGTCTTCGCCCGTCCATCATGACAAGCCGGTAGGTGCCTGACCGTACGATCTCCTTCACGACATAGGGGCCTTCCCAGTTGGTGTTTAGCTTCCCGGTCCTGCTTTTGCTGCCTTGGAACTTGTTCTCCCTTAACACCAGGTCCCCGACTTGGAAAGCGACCTCTTTGACCTTGGAGTTGTAAAACTTCTTGACCTTCTGCCTATATGCGGCCGCCCGGATGCTTGCGCACTCTCGCCTTTTTTCCAAGAGATCAAGTTCCTCTCGGAGTTGCTCCTCGTTGCTCTCTGGGTCATAGGACTACACTCGGGGGGTGGGTATCGCCACTTCTGGAGGGAGCACTGCTTCTACCCCGAACGCTAAGGCGAACGGTGTCTCACCTGTTAGGGTCCGCTTGGTTGTCCGGTATGCCCACAGAGTGTCCGGTACTTCCTCTACCCATGTGGTTCCGTTCTACAACACTCGTGTCTTCAAGCCGTGCAGGAGTGTTCTGTTGGTGACTTTGACCTGCCCGTTAGCTTGAGGGTGTGTAATCGAGGTCAACCTCGACTCTATGCCCAAGTCAGTGCAGAATTTCTTGAATGTCGGGTTGTCGAACTGGCCGCCATTGTCGGTGACGAACGCTATTGGGAGCCCGAACCTGCATATCACGGACTTCCACAGGAAGTTCTGGCAAGCCTTCTCGATGATGGTCGCCAGGGGCTCCGCTTCCACCCACTTGGTGAAATAGTCAATCGCCATGATCAGGAATTTCAGCTGTCGTACCGCCGCCGGGAATATCCCCAAAATGTCGACTCCCCACAGGGCGAACGGCCTCGCGCCAACCACCGGGGTAAGGAAGGCAGCGGGGCGGCGTTGAATGTTCGCGTAGCGCTGGCAGGCGTCACACCTTTCGGTGAATTCCTATGCATCCTTGGTCAGGGTCGGCCAGAAGTACCCCTGTCGCAGGACTTTATGGGGGAGAGCTCTTCCTCCTAGGTGATCCCCCGCAATCCCTTCGTGGGTCTCACGGAGCATGTACGCGGCTTCGGCGGGGCGGAGGCACTTCAAGAGCGGCAAGGTGTAAGACCTCTTTTAAAGTTGCCCATCCACCAAACTGTAGCGTGACGACCGGTTCACCACCCTCCGGGTCTCCTTGGGATCTTGGGGCGTTGTCCCAGATTGCAGGTATTCTATGAGGGGGTCCATCCAACATGGCTCGTTGTCGATATCCATCAGCTCTTCGACCGGTCGACACTCGATGGTCCGCGCTGTCAAGTATTGGGTGTTGACGGGCTGTCGGATCTCAACCTCCTGGTTCTCTGCACTTGGGATCTTCGTAATTTGGCAGCTTTGGAAACTAGCGACGAGCTTCTGCACCATTTCTTTGTATTTGGCCATGTTCCCTTCTCGTGCCTCGAACTCTTCCGTTAGGTGCCCCACCACGAGCTGGGAATCGGTGTTTGCCCTCAAGTTTTGTACTCCTAGGCCCCTGGCCATCTGCGGACCGACAACCATTGCTTCGTACTCGGCCTCGTTGTTGGTCGCCTTGAAACCGAATCTTAGTGCGGTCGACGTACTCCAGCCGGATGGCGGACGAAGGACCAACCCCCCCCCCCCCCCCTGAGCTGTCGCTGGTCGATGATCCGTTTGTGTGCAGGACCCACTGGGCGGGGAGGTCCTCCTTTTCGTCAACATGCTCTCCACCTGCGTTTAAATCCTGGCCAGTAATAGTTATCTCAGCAATGAAGTCCGCCAATACCTGGGCCTTGATGGTTGTTCGGGGTCCATAGCCGATGTTGTACTCCCCGAGCTCGATCACCCATCTGGTTAGTCTGCCCGATACGTCAAGTCGATGAAGCACCTGACGCAGTGGTTGATCGGTCAGCACCTTCACCTTGTGGGATTGGAAGTAGGGACGGAGCCGTCGGGCGGCAACCACCAGGGCGTATGCCAACTTCTCCAACGGAAGGTACCTCGACTCTGTGTCCGTGAGCACCTTGCTTACATAATAAACTAGTTTCTGGGACCCGTCCTCTTCTTTCACCAGCACCGCACTGACCACCGCTTCGGTTATTGACAGGTACATATAGAGCTCCTCGCCGGGTTGTGGCTTGGCCAGGAGTGTTGATGACTGTAGGTGCTCCTTCAGTTACTACAAGGACTTCTCACACTCATTGGTCCACTCGAGCTTCGGCGCCTTCCGGAGTGCCCTGAAGAACGAAAGGTTCCTCTCCCCTGATTTCGATATGAACCACCCAAGCGCCGCCAGCTGACCGTTGAGCCTCTGTATTTCTTTGATGGTCCTCGGCGACCAGGTCTCCATTATGGCCCTGATCTTCTCTGGGTTGGCCTCGATGCCCCGCTGGGTCAGCATGAACCCAAAGAACTTTCCTAACTTGACTCCGAACGCGCATTTTCTTGGGTTGAGGCTTATCCCATGCAATCGCAGGGCGGCGAAGGTTTCTTGGAGGTCCGCGACGTGTTGCTCGGCTTTGGTGCCCTTCACCAGAATGTCATCAACATAAGCCTCAACATTCCGGCCGATCTGGTTCTTAAAAACCTTGTTCACTAGCCTTTGAAAGGTGGCCCCGGCATTCTTCAACCCAAAGGGCATCACTTTGTAGCAATAGGTTCCTCTGCCGGTGATGAAGGAAGTCTTCTCTTCATCGGTTTTAGCCATTTTAATTTGATTGTACTCAGAGAAGGCGTCCAGGAAGCTAAGCATTTCGTAGCCCGATGTGGAGTCAACCATATTATCGATGTGGGGAAGGGGATAGTAATCCTTAGGGTAGGCTTTATTCAAACTAGTGAAATCAACACACATACGCCACTTTCCAGTGGGTTTTTTGACCAATACAACGTTGGACAACCATTCAGGGTATTGGACCTCCCGGACAAAATCCGCCTTCACCAGCTTGTCGACTTCTTCCTCTGCGGCTTTCAAGCGGTCCGGTGCAAAGGTTCTTCTCTTTTGAGCCACCGGCTTGTGCCCCGGATCCACATTGAGGTGATGTTCGATGACGTCCCGCGGAACCCCAGGCATCTCCTCGGCGATCAAGGCAAACACATCAGAGTTGCTCCTCAGCAGCGTCATGATTTCTTCCTTCTGCTCGGCGTCTAATCCCACGTCTAGCTGGACAGTCCGCTCGGCCTGGTCCTCCTACAGTGGCAGGGGAGTCAATTCTTCTATTGGTGTGGGCCTGCGCATCTCCCTCTCCTCACTAAGGGCTGCAGGTCCCCAATGACCAACGTCCCCGCTCTCCTCGAGCCTCCTTCCCCCAGGTCCTTGAGCATGGTCGTATAACACTGGCGGGAGGCGAGCTGGTTTCTCTTCACTTCT
Source organism: Dioscorea zingiberensis (assembly GCA_026586065.1). Lineage (NCBI taxonomy): Eukaryota > Viridiplantae > Streptophyta > Magnoliopsida > Dioscoreales > Dioscoreaceae > Dioscorea > Dioscorea zingiberensis. The sequence continues at coordinate 57,732 of JAGGNH010000025.1, read as the reverse complement.
CCGCATCCGTTGGGCGTGGGGAACTTCATCTTCATATGGTAGGTGGACGGGATCGCCCCCAAGGAGTTGAGCGTTGGCCTCCCTATGATCACGTTATAGCTCGACGGGCAGCGAACTATAAGGAAGTTGACCAGGGTGGTGGCAGTTTGGGGAGGAGTTCCGAGGAGGAGAGGGAGGGAGATCAGCCCGTTAGGCTGGAGCGGGCTCCCGTTGAAACTGATCAACGGTGACTTCACTGGCCTCAATTTCTCTGTAGGGATCTCCATCTGATCAAAGGCATTGGAAAAGATTATGTCCACCGAGCTCCCCATATCGACCAACACTCTATCGACAGTAAAGATCCCAATCTGGGCTGTGATAACCAGGGCATCATCGTGCGGGTGGGTCACTCATTTGAGGTCATCCTCGGAGAAGCATATGTTGGAGGACATCCGAGGTCTCTTTGCCGATGCGGCATTCTGCATGGCCCCAACTGTGCGGACGTAGTTCTTCCAAGAGGACAGGCTTTCGCCTGCGCATCCGGGCCTCCCAGCTATCATCGTAATGCGCGGGCCGTTAAGGACGACGGGTGCGGGTGGGTCAGTTGAGGTGCCCTCCGCGTCCAGATCCTTCTTCAGGTACTGGGAGAGCTTTCCCTCCCGGATGAGGTCCTCTATCGCGTCCTTCAAGTGGACACACTCTTCAGTGGAATGTCCCCGGTCCTGGTGGAACCTGCAGAACTTCTTGCTTCTCTTCCTCTTTGGGTTCTCGGGGGTCCTCTGCAGCAAGATGTTCTCAAGTGAGGTGTTTAGGATGGCATACTTGGGGTACCCTGCTGCCCGGTCGGGGTCCCATGGAGGCCGGTATGCGGGCCTCCGCTCCTAGGTCGGGTACTGCGCTCTCCGGTCCCGCCCGCCGCCTCTTCGGGATCGGTCTTAATTCGGTTCAACCGACCGGTACCCTGGCTGTCGCGACATCATTCCTCGGGAGAGCTCCAACCTCATCCGGTCCTCCTCATCCTATCGGGCTTTCATCTCATCCGAGGCGATCTGTTTCTCAGCATGGGCGAAGAACTCCTCTATGCCGGCAGGGACATCCCGAGTGACGCTCTCTTTGAACAGGCCCTCCTTCAGACCCCTTATCACGGTCCCAAAGACCATATATGAATCCAGGGCCTCCATACATGTGATTTCCTCCCTGAGGCGCCCTATGTAGCTTCGCAAGTTCTCCGCGAGCTTTTGCATAAACACAAAGAGCGCAAGGGGATCCTTCTTCAGCTTCCGCTTGCTCGCGAACCTGGTCGGGAAGAGACTGGTCAACTGTTTAAAGCTGGAGATGGTCTCGGCAGGCAGGCCAGAGAACCATTCGAATGCCACGTCACTGAGCGTTCGGGGAAAAGCCCGGCACATGACTACTTCAGTGGTGCGATTCGTTATCATCTCCGCTGAATACCTCTCTATGTGTTCCAGCAGGTCGGTGGATCCATCATAATACCGAAGGTTCGGTGGTCTGAACTGCTCAGGGAACGGGGCCTCCCAAATCGCTCGTATGAAGGGAGAGTTGAGCTCCGGCACTAGCTGCAAGACTCTATCCCTCTCAGATACGTGGGGCGGGGAGAGGTCATGCTGGGGGCGCCTCCTAGGCGAGTAGTGTCGGGGCGAGCGACGGTTGTCTGATTGGCTCCGGGGTGCAGGGCGAGCTGGGGAGCGGGATAGGGTCCGGTGGCGCCTCCTCCGTTGTTGCGGGAGGGGGGGGGGGTGTAGCGTCGAGGGGACAATGAGGCCCTCCCCCCCTCAGCGTTCCTTCCTTGGGACCGGCGGCCCCGCTTCTGGCGCAGGCAAGATGAATCTGAGCATCTCGCTGTGGATTCCGCTGTTTGGGCCCTCACTGGAGATCGTGGATGGCGCCTGGGGGAGCGGGTTCGGGGTCGCCCTCTCTGCTCGTCGAGTGGCCTCGCGTCATGCGGGACCGTTGTCTGCGAGACATGGCGCTCCACATTTCGCAACGCTTGTCGGAGCTCCGCAATCTCTTGCGTCATCATCCGGTACCGCTCATCAGATGGACCCGCGTCTACAGGGGGTGCCTTCCCCCTTTCCGGGGCCCTGGGAGCTCCAGCGACGAGGGGGTCGTCGGTGGGATGGGTGCTCGCCGCCGGCGGATCAGTTGACGTCCCTCCTTGAGGCTCCTGGCCTTGTATCCTCTTCGACTTCCTCAAAGTTGCCATGGCTTCTTGTTCAGGGTCCCCACAGACGGCGCCAAACTGTTGACGCTGAAATCGGTGTGCCTCGGGATCGAGAACCAATCTCGCACCCACGGTTGAATTTGTTTGAGGTTGGACCCTTGAGCAAGGCGAAGAGGACCAGAGACAGACAGACAACCACAGGAGAAGACAAGCTTTTAACGTGGAAATCCCCTAAAAACGGGGAAAAAAACCACGGAGAGGGAAGATGCACTATCATTCAATCATTACAGATGCTTCTTGGAGCATTAAAGAAAGGAGGAGTACATTCCCGTGGGGAGAGGTGTGGGCGATGGAATGTCTCTTCTGATGTTCCTTCAGGGTGGTGGCACTCCTTTCCACGAATTGATTAGGGTTTTGTTTTCTTGCCCTTGTCTTGCTGAAGTTGCTCCCTTTTATAGGTGGGGAATGCCTTGGGGCGCACGCCATCACTCAAGGCACGTGCACGTCAGGTGCGTTCTTGACCGGTCGCCTCCCTCATCGGCGAGCTGGGGCTTATTGAATCGCAGCAGGTTGGCCGAACGCATCGGACCGCTCTGCTATAGGGGGGACCGACCAGATGAGTCGAACCGATGAGTCATGGCATACCGGTCGGCCGTGTCGAGCCGGTGTGTCACGCTTGGGCGGACTGAGGATCGTCGTGGGCGGGTTTAGTGTTGATGAACTGTCCTGACACTATGCCGGGCAGTTCCATGGAGGAACATTGCTTTGGGATTAGGATGCTTGGTTGTCCTGGATGGGCGCCACGTGTCTCTCCAATTTTCCCTCCATCATATATAATGAATAAACTATATTTTTTTATTTAATTAAAAGAGTTCATAAAAATGCAAGGGTCTTCTATGAATCTAGTACAATGATGAGTAATGCCCATGAATACAAATATCCCTTCAATCTTGGGTGTCTTCAAAGTTTGCCCAGAAAATGCTGAGATGGCTCTCTTGGTGATATCTTCTATGCAGACACTCTAAATAGAGGCAACCAAATATTGTATTGGAGCTGAAATAAGAAGGCCTGGAGGTTTCTTCTGGTGTCATATAATTTACATATATTTCTTAAAAAATATATAAATACCTTTAATATTTGTAATTAAAATATTTGCATTGCAAATGTACAATTGGAGACTTACATGGATGGGTCTATATGTTGGGTGGTTTAACATTTTTTTTTTTTGAGAAATTTACATATATTTTTCCAAGATGTGAATTCTAAGCTACCGTGGGCACTGTTTCCACGGTAGCTTTACGCAGTTGGGTCCTGGGGTGTTGTTTTTGGGTTCTAATGTTTGGTTTTTGGGTTCGAGGTGAATTCAAAGCTATAGTGGCGCCACCTTTTTTTTGCTACAGTACTACTACAGTAATGAACAGTGTTTGGACCTAAAACTAAAAAGCTGGGACCTAATTTACCTGTTCGGTACCATACCGTGTGGGTATACACCACAGTATGGTAGAACGCACCCCAGTTTTTCCAAATTTGCGTCATTGAGTTATAATATAAATCATTTTTTAAATATCAAACATATGCTCTATAATTGTTATAAAAAATGTGTTATTGTTTTCGATGCATAATATTTATTTTTATTAATAATTATTCTTTAAACCACACATTCAATAGCCAGGGCAACTATTTTCAATTGTTTTCTCAAAAAAAAAATATATATATATATTTAAATTTCATGAGTCATGCCATCTCGAGACATGACTAATTTGGCGGACCTTATTTAGGTTATATTGAATTCGACTTCGGTTCAAAATTCATTGAATTAAGATTGAGCTTGAAATCATTTGTTTGAGCTTCACTCTTTTCTAATTTGGAGAGCTTGATCTTATTGGATTTAACTTGAAATGAAAAACAAGCGCACTTTTATTGAAATTGTAAAGTGGGTTTGGTTTAAGTTGAAATAAAAATCAAGCTTGACAATAAGCTAATCAAGTTAAAAATTTGTGTAAATATTTACTTTTGTATTAAACTATAAACGACATGAAAGACATAATATTTTATATAAAAATATTATAATTATTGGATTTAATTATAAGACTGGTATTAAGGTTTATTATATGTGGTCTCCTTTTGGAAATCCAATGGCTCATGTTATATTTGAGGTTATAAGTAATTTGTTATTTGATCCAATTTAACTTATTTTTCAAAATGTTTTGTTCAAACTTTGCTTTAATTATTCACATTCCTTGCTTCCAATAATATACATCCATAATTTTTAGATTTATATATAATAATAATAATTATTATTATAATAATAATAATAATTATTATTATTATTATTATTATTATTATTATTATCATCTCATAGCTTTAAAAGTTTAGCAAGTTTTTGGTTCATCCAAGATCTCTCTAATCACACACTTGCAATGCTATAATATTAGCATTGTAGGTAAAAATTGGGATTATATGACCAGAGTTGAAAAATAAATACAGATAAGTAATGAAAGGTCCCCCAAATTTAAAACATCCCTAAAAAATCCATGTAAGTTTGCTTATTCCTCTTTAGTCCCTCCTTTATACATGGATTTACTTTCTAGTCCAAACAGTATCAAACGGTGTTAAAAACCGTGTGAAAAGACGCTGCTACCCCTGGGAGTTGATGAGCTGTTCGGCGCCTTCTGCTACGCCCGTAAAGGTCGCGTCCGGGCGTGAAATGACGCATCTGCCCCCCTGAGCGACTTCTCCTCTTCCCTTCTTCGTATCCCCGTCTTTCAGAAAAAAGCCCTAAAACGGAAACGAAGTACGCGAAGACACTGAGACCGCACCGTCAACCCTGCCGGAATTTCCTTCATATTCTCTTCCAGCAACGATACGATGAGTTCTGCGGGAGTTCGCGAAGAAGGTATCAACCGCAACGCAACCCTAAACCTTCTTCTACGAGGAGATTAGGGATTCGCCGCCGGTGTTCGATTCTATTGTTTGCTTGTTTGTTTTAGTTTATTATTTCCTTTTTCTTATCATCTGTAGCAGAATACAATTTGTGCATGTGTATTGTAATCAAATTGTGGAGATTTACGGGTTAGGGTTTTGGGGTTTGATCCTTTCTCATGTTACTTACTGAATGTGCTCCATTGTGGGTTGTTGTTTTAGAAATCAGTAACAAAGTGTTTAAAATCACACTAATCTGTTTAGTATTTGCCTTATGTGTTTAGTATTTGCCTTATGTGTTTAAAATCTTCTGTTTCTGTTTAGAACAATGCACATGACTGAATTGTTTGTATGTATTTTGGCGTTTTCGTTGTAGATAACCACACCAAGTCTGAGAATCTGGTTAATGGATGATGTTACACGGGTCCAATGGTTGATTGCCTCACTGAATTGAACAGACTTATGAACCGAAAACACAGGCAACTCATCAACACTACTCCATTTGCTCCCCTGCTTGGTATGAAGCGGGTAGTACAGGAAAGGGTCGTTCTCGACGCACTCATGCAGGCTTATGACATTCACCTTCAAAAATTTAGAATCGGGCAAAGCTTGGTGACTTTCCGTCCAGAGGACATCGCCATAATACTTGGACTGCGATGCAGTGGAACAGCCGTGGATTTCAAACGGCCCAAAGCCCGATCCGCATTCGAGGCAGAATACCTCGACAAAGCCTACTCTAGGAATCGAGACTGCATGAAGAACACTCTGCTGGATCTTGTTCATAGGAGAGGCGAGGAGGAAAATTTTGTCAAATTGCTAGTAGTGTATTTGATGGGTGTCTTCCTCTTTCCAACCACAAACTGCACGGCCCCAAGTTGGAGTGCATATTATGCTGACAACCTTCAGGCGCTGGGTACATATGCATGGGCACAAGCCGTGCATAAATTTCTCATGGACGACGTCCAACTGATATCTGCTCGAGTAGTAGAAAGGTGTTCTGGGAAGAAGCCCAAGAACACGGGCTATCTTAGAGGTTGCTCGATCGTCCTCATAATCTGGTTCTATGAAGTAATCCGTGCTGGAAAGAAGTTGGAGTTCGGGCGGACTCCAAGAATTCTATGTTACGGAGAAACCAGCTGTAAGAAGACCACCACTGTAAAGACACTGATCGCATCATTCGAGGGGAAAGAGGTAAGCTTACTTCATCGTTTCAACTCTTAAGTTTTTAGTTGCATGTTAAAATCTTCAGTTTTATTCAAAGTCTTTAGTTTTGTGATTAAAGATTCGCACCAAGTATTTAGTATTATGTTAAAGTATTTAGTATTGGTACAAACGTTTTAGTATGATGTTACAGTCTTTAGTATTCCTACAAAGGCTTTAGTATTATGTTAACGTCTTTAGTATAAGGCTACACCCTTTAGTATTTTACTTTACTTTTGTAATATTGTTTTTGTAATATTGTTTAGTATTCCTACAAAGGCTTTAGTGTTACTAATGTTTTTGTAATATTGTCTCACAGCTTCGTGGACCTCGGCCCCAGAGAACGCGTAAGAGGCATCCCTCACCAACATTCGGCCTACTCCATGGCACGGCCATGGAAGAGAAAACTATAATGCACGGCCGGTCCAAGCGCCGGAGATGATCGACGCAGCCCAACAGAGGAATGAGAAAAAATCCCGGCACCGGAGGGCCGTGGAGCCGCCGACCGTTCGTCCATCTCCCTCCAGTCGGAGGAGCCCTTCCCCAAGCAACGACGATGTAATGCTGCGCTTGCAGACCGCGTACGATACTCTGTTGAGCGAGGTCTCTACAATGCGCGGGCAAGTAGATATGTTGCTTGCCAGGGAGCAACAGTCGGCTCCGGAGCAAGGAGCGACAAAATCTCCACAGCAGGCCCCACCGTCCAAACGAAGTAAGGCAACTGTTTCAAGGCGCCTGCAAGCTCCCCCACGATCCCCGGATGCATTGGCGGATATCGTCGATGAAACAGTTGCCCGCAAACTGCGGTCAAGAAGGGGCCTGAAGAGGAAAGCTCCGGAACCAGCTCCGCAAGAGGGAAGCCCGCCGGCCATGTAAAGAAGAATCAAGGCGAGGAACCAACTAAAAGTGTCGGTTTAAATAATCAATCTTTTCGCTATTGAAGAACGCTACAAGAATCGGGATGCAACGACTTTGATCCCCATTGGCGACGAAGCTCCCATAGCAACTGATGCAACGACGTTGATCCCTATTGGCGACGAAGCTCCCATAGAAGGCCCCCACGTTATTGTGGATATGGTTCCCGCCACTATGGAAGCTAACAATCTCTCTGTCGGCGAACAGACCCCAGCCATTGGAGATTCACTCATTGGCGACCCACTTCCCGCCGCGGTCCAGTGCGTGGTGGTTACCAAAGACAGCCGCCATCCTGGAACCCATCATACCGCCGAAGGCAGTGCAAGAGGCCCCTATCGATGAAAATGTGATTGATGCAGAGGATTGCCTACGCTTAGAGAAAATGTAGCCGTGTCGCATAAATTTTATTCCTAGAAACAAGTACCAACAGTGGTTCAATTTCTCAAGAAATGTAAGCAAGCAGTCATCAGTTTCTATCTTAGCTGCTTGATGAACAGGTGAGAACAATGTTCATACTTGTTGATCTGTTTATTATTTAACACAAAGGCTTTAGCATTACCCTAAAGAGATTAGTATTAGACGGAAGTATTTAGTATTACACTAAAGACATTAGTATTAGCGGAAAGGCTTTAGTATTTAACGAATCGCTAGTAGTATTTGATCCAACTGTTTATTTAATGTGCCTTCTGATTTCTCTTGTAGCACAATTGTTTGGAAGAATGAATGGGCTTTTACTACTCGCGCCCACTTGTACCCACTGGTCGAGGGAAGAAATCTTGTCTCCGACGATGTCATGGACGTCTTCGTCTGCATGTTGCTGGAAGAACTGAAGAAGACACCTTCCCCATATAAGAGGCGTGGATCCATCACGAGGCCTTTTGCATTGATACTCGCGAAACAGCACCACACCTCAAATGAGTCCCTCGTACTGATGGCCGATGCAGTCAACTCTTTCCACTCATTGGAAGTTGTTCTTATGCTCATCATTCGGGACACGCATTTCCACCTCCTTGTCTTGGATAAAGAAACGCGACAGTATATTCACTACTCATCTCTCAACAGCCGGACATATGACAGGGCTGCTGTGGAAATGGTAAGTCACTTACTTTCATATTTCGTATTCTCCCCTTCGCAGCTAACTATAATTTTTTTAAACGCAGAAGGCACTTTTCGAATCTGGACTTAATATCGAGTATGGGGAGTGCTTCGGAACAGACAAGTTGGAACTCTCTCATGACCACAACTGTCCTCAACAGAAAGAGGACAGTGTAGACTGCCTCGTTTACGTTATGCGGTTCATGGAGCAAATATTGAATGGTGAAAATCTTCACCTGAATCGCTCTAAGGTTCCACATCTACGGCTGGAGTATGTCGCACGCATAATTGCTGACGGACTCAGTCGAACAACTCCACCGGGGAAACGGGAGAGACCACAAACTGAAGAAGCATCATAGGCCAAGTGTTTACTATCATGATTAACTGTTCACTATCTGGTGTAATACTTTAATATCTTGTTATAAGTGTTTACTATGAGGACTAACTCTTTAGGATTTTGAGTGCTTGCTATTTTGACCAAGTGTTTATTATCAATCATGTGAACATTTTATAAATGTATATGTGACATTTTCTACTTTAAAAAATGGTTAGAATCACATATATTTACATTCAATGGCCAACTATTCATCAATCAGCTATTATCATAAGCTGTAAGTCCTCCTGGCTAGGCTGTTTTGGTAGCTGGCCGCGACCGCAACTCTCTCCACGCCTAAGGCCCGGGACTCAATTCTTGTCCACTTCGCAGCCCGTGCGCTCTCTTCGTAATAGGTGGCCATAGCCGGAGAACACCGGATGTATCACGGCCGGCTTATCGTGGCCGGGACCGGAGAAATATGGTCTCGTGATACTCATTGGCGCATATCCGCACAAAGGAAGTAGTCATCCACGAATTGATGTACACTTGCCTCTCAAGTCACGATTGCCGCGTAAGCATGCGCGCGTAAGGTATTCCATGGACTCGCCAACGCCCCGCAAGAGCATATCCTTGTCTACAAATTGATCAAGCAGAGTCGCGACCGTCAATAACTTAGAATTGTTCGCCATCCTAACGGCCAACGCGAGCAAGCTTAATTTGACTCGATTGTGTCTTTGGAGCTTTCATGTATTCTTTGGGCAAAGATGTGTTCCCCAAATCAGACATGCTCGCTACCGCATACATCATATTCATGAGTTTGTACCTGCGAACAATAAACGATTGTAAAAGATAATCAAGCTTGTGGAGAAGAGTTATGTAGGATACTAAAGCGTTAAGCAGGATACTAAAGAGTTATGCAGGATAGTAAAGCGTTATGCAGAATATTAAAGACTTTAACCGGATACTAAAGCGTTAACTACGATACTAAAGTGTTATACAGGATACTAAAGCGTTCCGTCTAATAGTAAAGCGTTAAGCCCGATAGTAAAGAGTTATCTACGATACTAAAGAGTATCCCAAAAATAGTAAAGCTATCTAGTCACGGGTCAATATTACCTGATTGAGTCGACCATTTCCGTGAACGGGAGGTGGCGCGCTTCCTTGATCCACACATTGAACGACTCTGCGACGTTCGAGTACATCTCGCACCACCTTTGCCCCTTAAACAAATAATTCGACCAATGGGCCACATCAGACTTTTGGATTAGCCAACGATGCGCTTTGTTCCGATGCGCGCGGGGAGGTCTTTCACCGCGTCATCAATTCTTTAGAAGTACATGCGCGTATGCGATGCGGTAAAGAGGGCCTAACACTCCTCCTTCAATGCTTTCCCAAGACTTGTATTTCCCTTCATGAAGTTCGCCTCTAGGTGTCGCAAACAATAGGCGCGTGGAGACGATGAAGGGAACACCCTTTGGCGTATGGCATTAACTAGACCTTTTGATCTGTCGGATATGAATGTAATGCACTTGTCGTAATCCTCATCGCCATATATTGTATCCCTGAGAGCGGTGAGGAACCAGGTCCAATTATCGTCGGTTTTATTGTCTACTATGGCGAACGCGACGTGGAAGAATCCCTCATTGCCGTCTTTGCCCGTCGCTCCTAACAAAATGCCACCGTATTTCCCAAGCAAATGTGTTCCATCAACGAACAACAGCGGTCTGCAACCCAACTTGAAGTCGACGACACAGGCACGGAAACAAAAATAACCACGTTTGAATTGCCCGCCATCACTTTCAATTGTGGCAACGCTACCGGGATTTGTCTCCATCACCTTTCAACGTACCATAACAGCAAATCGTAGCTTTGTACCTCACTCCCGTGTAGAACGCTTCGGGCAACCTCTTTTCCCATCCATGCTTGCTTGTACGGAAGACCAACGCCGTGCTCTCGCAGAATATCCCGTTGAATGTCCACAGCCCGGCTACAAGGGACGCATCCTTGAGCTTTTGGATCACACGATTGCAAACCCATTTTTGGATGCTTTCGGTGGGAACTCGTCCGGATACCGCCACCACACATGTGTGGGCTGCAATGTCTTTATTCTAAAGGTATGCATATTTCCCTCTCGAGAAGCATGAACCTCCAATCATGCAGCCTTTGGCACATCCGGGTCATGCCACCCTTTCTCTATCATTTTTTATGAAGGTGAAATCAAACTTCCTTTTGATAGCAAGGTCACCGAGCGCATTCCTGAAGTGTTCCATGTTCTGAAATCGCTGCCGGACACTAAGCACTGCAATCTCGTGAGTTTGAGAAGAACCCTCAATGTTTAAGGACATGCTCTCGGCTAGAGGATCCCTGTTGATTGATAAGAGACTCTAAGTGAGACAATACTAAATAAAAGAACAAAATACTAAACAGTTAAGTCGGATTTTAAACACTTACAGGCGATACTAAAGGGATAAGCATAATACTAAAGGGTTTGAGTCTATACTAAAGAGATAAGATCAATACTAAAGACTTTAAGAAAGTCGTAAAGTCCTACGTGTTTGTAATACACGGTTACGGGAAAATAATAAACACATACTAACAAAGAAAGTAACTTACGTTGGAAATGAAGATCCATAAATGCCGTCTACAGCCACTTCACCGTGTCCCACAATAAGGTCGCACTCATATTTTTGTTGAATGAGTGAAAAATGTTGCACATACGCACAAAGTCCGGAGAATTGTCAATTGGACAAGTTGTTCGACGATCGCCGGTGCTATATAAGCACTCTCACGCCAGAGGGGTCAAGGTCTCACCGTTCACATATATCACCTATTACTGACTCCCAACAAGTGAGCACTGTGAGATCCAAGGCTAGACCTTCTCCCCCATATTGCGCGACGGTGAAAATGGTTTCCATCAAAATCTTGCAACAAGAACTCCATTACAAAAACAAAAGAATTATACTACGCACGCTATGAAACCACGTCTGGGAAATCTATTACCTTTGCAGTTTCTCGTTGAAAGAGTCTCCTGTTGCCGCCGCAGACTCACTACGTCGTAGCTTCTCTACAAGACTAAAACCCAAACACAAGCTCTCTACAAAAGAACAAGAGAAAGGAGACGAAGAGAAGGAGATCTATTGTAGTGAACATATTTTTTTAATATTATGGATCATTTTTTAGGTTATGATTTATGAAATTATTATGCATTTGAGATTTTGTTTTATTTGTAACTGTTTATTATTGTTATAAGTATAATTTATATATTTCAACTTAGTTATTCTTGTAGATATGCCTAGAGGCAGGGGAAGGGCTGTGCCAAATCGAGGAGACAGGCCAGGTGGGATGCACACTAATCCTATAAATCAACAGAGTTTGACAAATCCTCAAAATGCTATTGAGCTTAACAATGTTGCAAATGAGGCATCTAATCTTGCACATGCCTCGTGTGATGTTGCAAGTAACACCCCAAATGATATTATTTCTACTCCTACAATATCTCAGGCTAGTAATGACCCACTAGATGCAACCTACAATGGAGGTAGACATCGCATCATGGTTGTGAATGGAATGTAAGTATTACATATAAATTTATTATATAGTATAATATATTTTTGCATTTATATGTTTATAATTGTAACAGTGTTAGAACCCTCAAGCAAATGTTCACGAAAGTGATAAATAAAGGTGTTCAAGCAAAAGGTGGACACTGAAGGCTACACATGGAAAACAATATCACAAGCTACAAAGGACTTGTATTTTGAAGAGTTTAGGGTAATATTATTTTGAACTTAAGTTAGTTATTTCCATTTGTTTCCATAATTAAATATCAATATTCTTATTATTTTATAGAAGCATTGTATGTGGGATCCTTCAATAGAGACACAAGTGAAGACAAAGATGGGTTGTAAAAGCTTCACAAAGATATAGTGACTTCTTACGAGATATAAGAAAGTCTGAACAAAAACCAGAATATATGTCTGAAGATGATTGGAGGCATTGGAAAACAGCTTGGGAGAATCCTGATTTTAAGATGAAACGAGAAAAAAATGCAAAAAATTGGCGAAGTATTGAAGGGCCATCATCTCATACACGGAGGATCGTGATCCTATCTTTGAACATGGGAAGAGCCTTGTAAGTATAAATACAATTTGTTTGCATGTTGAATTGTTTTATGCTTGTAACAATATATGGGTTTGTGATTGTTGTAGTATAAATATAATCAAGTTACATGTTCAATAAGTTTGTGCTTGTTGAAGTACATTAACTTTTTCCTTTTGTTTAGATATAATGTTTTTTATATGTCTTACGTTTCATTTGCTTTTATTGTTAACCAAATAATCATAGCTAAAGTGTATATTTTGTGCTTCTTATAGGCATCTTCATTAGGTCGGATTCCTATGCCACATGAGTTGTTTCTCTATACTCATACGAAGAAGCAGGATGAATAAACTTTTATTGATGTAAAGTCTAAATCACTCAATGTAAGTTTTTAAAGTCTTTTAAATCAATGTAATTTATTTCTTTTCTACTTTTAATAATTTATTTATAGTCATTTATTAATATATTTTATGTTGTACATATAGGATAAAGTATTGAGTTTCAGAGATGCATCCCAAACAATCTCTGGATCTGGAAATGATAATCCTCCTCCAATAGATGAGGTTTCACTTTATTACTGTGCGCTTGGTGGTGAGAAAAAAGGAAGGACGACGGTCTTGGATCTCAAGCTTCTTCTTATTATTGTCTTTGGTGATACAAATGCAATGAAGTCAACCGCAAGCTCTTGAGACACAAAATCAAGAAAAAGCTTCAAAATGAGTTGGCAACTTTGTACAATAAGCTAGAGACTGGGATAATGTGATAATTGGTTTGAAAAGAACAATAGACATGTTGTGCAATCACATCGGTATGTCTCCTCATCAATCACAAAATACAAGTAACAATCAACCAGAGGAAGGCGAAAGTGCAAGCAATGAAGATGATGGTGACGATCCTAGGAGCACTTAAACATTTATATTTTTACTATTTTATTTTGCTTGTCTAAATACTTATGTATTGTTATCGTGATGTTCTAAACACTTAAGTACTGTTGTTTTGCTTACACATTAATGGAATTTGTTGATGTCTTAAACCCTTATGGAGTGTTATTTTTATTAAAATGTGATATATTGTTATTTTTAAAATATTTTTTAATTTGTGATTTGATTGTTATAGGTTCAATAAATTACCCATGGAATGCCCAAATTTTTTTAATTTCATATTACAATTACCCAGGGATTACCCAAGGATTTCATCTTACTAACATGAGATTTACCCAGGGATTACCCAGGGATTTCATCTTATTAACGAAAGATTTACCCAAGGATTACCCAGTGATTATCTAGAGATTATAGTAGCTTTACCCAGGGATTTCCTAGGGATTTATTCTGGGTATTACAAATGATTTACCCAGAGATTTCCCAGGGCCTATCCGTTGGTAATTCCTGGTTTTTTATCGAATCCTAGAAATTAATTACCCAGGGATATAATTTATTTACCCAGGGATTTGTCCGTGGGTAAATTACCCACGGATGAAAAATTTCGTGGGAAATTGTTTACCCATGAGCGATTTAGCTAGGGACCCCAATCCGTGGGTAATCCCTGGGTAAACTATATTACCCAGGGAATTTTGGAGTTTTACCCACGGAATTGTCCGTGGGTAAATCGTTATTTTCTTGTAGTGAGAAGAAGAGGAATGACTTGCTTCTGCAGCAAGAATGAAAGTACACAGCATGGTCTGAGAACCAAAAAGCCTGCTTCCTGCTCCCTGTCATGTCAGCCAAAAGGTGGTTTTTGGGGGGAAATGGGTGGGGTATTTTCGGGGTTTTTTCTTAAAGTAACGGGGCTGTCTCACGGCAGGGACTAAAAAGTCAGAAGTTTAGAAAGGAGGGACTGAATAGTATAGTTTTTGGTCAGAGGGACTGAAAAGTCAGAAAGTGAGCAGTCAGGGACGCTACAGTAATTTTCCCAAATAAATAATGTATGTCTCGTTACAATAATGCAGAATTGTGTGATTGAGTGTAAAATGTGTGTGTGGTGACTCTCCGCAAACTCTTGATAATTAACATGAATCATGTATTTGGACTCTGGCCTTCAGTTTTAATTCATTAACTTACCTTCCATAGTTCATTATTATAAACACTTCTTTTTGTCTTAATGTTGTATGATATTTTGATAATTAATTTTTTTTGGAGTATAAACATTTAAATTAGAATATAAAATATATTGAAATGTTGGAGGATACTAAAATAATTAATGAAAGGCGGATCATAGGATATTTATGTCTAATTATTAAGAAAAATTGATAGCGCATTCCTATCACAAAGAGGCGGTGATGGGTTTCAATTAGAGGATGGGTCTAGTGACTTATTTATATTTATCAAAAAATATATATATACTTCTTTTTTCCTCTTTTGTCTTTTTTATTGTATTAGGAAATAAAAAAAGCAGAAAAATTTCAATAAAAAACCAAAACAAGAATTTAGAAATGGCAATCTGTTAAACTGGCCCCGGTCCATTTGTTTTATTATTTTTTGACCCTAGGTCAAAAATATTTGCCAAAATGACCCTAGAACTGTCCAGTCAGCAACCAAACTACTGACTGGGATAGCAAAATAATATAAATTTTTTTTATAAAAATAATCGATCTTTCAAATGCCGATCAACTCCAAAGATGATGCTCTGGAGCTAATCGGTCTTTCAAATGCCGATTAGCTCAACACAACCCATGAAGGGGGCCTCGTTGAAGCTAATCGGCCTTTCAAATGCCGATTAGCTCCATAGAGCTCTGTTTCATGGAGTATGGGGCAAATCGGTCTTTCAAATGACTATTAACTCGGACCAACCTCTCTGGAGCTAATCGGCCTTTCAAAGGCCATTTTTAATCCGAGTCAATAAGGTGATTGTCGACCGAAAGCAAATAGTATTATTTTGACAAATATTTTCGACCTAGGGCCAGAAAAATAATAAAATAAACTGATCAGGGTTATTTTGACAAATTTCCCATTCAGAAAAAATGTAAGGGAAATAAAAAAAAATCAACCATAAAACTCCGACAAAGGCTTTCCGGAGCCTATGAACCCATCAACTTCATGCCACTATGCCAGAGGATGCCATCTTCTGTGATTAGTACTATAATTATATATTCATGTATCTTATTGAAATCAGCCGATGCGGGACTATTTTTGTTGTTCAATGTAAATAAAAATTCATTCATAAGGTACAGAGTTCACAAAACCCAGCATACGTTGACACTCATTTCCCCATCCTCAAAATTTTTTATTAATAAAATCTTATATGCAACTTAAGCTTGGAAAAGAACTAACAATCAAGGCTAGTGTGAACTACATTACATAAGAACCAACGCTGGTAAGAATGAGGGAGTTGACATAAATTTTGTTAACCTAATCAGGAACACTAGATCAACAGTACAATAGGGTTGGCGTGACCCTAGAACATACACACACATTTAAACTAATTAATGCACCATTAATTTCAGCAATTTGATAAGCTTTATGCCTACAAATCGGAAATTGTACTCCTTTTTAACTGAAGACAAAAGTTCAAAGTAGGATAACCCTCAACTGATGCACAGAGATGGAAGGGTTCATTCAAGGACATGGATGAACTCAGACACATGGTGGTGAATACACAAGCTAGTGAAAAACATCAACAAAAATAAAATCAAAATCCACTTTCATTCAATGGTGTTGGGATATAGTCCAAGACCAAAGTTTTGAGTTGCTGCAGGGTAGAAAGCTAAGGCTGAGAGTGGCAAAGTGGCAGAGTCCCGAGTGCCGAGTATCAAGCCAAGGGAGCTAACCGAGTGTAATAGCCGAGACATTGTTGCAGCCGACAATTATTATTACTGTTATCAGGATATAATTAAACAACTGAAGGGTTGGGATGTACATTCTGCCTTGATTGGGAACTTGGGAGGCGGGTGTGACAGTATGGAAACTTAATAATAATCCATGTTATATTTAAGTTAACAATCAATTTTCTTTTTCTTTTTTTTTTATTAAAGGGGATAAACCCCATTCTGATCAAAGATAGGGACGCCATTTAGGATCGACTATCACGGGTTTCACTCAGAGGCGTCCTTTACGCCCCCGCATGCGCAGTTTCACCGCACCCTTCTTTACCGCGTGACTACTAATCCTAAGCCCTCACTCCGTCACCGCTGGGATTCGAACCATGTTCTCGTCCCAGGGTGCGGAGGACCCTCGCCGCTCGACCCGCAGGTCTTTCGCTTAACAATCAATTTTCATTTGCACAAACTTGACATGATTTTTAGAAAGTTTAATCTGAGCTCCACTTACTCGTTAGAACCACAATCATTTACAATCTCTACTTCCCAATTCTGGTGCTATCCATGCATATTTTTAAGATTAATAATAATAATAATAATTCATCTCTCTAATTTATTTTACTTGTGGCTCATCCAGACCTTGCGTATCATACTTATGGAACCTCACTTATCATTTTGGTGGAATGATATAAGATAGCAATGGATCTTTCCTTTATTTCTAGTGTGGTTATATTGCAACAATGATATTTATTCTAGTAGAATTGTGTGATTGGATGTTAAATGTATGTGTTATGACCCAATAAAATTTTGTCTGTAGTTCCTTGTAATAATATAATTCATGGTTTATGAGACTATAGTATCTCAATTTTAATGCATCTAATTATCGCTCTCCCTTCCGAGCACTCAAATTAAGGCTAATTAATGCAGTGGATTTCATATTTCACTTTTTAAAATTATTAAATTAAAAATATATTGAAATGTTGGAGGATACTAAAATAATTAATAAAATCCTTTTTTCTCTGGTAAGTGTCCTATATGCTATCCATATGTGGTGGTTAATGTGTATATGTGACCATGAAATAACGGTGATGTTTTGGACTGAGCCTCTATCAAGGAAGTATGGTTATGACAAAAATGAGGAGTGAGCCATTACACTGGGTGGACACAGTGATCTTGAAGATTTTCTTGATCATTAATATTGGCATCCTCTTCTTCTTCCGTATTTTTAGTTTATTCTCTACAAATATATGTGAGTTACTTGTAAACCCATCAAGGTAGCCTTTTTTTTTCATCATAAATATGCATGAATTCATCACAACAGAGCTAAATCTTGTTTTTACCAAAATTGTTGAGAAATTTCTTTATTTAATGCAAGAACGAAGGCATGGATCAGTGGCAATGACTTATAAGTATAAGCAAAGTGTTGCTTGATGAGGCCTAGATATATAACTTCGTTGATGTTTGTAGATATGCAATCAATACAAATACTTAAGAGATCTAGATAATATATTGATTTTAGTTGTCTATTGCGAAACTCATCACACTTAACTTTTTTTATTTTAAAAAATTAGATAATAAAAATGATTTAAAACCAACTCATTACTATTGCTCATTTGTCAAGTTTAGATATAGATGTGGAAATGAGTCCTATTATATAAAATTCTTAATCATACATTGTTTTATTTTATTATTTTTGATAAATGTGAATAAGTCACTAGAACCACGTCATAGGTTTAACTTTCCTTGTTAAGGTTAGTTAACCATACATTGTTACATATACATATCTATGGTTTAAAGGGATCTTAGTTAAGTATATAGTAATAATTATTTTAAATTATTATAACTTTAAAAAGAGTGAAAAATTTTTGGTGGAATATATGTAAAAAATTATACAAGTACATAATGATATTAACTGAAAGGTATATGCAATTAAAATATTTACATGGGTGTATGTGTAATTGCAAATATTTTCAAATTAAGATGTACATATAAACTCGTTAACAAGCAGATGAATAGAGGTAGGGTGGCTTCGCAATTTTTTTTTTTTCATTTGTAAAAGTATAACATATACTCCTTGACAAATATTTATGAGTATAGCACGGAAACCGGTTCTTTTTTGTGTTGAAGTAAGTTGTTCAAGTTAACGGATGAAGTCTTTTACGGTTAAAATTTTACTGTTGAAGATAGTGTTAAATTGAAGGTGTCTTCTCTCAAAATTCACTTGAGAAAGGAACACAAACACAACTGTAAGAGGGGAAGGGCTTGGATGCCCAAATCCAACTTCGACAGTCAAGTTAATCGGTGTGCCAACACATCCCTTGCAATCTTGCCAGTCATCATGGCAAAGGACGTGCAAACAATCCTTCTGCCCTTGAGATGATGGAGACCATACCCTGTCATGGGTAGAGAACGTAAGCGGAAGCTTGATGGTGAGCCCGGCTTCAATTAAATAGCCTAGCTTCGAGATTAGCTCGAATAAGTTTTGCTCGAGCCGGCTCGATTTTAATTTCAAAGCTTCGAGCTCTACGAAGCTTCGAAATTAAGAACTTAATTATAATTTTTAAATCTAAGATTTAGTTTTAAATTAAAAACTTATTTATAAATTAATTTTTTATATTATATATTATATGTCAATACTAAATATTAAATATTTTTATTAATATATTATAATATTTATTAGTTTTACTAATTTTATTAAATTTTATTGATTTTTTAATAATATTTACATTATATATTATATATTAATATTAATTTCGAGCTTCCGAGCTAAGCTCGAGCGAGCTTGACTTGGCTCGAGCTCGGCTCGAAAGCTCGAAATCTCGAGCGAACTTGAGCTTTACCGAAGTCGATCTCGAAACGCTTCACGCAAAGCTTGATCGTTTGTGACTAGTCATGGGGGGTCATGTAGCATACGGGACCTGTGTCACCTTTATAAGAAGTGCGGGTGTGCCAACACGTGGGTGTTCAGATTTTGGGTGTATCTCACACCATATAAAAAAATAAGTGGAACATTAAATGCATCTATAATCCATTAGAAGAATCAAGAAACATGTAATTGTAAACTTTTTTTTAATGAAATTTTCATCACTTTATAAGAGACTCATAAATCAAAGCAAGTTTTATGGTTGCATAGATAGCCATCCAAGAATTTTACTTGTGGCTTATCCAAAGCCTCACTAATCATAAAATGGAATGATATAAACTTTAATTTATTTGAAATGACTTGATCATTAATGTAAGTATTCTTTTAGTGATGAATTGTGTGATTGCATGTTAAATGCATGAGTCATTTACCCATAAAATTTTATATAGATGGTTTATAATATCTCAGTTTAAATGCATCTATTTTATTCACCGTCACCTCCATTGCTCCTTGGCTCGTTACATGAATTTTTTTATTTGTCTAAATATTAGAAGGTTTAATAATACCAACATAGTGGATTTTATATTTAAGTTGAGATATTACAGGTTATTTTAACCAAAATAATGCCAATATAGTGGATTTCCTCTTTAATCTTTTAAAATTATTAAATTTAAAATATATTGAAATGTTGGAGGATACTAAAATAACTAATAAAATCTTCTTAAACACTTTCCGCAAATATATAATTAATATGTAACTATAAATTTCTTCGTTAGGATTGTAAATTTTTTTATTTTCATATAAATAAAAAATTTAAGATGATAAAATAGTCACATGAAGAAAAGTTATTATTAAAACTTAAATTTATTTTCTTTATATATATTTAATTATCAGCAGAACAATTTTCCAAGTTAAGAGTGCATAGGAAGCAGTTACCATGGAGTTGATGATAATGATTGTTCATTTAATTTAAATGGCCTCATCTTGTATGGGAGCGATCTCCTGATTCAGACTGGGGGAGAATGGGAAATTTGGGTAGAGTTTGAAATATTTTATTTTATTTTATTTTTTGTCTTTTGTGTTCTTCTCAATGTTTTGGTATGTTTCTATCTCGAATATCTCCAATATGATGATTAACTTAGTTTGAGATTTTTTTTTTTTCTAGTGTTTTGCATCTTTTCTTTGCATTTACGTGAGAAAAGAGAGAATGTTTAAGCTCCTAGAAATGTCTATCTAAATAGATTAGATTGTGTGTTTTTTTATTTTTTTAATTTAAATTGAAAAACCACTCCTAAAGCGTGCTTCTAGTGACTTGTTCATATTTATAATTAAAAAAAAATTCGGGAGAAAGGTAATGTGAGATTTGCTCTTTGTTCCTCTTATATATGAACTTCTAGTGTTTCTTGAGGAATTTAGTTGCATATATCGTGGTGATATCTTTTTCGAGGACACTCTAAATAGAGTCAACCAAATACTGTATTGGGGCTGAAATAAGAAGAAGTGGAGATTTCTTAAGGTGTCATGTAATTTACGTATATAAATACATTTAATATTTACATTGCAAATGTACAATTGGAGACTTACATGGATATATCGACTTCATTGAGTTATACTATCAATTAATTTTTAAA
Organism: Dioscorea zingiberensis; assembly: GCA_026586065.1. Lineage (NCBI taxonomy): Eukaryota > Viridiplantae > Streptophyta > Magnoliopsida > Dioscoreales > Dioscoreaceae > Dioscorea > Dioscorea zingiberensis. Next base: position 36,780 of record JAGGNH010000025.1, on the reverse strand, counting down.
TATTTAACATTCTCACTATATTTATTATAAAAAAATGTGTTATTGTTTTCGATGCATAATATTTATTTTTTATAAATAATTATTCTTTAAAACCACACATATTCAATAATAACAAGAGCAACTATTTTCAATTATTTTCTCGAAATAATGTTTAAATTTCATGAGTCATGCCATCTCATCATGTTAAGTCCAATTTTAACTTCCAAATCATGGTGTTGCTTATTTAAGTTATATTGAATTCGACTTCGGTTCAAAATTCATTGACTTGTAAGCCTGAAATCATTTGTTTGACCTTCACTATTTTCTAATTTGGAGAGCTTGATCTTATTGGATTTAACTTGAAATGGAAATCTCAGTTTTATTATAATTATAAAGTGGGTATGGTTTAAATTAAAATAAAAATCAAGCTCCACGATAAGCTAGTAAAGTTAAAAACTTGTGTAAATATTGATTTTTGTATTAAGCCATAAACAATATGAAAGAGATAATATTTTATATAAAATATTTTAATTATCGGATTTAAATTATATTACTGGTACTTAGATATATTATATGAGATCTCGATTTGGAAATCCAATGGCTCATGTTATATTTGAGTTATAAGTAATTTGTTATTTGATCCAATTTAACTTATTTTATATAAATTTTTGTTCAAGCTTGCCGTAATTATTTACAACCATTACTTCCAATAATATACATCCATAATTTTTTTAGATTTATAAATAATAATAATAATAATAATTAGATTTATCTCATAGTCTTAAAAGTTAGCAAGTTTTCGGCTCATACAAGATCTCTCTAATCAGACACTTGGAATGCTATAATATATTAGCGTTGTAGATCAGTTATTTTATGAACCCAATTTAAGTGTTCTTTTAGTTTAAAGAAATTTAGATTATATGACAAGAAATGAAAAATAAATAATGTGTGCCTAATTGTTACAATAATGTAGATATGTGTGATCAGTGTAAAATGTGTGTTTGATGACTCTTCACAAACTCTATAAAAATGATTGCTCTTAATAATTAACATGAATCTATAAAGATGATTGTTCTTAATAATTGAAATGTTGGAGGACACTAAAATAATGCAGGAGTATCTAATCACCATCGGATACCTTTGTCTAATAAATTGTTTGTCACCACCGAACCCTCCCGCCAGGATACAAGACCTGTGGGGTTACCTCGATCGACAGGACCTGGAAAAGGGCCTTCTCAAGGGATGCCACTTGTTGGTGATGGCCATCACCTAGAACATTTAGCTAGAAAGAAACAGTCATTGCTTCAATAATAAACGGCGTGTTTATCAGTGAATCATCAACCAGTTGGACTTCATCACATGTTCGTGGATTGACAGCTCTCATCCCTCCAGCCTTGCTATTACCAAAGAACACACAGCCCGCGGTCCCCAGATGACAACAATTTCGAAGAAGGGACTCCAGACGCCCAAACATCAGGGAACCCACCCACACGGGGGGATGACCATGAGACACCCACTCCTGTTTTCATATATTGGACTAGTTGTATCCACCCCACTGGGGTTTGTTCCTGTATCTTACCTGCTTAAATAAAAAAATATGGTTTATCTATTTTTATAAATAATAATAATAATAATAATAATAATAATAATAATAATAATATAACATCTTGCAATCTTATTATACTTTTTTTTTCTCAGATTGTTTTAGGAAAAAAAATATCAAATTTTCAATAAAATACCAAAATTAGAACTCAGGAAAAACTTAAGGGAAATAAAAATCAACCCTCGAGATCATAATCCCCGTTCTGTTATCCAACATAGATCAAGTGGATAACTGTGATCTGACGGCCATAAACCTCCGGCTCCGGCAATCAACAGCTCCACACTGGTCTCAGCCTCTTGCCAGAGCGCGGAAGGGCCCTCTATCGAGGGTCACATGGCCCGGGGACTTTCCTGAGCCTCAATGACCCATCCACTTCATCCCGAGGGTTGTGCTTTCTTGTGATAACTACTATGATTATATATTTATGCATCAAAGAGCAATCAGCCGGACACTGGCATCTCAGCCGAGTGGTCAAACCGGTCGCGCTCCTCGACACCCACCCAGGTTCGAGGATGCGCTGAGGCGCACGGTGTGAGGCGAGTTCCCTTAGGCACGTGGAGGCAAATAAGCCATTTATTCCCGTGCGCTGAGGCTCGATCCCGCGCCGCTGCGACGCCCGTGGGTAATCTTAGCTAGGCTGGGCTGACCGCCTGGCTCTTATGTCCCAAAAAAAAAAAAGAGCAATCAGCCGATGTGGGACTATTTGATAAGCTCTATACCTACAAATCAGCAATTGTATACTTTTTAACTTAAAACAAAGGTTCAAAGAGGTTGATACCCCTCAACTGATGCACATACATGGAATGGTTAATTATTCAAGGTAACCCAACAAATACAGCACATATATGATGGTGAATACACAAGGTAGTTAGTGAAAGACATCAACAAAAATAAAATCAATTAAAATACACTCTCATTCAATTCAATGGAACCATCATGATAATCAAAATTAATTAAAATGTACACTTGGAAAGCATCCCATCAACAGTACACCCACCTTTGATCTCTAAATTCCACTCAATATGGAGTTATATGAACTAAGCTTCAAGAGAAAAAAAATGAGGGAATTAGTTAGGGGAGAGAGAGTGAGAGATAGTTGTGGAAGAGAGATAGCTAGAAAGAAAACGAGCTTGTTGTTGGCGCGAGTTCGAATCACGGGTTAGGACACTTTTATGAGATTATGAACAGTGGTTGTGTGTGAGAATTTATTGCCAACTGTGCACGGATCCCACTTGGCCGATACTGTCTCATAATAAGGACTGTGCACGTCCTTTGACTTAGTACGCTGGCCACTTGGCCAGGGCTCTTCATGTAAAATTTAAAAAAAAAAAACAAGAAAGCTGTCAGCTCCGTAGTGAAATGATGAGACACCCTCATCTCGAAAAAAGGGTCAAAGATGTCTAGAAGCTCCTGGAACCATCATCAATGGATGGGTGCCCTCTAACATACCTTGCTCCTTGGGTTTGCCTTGTCCCCCAAAAAAACCCAAAAACTCTCAAAAAATAGGCCCCCAACCCTACACCAACACCCAAGGTGTAGGGCAAGGCAAAAGACCTTGGGGTAGACCCCAAGGTCTCTTAGAATTTACCCAATGGATGAGATGTAATGATAAAAACAAAAATTACATTTCAGCCCTCATAATAAAATCTTTTGCATGTAGCTCCCTAAGTTATTATTATTATTTTTTGATAAAGGCAATACCCCACATCAAAGGATGAGATGTACTGATAAAAATCAGACCTCATAATAAAATCTTTTGCATGTAGCTCCCCAAGTTATTATTATTATCCCCCCACCCCAACCCAAAGAGTAGGGACTAGTAGAGCTGGATTTCTAGGCTTTTGGGTTGTCCCGGCACGAAACTTGCAAGTGAAAGGTCGGGCTGTGCCGGGCCGATTCCGGCACGGGCCAAGCACAGCCCGTTAGTTAAAATTTAAAAAAATACAAAAAAATCTTTAAAAATTCTAAAAATTACAAAAAGAATAAAATAAAAAATCTCAAATATATATAAAACATAAAAACAAATAAAATTATAAAAAGAGTTCCAATATGGTGGCTAGGGAGCTTCTCATTGATCTTCTCCATCATACCCTTCTTTTGAGGCTGTTGTACGTCCATGACTCCATACTCATCAATCTTGTACCATTGCACTTGAAATCTTCTTATCTTCTCCTTCAACCCCTTCTTCTGCGGCTCTGACTACTCCCTCCCATTCCATCATCTTCAAAAGAAGTAAAAGGGGTGTTTGGTTCATGAAATGGAAATGAGAATGAGAAAGAATGAGAATGATAAAAAATGGAAAAGTACGGAAATGAAAACTATGTTTGGTTGAAAGGGATTGGAATGGTAGTTTATTGGGAATGAGAAAAGTAAAATATATATATATATATATATATATATATATATATATATATATATATATATATATATATATATATATGATAAAATGACTCTTATACCCCTTATGGAAATAAATAATATTATATATATAATAATAGGGGTGTTAAATGGTAATTATTTTTTAAAATATTTAAGTATTATAATTAATTAATTATTACAAATAAATAATAAAGTAACTATTTTTTTAAAATTTATTATAAATAAATATTTAAGTTTAATAAATATTATTTAATTATAATAATATAAGAAAATAAAATTTTCCTTAATTATTTAAGTTTAATAAATATTAATTAATATTTCTTCAAGTTTAATAAATATTAATGAATTATTTCACTGGTCCGTCTCCCACGATCAGAGGCTCTACTTTAACTGCTTTGATCTATTATAACGAAATCAAGCATCAGATCCCCGAACCCTAACTTCAAGTTTAATAAATATTAATTAATTATAGTAGCTAGTTATTCACTAAGATCTGAAAACATAACCATCTCCATCCATCGGTTCCAGAATAGACGGCTTTGCTTTGATCTATCACCAACACTGGTCCGTCTCCCACGATCGGCGAGTGTGACAATGGAATGGAGATTCACTTGTTCATCGAAGCCGATCGGGCGCCGCCAAGCTCCGATCGTAGTCAGCGCGCTTCGAGGGATCTGACAGCGTCGTGTAAGGGGCGTAGATGCGCATGAACTAGTCGACGGACGCGCCTCACGACGTTGGGATGGCAGGCGTGTGTGTGCCGTGAATATGTAGCCTTGATATTTGTAGCCGAGGCGCCGATGGCGATCCCCGGCGAGAGAGGCTTGATCCCCTGGGCCATATGGCGATCCTCACTGCGGTGGCGATCTTGGCAAAGTAGCTCTAGTATCTCCTATGCATCCTGGGGCAAAATCGTCACTTGATCATCCGGGAATGAGCATTTGGGGGGAATGCCATTCCTTATGTAAACTCTATTCATTCCCATTATTATGAATCAAACGGGGGCATACTCTATATAAGGAATGAAACTCATTCTCATTTTCTCAAACCAAACGCCCCTAAGCATAAAGAGGCGATTAAAATTACTTTAGGTCACTAAACTATTGACTTTTATTACTTCGGTTACCAAACTTCAATTTGTATCAAAACGGTCACTGAACTTTGATTTTATTTCACCGGCAGGTCACCCATGCGAATTCTGATCCCAAATTTAAAAAACTGTTGATGTGGCGTCGGAGAAGCCGACTCATTTTTTTATTATTATTCAAAAGCCACATCATATCTCTCTTTTTGTCTTCCCCTTCTTTAAACCTAATTCCCTAAACCTAAATCTCACGTCAGCCACCCTCACAAGACCATCTTAAGCCCTCCCGATCCAGTCCGATCCCCAGCCTCCCGATCCAAGAAAGACTCACGGCCCCAATCCTCAGCTTGAGGTCGAAGTTCTATCTCTAAAACAAACTTTCAGATGAAAACTGTAAAACACAATAAAAAAAATCAAAACATTTCCAGACCAGAACAAAAGAGGAAATGCTTTCTCTACAGCATGCCTCCATGCCAAATGGATTTCCTTAAGAATGAAAGATGATACAAATGTTACTTGCAAGGATTGGAACAATAGAAACAAATCAAGAACGTCCCCGAAAGAATACATGGTCTGATGTTGAATAATTTCCACAACCAAAGCCTAAATTCACAATGTGCAAAATCGATCTCAAAATGATTGTTGAGAAGGAAAAAGAAAGAGTGAATGCAGTCTATAAATTTTGTACATAGACTGCCATCTCGTTCTGCATCACTTCCATTCCGCTTGACCCCCGCAAACTCAGCCCCGACAGCAAGGATCGGGGCCGGAGTGCTATTGGATCGGGGAGGGGGAAAAGATCGTATGGATCGGTACGCAGGGCTTAAACGGTGAGATTTATGTTTAGGGATTTAGATTTAGAGAAGGGAAAGAGAGAAAGAAAGGTATGAGGTGGCTTTTTGAATTAAAAAAAAAAGATGAGTCAACTTCTCCGGCACCGCATCAGCGGTTTTTTAAATTTAGGGATCGGAATTCGCATGGGTGACCTACCGGTGAAATGAAATCAAAGTTTAGTGACTGTTTTGATACAAATTAAAGTTTAGTGACCGAAGTTACAAAAGCCAATAGTTTAGTGACCCATAATAATTTTAACCCCATAAAGAGGATACTGGTGAAGTAACATACTAATCCACTGACAGACTGACAAAGAAGGAAAGAGAGCTGTTGGATTCTCATAACTTTAAAAAAATACCAAATGTCAGCATCTAGTGCTGCCACATGGATGTTTTTTAAATTTTTTTGAGCCGATTATAGAGAAGAGAGAGAGCCATTCAAAGGCTCTCCTTTGTGATGTCTAGTCTTGTCATATACAGTTTATATAACAAGACTGGACCATGTGGGAGCCTCTTATCATATATATATTATATTTTTTTTAAAAAAAAAACTTGATCTATCATGGGGAGTATTTGGTGCTGCCAAGTATCCAAATTTCGGGTTGGCACATGACGTGCCATTTCAGCACAACCCATGCACGATATATTTCATGCCAGTGTCATGCCGGCCCGTGAGCCATGGGACTTCGGCTGGGCTATGTCTGTCACGGCCTGATTACTGTTCATTTGGATCTACCAAGTATGGCTCGGATCATGCTTGGGCCGTGCCGGTACGGCCCAGAATCACGCTCTAGACTGGCACAAATGTAGATCCTATCTCAACACACCTAAACCCTCATTTGGATGAATGGGGTTTCGAACTCGATTTGTCCGACAGAACACACCCTACGCAGGAACCCGTGCCTAAGTTATTTCATTTCAATTTTTATCAATGTAGCAAAACAAACAATATATAAGAAATATAAAACCTTACCGACATTTTAGGGGTCTATATAAATTTATTTTTTAATAATAATTATAGGAATTTTTTATAGTATTCCAACACTCATTCCATAGGAAAAAAAATTCATTGGGTTTACTTTCACTTTGTGCAGAAAAAGAAAATTATCACTTTATAAGGAAAGTTCCAAAAAAACCTTCAAAACTCTGCAACTGCACAAAAACTTACTGAACTTTTCTCACTTCCCAAAAAACCCCTGCCTTTTGTGATGATGTCATTTCATCTCCAAAACAAACTGACGGTGTTAAAAGAGGTATGAAATAACCCTTATGCCCATCACAGAGAACTAAACCATAAAGTCAATTGTTTTTCTCCCCAACTGGTAGAGTCCGTACTGTCCTCTGCTCTTCAGAACACTCTCGTCGCGCCCACCACCGCCAGCCGCAAGGAAGCCCATTTTCTCATGCGATCATCGCCGAGGTGAGCCCATACCAGAGGAAACTTCTTCAATTATGGGGGGCTTAGGGTTTAGGGTTATCTAGAAGAGTCTACCTTCGATTTTGGGGGGTTTTGTGCGTTTCAGATTCAGGGGGTTGTTGTTTGTTTTGGGGTTTAGGGTTTCAGGTATATCAGTGTGGGTGATTTCTGATTCCATGTTCATCCTTTGGAATTAAGGGTTTAGGGTTTGTGACTGGTTTGGGGTCTATTTAGGGGTTAGGGTAGTTGAGTATATTTTTTTGAGAAAACATTGAAGGTCTGCGTATATTTAATGCCTAAGTAGTTTATTTTCGGAAAGCTCTCGTGCATTTTAAAGATTTTTCTTGGGTTTTCTTCCAGGTGGTTTTGTGTATTTTAAAGGCTAAATCGTGTATTGGTATGCATCTGTTTGTTCTATTGTTGTGGGTTGTTGCGTTTACCATTTTAGCGGATGTGTGTATGAAATTCCTCATTGGATGTGTTTATTTTCCAGGACCAAGTGTTTAACAGTCTGTTTCCATTGCTTGTTCATGCACCTCTCTTGTTTGATGTAATGTGCAGTTCTCTTTAGGATGGGAAAGAGAAACTGCTTGTTCATTAATGCCAGGTGCTACCTGGTTCCATTCGTCGAGACATTGAGAGAGCTGAGGTTGTTGATGACAGCTCGGCTTTGGGAGTTGCTTGAGAGAACTCCCTTTCGCCATTTTATGAGGTTGGAGCCTATCATCCAGGAGAGGGGGATACTTGATTCCCTCATCTCAAAGTACTATGTAAAGACCAGAGTCTTCAAAATAGGTTCGGCTCAACTTAAGTTCCGGGCAGAGGATGTCGCCATGATCCTCGGCCTCCGATGCCATGATGATGTGGTAGTTTCAAGCCGAAGCCTGCAAAGACTGATCTCGAGAGTCGGTTCCTAAGAAAAGCAGCTGACCAACACCGCCATACCATCGAGAAGACTCTCGTCGACCTCGTTGGGAAGGGCAGGGGCGAGGAGGAGAACTTCGTGAAGATGTTGGTCGTCTACTTCCTCGGGAGCTTTTTGTTCACGAGCACCTCATGTACAGTGCCACATTGGGTTACGTCGTATGCAGACGACCTCTCAACTCTCGGGGACTACGCGTGGGCAGAGGCCATCCACAGGTGGTTGATGGAGGATGTCCCCAATGCAGCAGGTCGTATAAGTGCCTGTCTCAGGGGTACAACAAAAACCTCGGGCTACTTGCGAGGGTGCGTCATTGCACTTAACTTGTGGTTTTATCAATGTTTTTAAAACCGGACCGAGAATCGAACCGGTCTCACAACTGGGTCACGGGTCAATCGACCAGGATGATGTCATAAATAATAAATATATATAAATAAAAATAAATAAATTTTATATATATATATATATATATATATATATATATATATATATATATATATATATATATATATCATGGCAGAGAAGCAACACTTGGAAGTTGGAACATAATATAAAGAGCAACCATTGTCCATTGCATAACAAAACATAAACATCTTCATTAAAAAACATAATAGAAAGTAGAAAGTAGAAACAAGTCAACAACAAAACAAAGACAAAGACTACTAAGTCAACAAAACAAAATAAAGAGTACAAAGTCACTAACAATATAATAAAACATAATAGAAAACATTTTCATTTAATTTGTTGGAGGCGGTGAAAGCAAATCTTCTTCATCTAAATCATTGCTAGTATTTCCTTGGACACCAACCATTGCATTATCATCATTCTCAATTGCCACCATATCATCTTTATTACCACCTATAAAAAACATATATAAATTAAGCATTAACAACATTAACTATTGTAAAAATAATAGTTCAAAAACTTAATAAAACTAACAATTAGACAAGTTGGTTGATTCTTAACCCATTCTTGGTTGCTCCTCTACACTCAAAATCAATTGAATCAAAAGGTCTATTTTTTGAAGCCAACCTAGCGAAAAAAATTAAAAAGGTTAAATCAATAATTCAATGTCATATGGAGTATTTTAAAAAGAAAAAACACAAATCTTTATACATATGTTGCAAACATAGGTTGTAGTGAACATATACCAAGTCATTAAGCCTTTGGTGCTCCAATCTATTTCTTTTCTTGGTATGAATACGTTCAAACACACTCCAATTAAGTTCACACCCCGAAGAAGAAACGGTTTGACTAAGAATCCTAATTGCCAACTTTTGCAAATTTGGAACATCACAACCGAAGAATTTCCACCATTCATCTATGAAATTATATAATAAGGCTACTTAAGTATATTGAACAATCATAGAAAAGTAAAAAATTAATTATTATCATATAAGTTAAAATAAAGTAATTTCATTCTTACCGGGAGTAGTAGTCTTGCAAGTGCTTATAGCAAGTGGTCGAGCAAAAGTCTTTTGTCTTTCTCTAAATACTTTTATCTCTTCCATTAATTCACTTGATTTAAAAAATGTTTGTCTCTCAATCACATCAAGTATGCCTCATTAAACCTCCAATTTTTTGCACAAGTTATGCTCATCATACTGAAATGCAGGATTCAACCAATATGCCAAAACATGAACACCTGTACATAAAGTCCAACTGCACCGATCCTTGATAATGGAAGTATAAGGCTTGTACAAGTTCTTCTTTCTTTTGAACAATTCCTTAATGCCTTTATGAGCCCTATATATCCCATCATACACATAACCCATTGTCGGCTTCTCATCAGAATCACAAATCCGCAACAAACGAAACAATGGGCCCATTATCTTCACCACTATCAAACAATTCCTCCAAAAATTTTCATCCAAAATAATTGGCTTAACTTCTCTCCCTTTTTGCATATTAAGAAACTTTTTGAAGTATGAAGAAACAACCAAAGATTGTAAGTAATCTTTATGGTCATACAAACTCTTCAATGCAATAAAAGTGGTAGCAAAACGAGTAGCTCCAGGACGAATAACTTCTGTCCAAATTAGTTGTTTTCTCAACCAATTCAAAACCCATTTATGATTGTAGATGAAAACTGTCACCTTTGAAGCAAGAATCGCCAAACTCTTAATAATAGGCATGTCACCAATATCTTTGAAAATTAAGTTTATGCAATGTGCAGCACATAGAGACCAATAAATGTCAACATACTTCTCTGTAATCATCCTTCCAGCAGCCTTATAATTAGCCCCATTATCTGTCACCATATGAACTACATTTTTAGGACCAACCATTTCAATGATTTCTGAAAAAAGATTGCATAATGTCTCTGCATTTGTGATAAAGCTTGAAGCATCAACTGACTTAATGAATGATATCCTATTAGGAGAATACACCAAGAAATTGATCAAAGATCTTCGTCTGATATCTGTCCATCCATCACCCATGATAGTGCATCCTGTTTCAGCCCATGTTCTTTGAAAACGATCAATAATCAATTTCATTTGTTGCTTGTAATCTCTTAACATCTTAGTTCTCAATGCATGATAACTAGGACCGGTATACCCATGGCCCATACTTGCAATCTTGCTAATTGCAGCTTGGAAAAAGGGAGAGTTGACAGCATTCAATGGAATATAAGTATGATAAAACTACATGGCAATTGACATATCAGTATCATGTCATTTCTCCTTGCTTTGCAGAGAAGCCTTTATACTAGGTTGGGTAGGATCAGAAATTCCATGCTTGAAATATGATTCAATACCACAAGGAGCCTTTATTTTTCCCTTGGAAGTTGCATTTCTTTTGGTTACTTGACCAGAAATACCTTCAACATAATCACCTTCAAATTCATGCATAGATTCCCCATGATCAACAAGATTGGCATCATCAAACATCCTTTTTCCTCTTTAGCCTTTTGTGCATTCTCTTGCAATGATCCTTGCATTAAAAACCGAACATCTGAAGGTATTTTTTTGCATGAATCAACATGTCCTTTTGATCAAGCTAGATGTTGCTTCATTCGGTTGATTCCTCCGCTAGCATTTCGCTTACCACAAAAATTACACATCAAAATCCTCCTTCCTTGAGTATTTTGTGTCTCACTTACATATCTCCATGCAATATCCCTTTTCTGTCTAATATTTACACCGGTAGAACTAGATTGCACTTCATTAGATGGTGTCGATCCCAATTCAATAGTATCTATGTTATTACAATCTATATAAGAAAAAAATCACAATAATTATTACTTTTAAAACCAAAATATAATTGGAGGAAAACACAAAATCAAAGTTAGCATTTTCACAATTCACAAATAGATTTATAAATAGATTTACAATTCACAATTCACAAATAAATGTCATGTTTCCTTGCACTCAGTGGCCCAAATAGATGTGTAGACAAAAAAAGGGGCACTTTACCAATAACAAAAGTCAATGACACATCAAATTATCAATCAATGAAATATCTATCATGTTAAAGTTGAATAGTACTAAACTTTAAAAATGGGGTAGAATGTCCACAATTTGAGAGATGATTTAAGCCTCTTTGGTTTTCTATCACTACAAGAAATTGCATCTTTTGTGGAAGCAATATTCGTTACTAAAAGTCTAATAAATAGCCACTATAACTTATAGTGACAATTTTTCCATTTCGTCACTTAAAGTTTTGGGGATTGGTTTTAAATTTTGAGGACGAAATTCTTTTAAGGGGAGAGGATTGTAAAACCCAAGGATTTTAGGGATTAAATTTTATTTTGGGTTTTGCTTTCTAATTGATTGGTAAACGAGGTAAGCCCCCAAGTTATAATCAAAATGAAATTTTAGTTGGAGAAACAAGATTTCTAAATTCTTTGATTTGTTAAAGGATTCCCCAAACTTTGAATACATGGATTTGTATTAACTCCCTTTAATTAGTTGGTAATTAAACCAAGTAATAAGTTAAAACCCTAATTAGGGTTAGTTGGGGGTCAGAAGGGCCTTTTGGTAATTATTGAAAGTACCGAGGACTTGAAGGAAATTGTCCTCTCTCACAGGGGAGGGACCTGGATGAGATCTAGGAACAGTTAGGGACCTAAGAAGAATTGTTCCCTCTCACAGAGGATGGACTAAAGCGTAACCTAAAAACATTTCAGGGACCTCTGGATAATTTTCCATGAGAAAACCCTTATAGTAGTGGATGAACGGACGAGATTAAAAGATCTCAGATTAGAGCTGATCTCGAGGCATTATAACGGCCTATATAGAGACACATGGCAATCACAGATTTAATCTATCTAATCGTGGATCAGATACGAGGCGATATGAAGAGATCTGGCCGTTGATCTGTTTTAAATCATGACCCTTGATCCAAGAGGTATCAAATCTTAGACACGGGGTCAAGATCCAGCCGTTGGTTGAGGATTAAATCTCAGCCTCCAGTTGGATGAAAGTTGTTTACGAGGCAAGGGAATGAGATCAGGCCGCCCAACTCCGATTAAATCTGAACCGTTTATCAAGTGGATACTGGATCCAAGGCATAACAAAAGATCTCTACCGTTCATTTGGGAAATCGGATCCCGAGGCAGCAGAAGCCTCTCCCGGCTGCGAAACGCCAAGCTACAGCCCGGCCACCAAGGCCATCCGCTTACCCGCGAAAACGCCGGTCGTTTGACGGCGAGACGGTTCGCTCAAGGCTGTCCCCTTCGACCACCTTCCAAGGCCTATAAAAGCGGGGGGAACCACCCCACTGTTTCGACACACAACCAAGCGAGAGGGGTTGGCATTTCTGGCGAGGTCGTAATCGGAGAAGGAGACGGTCTCCGACATGAGTACGCACAGCTACTGAACTCGACAAAGTTTCGAGCAATGTTAGGCGAGGGAGAGGGTTGCGGCGACAAGAAACGCAGTCGGAGCGGCCGTAGGTGTCACGTCCAAGCTCGCCGGAGAAGGAGAATGAGCTCACAGGCGAGTAGGAGCTTTAGAGAGGGTTGTCGGCGTCCACCGCATTAATCGTAAGTACTCTCCTCCGTCCGGTAGCATTTAGATATTGTGCATGTACTTGGGCGCACGAACTCGCCTGGAGACGCATGAAGTGGCCGGCCGCGAGCTTGAATTTTGAGGAGAAGGACCTATGCCGCTCCAACAGAACCAAGATGCCGGAGACATCTTCGGCCTCATGAGTTGGGTGAAGCGGCCGGCCGACTACGGAGTCGCCGGAGGTTCTCCGTGGGTGTCGCGTGGTTGCGGTTGAGAACGAAGACGCGAGTGAGAGAGAGAGAGAGAGAAGAATAAAATTAAATTAATTAATTAGTTTAATTAATCTGACTAAGTTTAATCTTTTGGTTAATAGTTAATTAATCAAGTAAATATTAGGTTCTGGATCTTATAATGTGACAAATATTTGATTAATCAAGTTGGATTAATAGACCCACCTAGGGTTTTGAATTAGACTAAATGAACTTGGTTAGGGTTAACCAAGTTGGGATAGACCAACCTAGTATCCAAGTTTAATTGGATTCATTGATTTGAATTTCAACTAAATTAATAAATAGGCTTGGGCCCAAATTGAGATTAAGCAAATTAATAAGATGTGACTGGATTAATTAAGTAAGAAGACTAGGATTAGTCTATTAATCAATTGATCTAACCCAACTCTTGGAATGTAAGTTTGATCAACTTAATTTGGATCAAGGGCTTGGATCAATTTAAGAAAATCAAATTAATTAGACTAAGTTGATTTAACGTGATGACTAGTGCTTAGTCTAGTGGGTAATTGAGTTAGTCAACTTGATTAAGTTGAACCTTGGAGTTGGATCAAGTAATGAGATTAGTTCTACACCATCATTTGAATTTATGGGTGAACTAATCAAGCTAATTGGCTAAGGTTAGTCAAGTAACAAAGAGGGATGGGGTTGAATCCAAGCTAGTTAAATTAATTTGATTGAATCGAATGACTTGGGTTGGTCCAGTAGCAAAGTGGTTTAATCCAAATTTAAGTTAATCAATGACTTGATTAAGCTTGATATTGGATTTGAATTAAATAAATGGGTTAAGTTAACCCATTAATTGGATTAATTGGTGAATTAGTTAAATGAAACTTGGACAAGTTAACTTAGTTATGAAGTTGAAAGGTTGGAATTATTTGGGTATTGTCTTTGGGGTTTATGAGGGAGGTTTGGAATGGGAAGGGTGCCATGGGGTTATGAATTTGAAAGGTTGGAATTATTTGGGTGTTATCTTGGGATTTATGGGGGAGGTTTAGAATGTGAAGAGTTGTAGAGGTTACACTTGTGAGGCCTATATAAAGCATGTAATCTTGAAGCTTGGCATAGAGCAATAGTAAGTTTGAGAAAGTTTATGGGCCATTGGGAATCAAGAAGAGAGGTGAGAGGAAGGAAGAAAAGAGAAGAAAGCTTGAGAGACTAGGATGTTCTGTTCAAAGGAGTGTTGAGCATGCTCAATTTTCATTGCTATTCCAACCATTTTCACCGTTGGATCGTGCTTATTTTTGGTGAGATTGTTCTTGACTCCTTATTCTTCAATTTGAACGGTTAAGATTGTTTTTAATGTCTGGTAGAGTAGGTTTCTGGGGTGTGAAACAGAGCCTATCACTGCTGATTTCCTGCACCGACCAGTTTCATCATCTACTTCAATCAGATGATCATTTCTAGTCTGATCGAGCTGATTTTTGGTGAGTATAGTGAAGACTTGTCCTGACCCAATCGGAACGGTGGAGATCTAGTTTGGACGGTCGGTTTGTCTTCAGTATCTGTCAACATCTAACTTGATGAGTTTCTTTAAATTCCTGCATCTCAGTTATGTGTGGTGATAAATATGAGGATTCATATATGCATGGATGCATGGGTTATAAGGATAGATGGGGAATTGAATGAGTAAAGAATTGGTCCAAGGGTTGGAGTTTGACCTCCATGGGTGGTTTCATGAATTGAATGTATATACATGATCATGAGAAGTGTAAAACCAATCTATCCCTATCATTGAAGGTTCATGAAAGCATGGACATGAGTAACTTGAGGTTGCTGGTTTATGGGAATGATTTAAGGATTAGCATAGGTGTTGTTTGATAAGAAGGCTAGAGAACTTAGTGGGCTTGACGAGTGGTCCCAAATTGTCAAAGTTACCAAGCATGATCGAGCTATATGTTAGGCTCACGAATAATAGATTGTCAAGTTGAACAATGGACTTGTTAACCAAGTGAAAAGTTGAGGGTCGAATAAAAGACAAGACAAGGTTAAGCTAAACTACTGGGCTTGGTAGATGGGCCCAATTTAGCTAAGAAGACTAGAAACGGCCAATGAGGGTGCTGCACTATGAAAAGTAAGGTAGGACAGTTGACCAAAGTTGACTAGAGTTGACCAAGAGTTGAAAGTCAACTAAAGGACTTGGAAATGAGGGAAAATGGCCTGGTAACCACGTGAAATGGTTTTAAGGACCCGTTTAATTGAGCTTAGGACCACCGAAAGCGAGAGAGTTATGCATTTGCATCTAGGATGTAGGGTTGTTGCTATTTTGACACTGATAGAGACTTTGCTATCAGATATCGACGTGGAGGCTTAGAGACACGTCAGGAGGAAACTAGGGGAGTTTCCAGCTCTTGTTAGAGGTAAGTACTTTTGCCTACTACCCCACTCTACGGAGTGTTCTTAACTTTTGTTATATCTATTCTTGTATATGCTCTTGCCTAGTTCCCTTATTTATTAGCTAGTTGCTTTCTTGATTTTATGCTTGTAAGTTACTTTTGCCTCGCTCCTACCCATTGTTTGGGGTTTCTTGATTTGATGTATGCTATTTGTTAGCATGTCTTTTGTTTGGTACCTGGTATTCTTGGATGCATGCACATACATATTCTTTTGATGTCTTTCCTGGTATGTGTGTGATTGGTGTGCTAGAGGTAGTGTTAACTGATCACGAGGATCCGTTGATTGGCACGTGGCCGTGGAAACACGTGAGCCTGTGCTCCATCCGGATAGGAGTGCGTGGTTTCACTATCTCTCCGTTGATGCTCACTGAGCATACCAATCTATGACCGAGGCGATACTGTGGAGGTTCGTGGTGCTTGTGTGCAGGCAAGGCAGGTATGCGTCAGAGGAGTATGCGTACTCATTAAGCATAGCCTCCTATTGTCTGGCACTTGACCATAGAGACACACGGTGCTTGTGTTGGTCGGGTGGGTGTGTGTAGGTTGAGTTTGTTCTATTGCTCGGACTCAGTGGAGCTAGGGAGTTCCGATAGGGGAATGTTCGTGGACGACCCCCGGCGCTTCGCCCCGCCTTTACTAGAGAGGCAATTCTTCCGGGTGGTCTTACCCGCCAAGAGGCATGGTATTAATCGACCGCAGTTAACACGTAGGAGAGGTAGTTCTACAGAATTGCGACCGGAGGTTCGAACGACCAAAAGGTCATGCTTACAGCAAATAGCTGGACATACTGGCCGGGAGTGATCCTTGAGTTTTCTTGAAACTCATCACAGGGGCTCGAGGGCTTCTGTTACCAGGGGTCGTACCTTTGGATTGTTTCTGGTAGACTCCTAGGCTTTTGACTATGCGGGGCGTAGCCCATTTGTTGTTGCTTGATGATTCTTGATTTGCTCATTTTTGACTTATCATATATCATCTGTGCTGGTTCGATTTTCATTGAGATTCCAGCGGGGTACTTACTGGGCTTTCCTTTCGAAAGCTCATACACTTGCTTCCCTTCTTTCTTTTCTTTCTTTCTCAGGTTCCGAAGAGTAGGTGACTTGGACTCGGGAGCTGAGCGTGGGGCTGGGCTGACATTGTTGAGGTCCGAGGACCTCAGGACTTTCTTGAGTGTGAGGTCAGATATCAGTAGGGACCCTTTATAGGGCCTTGATTGTATGTAGGGCATGTAAACCCTTATTAATTTTATTTTCGTTGTGACTCTGACATTATCTGATTTGTAAATTTCAGTTATTTGTTATCTGCTTTTGGTTACTTAGGCCTTGTATTCGAGTGGGGCTCATCTCCACTTGGGTACGGCCGGTCTGCTCACGCACTCGAGGTCCTGGGATTCGGGTTGGGGCGTGACACGATTAATGCGAAAATGAATCATGCACCCTACAGGACGGGACGTAATAAATACAAGATTAGCGAAAAAATCAATGTCATACATAAAAATGTGTGAATACCCGAACCATCATTAAATTAAAGGGTGTGAGTCCCGAAATGTCATAATAACGTGTGAGTCCCGAACCGTCGCTGAATTTTGTTTGGGAGTGGATACAGAGAATATATAACTAGGATTACAGATGCACATCGAAAAAGAGAGCACAATGTCTTCTCACCCCCAAAATCCACCCCCACAATCGCCCATTAAATTAAAGGTGACGCAATCCAGCACTTGAAATTGTTCCCCGTCTGAACAATAGACTCTCAAATACTTGCTATATCCACTTTTTCTTCAATCTTCTTTGAACATAAGCTTCCCACTTTTTGCATTGCTCTCGGTGGTGATACATCATATTCATGATCTTATGCCTAAAACACACAAAACAAAAGCAGTTGATGAGTGTTCAAATGAGCATATTTTCATATCATTTTCCCATATATTTTGCATGCTATTTTGATGAATTATAGCCCTCTGGTCTTTGAAAAGCTTCATATTTTGTAAACAGGGCATATAGAAGCCACTCCGGGAGAAAGGAAGCATTTTGAGGTGAAAAAGAGGCCGAACCAGTGCTATTCTGGAGAAAACGGGAAGACATACGGGGTGCATACGGCCGTATGCTATTGGACAGAGTGAACGGCCTACACATCGACCCCCCTGGATGGTATACACCCCGTATGAATTCATACGTGGTATTATACAGCCATATAATAGCCAGTATACTCGAACCTGCACCGTATATTGACTGTTATATGACCATATATGTGGCACTGACCTTCATACGGGGTGTTATATGGCCGTATACGATCCTGTATGTCGTAACCCACTCTTATACTGCGGACCTAAGCAGGGGTATAAGCGCCATTGTCACTCTTAAAACCCTAAGCTGAGGTATAAATAGGAGGTTTTAGGGTTTAGGAGAGGGAGGTTGGCTTTGAAGAGAGTTTATCATTGAGAATAGGGATTAGGTATCTTCTCCCCCAATCTTGGAGGGAGAGAGAAGGAAGGAGATAGAGATGGGGGTCAATCTTATAGAAGTGCCTATGGTATTCTCTATCATGTCTATTTTAGATTGTATTCTTGTTGATTTGGATTGGAGTTCTCCATTAATGGGGAACTAATCTTATAGATACTTGGGTATGAGAAACCTTTGGATATTGCATTAATGACATATTGAATTCTATGTTTTGATTGATTGTATGTATGCTTAAATGGTTATTGGATGTTTTGTATTGATTGTAATTTCTCTAAGTTGTGGGATGCCTGGAGAGATTACTTGGGTGTGATACAAGGGCTAGAGCTAGCGCCTCCTTGTATAAGGAACACACTCCATTAGAGAGGGTTGTGAGTACGCTGAGGGATTTGGTGTTAGAAGGAGAACGACTTTTTAATACGATTTAATCCCACAATCCTTTCAAGATATAGGTTCCCTTGAGCTTAAGACAATCCTAGGAGATTGGTTAACCAATCACCTCGGGAGAGGGATTGGATATAATTTAGGAACTCTTGGCACAGGCATCTCCAATCGTTTTCATAGATTCTTTATGTATCCTTAGATTTAAATCCAAAGGGGACTCATGCTCAAGTATCTTCTTCTCATGCTACAGTTTTCTCTCAATTAATTCTCGATTTCCAAAGTTTGTCTCCAACCTTTAATTCCTTAGATTTATACTCAAAAACCACCAAATCTTTGAAAAGAGTAGATAATATAAGTTTAGTTTACACTAGTAATCTATTCCTTGTGGGTTCAACACTCGACTCTCATAGTCCACTCTACTACTTGATCACCTAATTCGCCAAGACTTCTAAGTAAAAATCCCATCGCTAGCTATAATGGATGATTACTCCAAACAATAAATGCTTTGACACTTCAATAAGTTCAAACCCAGAAAAATAAACGCTTCCAGTATAATACGTGAAACACCTTCGCAAATAAACTATTAAGGAAGTCATAATATACGTCAAGGCATGAAAAATACACTATCAGGCAACCATAATAAACGAATACAAAGTTATAATAAACGAAAATCCGGATGATGAACGCTTTGACTTTTAAATAAGTGTAAACCTTTGAATGTTTGAAGGGTGTCATCCCCCATCCATCCACATGTATGTTGGGCTTTTATCGTTTTAACCCTCAATAAATGTTTCGGCGTAATACATGCACAAAACAACACTCACAAACTAAACGCTACAATCGCTCAATAAGTTTATGACTGATGAAAAACTACACAAATAGGGCCGCATAGTAAGTGAGAAGACAAATACTAATTGAAACTAACGACTTCAAAATATAAAAGAAAAGGCACAAAAAAACCCAACTCAACAGACAAAAAGACAAGTCACAAGGTGTCCTTTATTACATGGCATCAGATTATTCTGCCCTGCAACTCCGATGTCGCGGCAGCCCTGTCCTCAATAATCATGTCGACCACCATCTTGTTGAATATACGATGTAGGCTGCACATCCATGAGAAACCGTCATCTGACTCAACGGAACATATAGTCTTGTGAACATCTGGGACGACATACTTCACTCTCACACATGAAGGTTTGAGGCTCAAATGATTGCAGATGTACTGCATCACCGACTGCTACAAGGACAACACGATAAAGTCAAACTCATAACCTTCTCCTTTGTACCTTGCAACAGCAAAGACGATCTCCATTGGCGGCCGGTGGTGAAGATGTAGAGTCGAAGCTCGAAGTGGAGGTAAGAAACTAGCTGGAGATGATGAGCAGAAGAAGCTCTCGCTGGACAAATGAGGAAGAATGCTGGACGAGTAAACTTAAAGGCTAAGTAAGAGAACGACGATGTGACTGGGCGGGACTTTTCGCTTCAAAAAAAACGCTAAAAGAGGGGGGAAAAGGCACAAAAAAAGACTCACATAGAGGGGCATTCCTGTCATTATTCAAAAAAAAAAAACTAACAGCTGCCTCACGGGAGGGACTTTATGGGACTAATTTCAAAAAAAAGGGTTTGAACCGGAAGTTGGAAAGTCAAAGGGGCCTACTGGAAAAATGAAAATATGTTGAAGACCTTACAGTATTTTTCCTAAATTTTATCCACATTTAATTATATGGAGAAGAGGGGGTGAGTAGTAGTTTTGTTGATAAATCGAGTTAATGATAATGATTGTTCATTTAAACGCCTCAGCTTTTACGGGAGTGATTTGACTGATTTATGATGTTTTGAGAAATTAACATATTTTTGTTAAAAAAATATATAAATACCTATTGATATTAACTGAAAAAAGCATATGTGGTTTAATATTTGCAATTAAAATATTTGCATGGCAAAGGTACAATTGGAGACCTAAGGGGTATGTAGGTTGCTTTAATAAAACATTTTAATAAAAAATTTTATTTTGAGAAATTTATATATACTTTTTTAGAAGGTCTCATTACCAAATTAGTCCTTATATCATATCGAATCGACCCTGTTGATCTCTCTATTATAATTTGAGCCATTAGAGTTCCTCTACTTTCATAATTAAGAAATATCAGTCCTTAAAAATATTTAAAAGCATGTTTAACCCCTAAAGTTAACGAATGAGGGTTTGACATTTTTTGATCATGAAAATAGAGAGACCCCAACGACTAAAATTATAATAGAGGGACCAAAATGGTTGATTCGGTATAATAGAGCGACTAATACACCACCCGGTTTTCAAAATTTGGTTTCATTGGGTTGTAATATTAATAATTTTTTAAATTTTTTTTATATACTCTATATTTATTATAATAGATTATTAACTATCGGTCCCTAGCACTGTTTCAAACTTCCCTTGGTGTCCTTTGGTGTGTTGTTTATTATTTAGTGTTGTGTGTGTTTTTGACTTTAAGGTCCCTGAAAATAGTGCCAGCCTGCCAGGGACTTATAAATAATTTCTTTTTTTTATGTGTTATTGTTGTCAATGCATAATATTTATTTTTATTAATAATTATTCTTTAAAACAACACATATTCAATAGCAAGGGCAGCTATTTTCAATTGTTTTCTCAAAATAATATTTAAAATTACATGACGCATCCCATCTCAAAATATTAACTCCACTTTCACCTTCCAAATTATGATGGACCTTATTATGGTTATATCGAATTCAACTTCAGTTCAAAATTCATAAGTTTGAGCTTGAAATCATCTCTTTGAGCTTGACTCTTTTTCTAAATTGGGGAACTTAATCTTATTGGATTTAACTTGAAATGGAAAGCAAGCTCCATTTCATTAAAATTGTAAAGGGTGCCTGGTTTAAATTGAAATAAAAATCAAACTTTACAACAAAGTTAAAAACTTGTGTAAATATTGATTTTCACATTAAATTATAAACAATATGAAAGACATAATATTTTATATAAAAATATTTAATTGTTGGATTTAATTAGAAGACTTGTATTAAGGTTTATTATATGTGGTCTTGATTTGGAAATCCAATGGCTCATGTTATATTTGAGGTTATCAAGTAATTTGTTATTTGTGACAAGTGGTGCTGGATACTATTGAAAGGAGAAGCAGCAATTTGTGGCAAAATCATAACGCACAACTACTACCGACAAGACCCTCATACTTCTACAAGGGAGTCATTAAACAAAGGGACATCACCACGGCCAACATGACGGTAACGGTGAGCAACAGGTAATCCACCAACTGGTGGTATAAAAGATGGATAGAAAATCGGGAACCCAACAACCTATTCCATGAATTACATGCTGATAGTGGAACAAGATCTCACGGTCACTGAGGCAAGCCAACGGCTACAAAGGGGAGACCCCCTTCTCAAACCGGAACCTATAACACCACAAATGAATGAATACTACAACCAGGTGATCCAGCACCTGCTAAATAATCCCACCCAAGAGCTAGATGAAAGAAAGTGGGAGCTAACCCCAAGCAGACAATTCAACATCAAGTCATTGTACCAATTTTAGATTGACAAAGGCCTGAGGAGCCTACTACGACACACATTTTGGAAAACAACCTGCCATACCAAAGTCAAACTCTTTGCCTGGTTAATATGGAATGACAAGATCCTCACATGAGTCACATTGCAAAACCTGGCTAAGCGACAGTGGAACGGAGACCGCATAAACTGTTATATCTGTGATGAAACCGAGGATTAATCCACGGCCCACCTCCTCCTACAATGCAACTACTCAAGGCACATCTTGGAACATTATTGTACTCTCTTCGCAACTGATTGGCTCCCCACCACGATACAAGATCTCTCAGGGGACGACACGGTGGACAAACAAATAGCACGAGAGAATCGAATGGGATGGCATCTGGTGATCATGGCGATAACATAGAGTATATGGTTGGAACACAACAAGAGATGCTTTTAAGCGTGTTTACGAACAACTGATCCGAAGCATTGCCTACTTAGTACTCTAATGCTTTGACATGATACATGAAACAAAAAAAAGGAAAGCTACGAACACTCGTGCCCCTAATCAGACAGAGCCTTGAATCCACAAGAGAACATGCGGGAAAACATCAAAGGCAACCAGACCACACAAGACCCGAGAAGTGAAGAAAGACCCCCCCTAAACACCACAATCTCCATGTAACACACCCGGTTTCAACTAAGGCTGGGCTACATGTTACCCAGTCCATCAAAGGACAATTTCTATAATAATAAACGTGGTTTATCCACCTTCCCAAAAAAAAATGTAATTTGTTATTTGATCCAATTTAACTTATTTTTTAAAAATTTTTGTTCAAGCTTGCCGTAATTATTTACAACCCTTACTTCCAATAATATACATCCATAATTTTTAGATTTCTATATCATTATAATAATTAATTAGATTTATCTCATGGTTTTAAAAAGTTTAGCAAGTTTTTGGCTGATCCAAGATCTCTAATCACGCACCGTGGATGCTAATAATGTATTAGCGTCGTAGGTCAGTTATGTTATGAACCCAATTTAAGTGTTTTTTAGTTTAAAGAAATTGAGATTATATGACAAGAGTTGGAGGATAAATAATGTGTGTCTTGCTATAATAATGTAGAATTGTGTGATTGAGTGTAAAATGTGTGAGTGATGACTCTCCACAAACTCTATAAAGATGATTGCTCTTGATAATTAACATAAATCATAAATTTGGACTCTGGCCTTCAGTTTTAATTCATTAACTCAACATCCATGGTTTATTATTATAAACACTTCTTTTTATTAAATATTGTATGATATTTTGATAATTAATTTTTTTAGAGTATAAACATTTAAATTAAAATATAAAATATATTGAAATGTTGGAGGATACTAAAATAATTAATGGAAGCCCCACCTTCAAATATCTATAGCTACATATATTATTAAGCAAAAGTGATATTAATTTTAATTTTTAAAAAAATCTTTAAAAAACTACAAAATAAGTTTGAGATTTTGGAATTTTATGAGGATTTTGGATTTTTAAAATTTTAAAAAATATTTATCTACTTATACTACTAAATATAAATAATTTTATTTTTGAAAATTTTAAAAAAACCAAAAAAATTAGAGTGAGATTTTAAGATTTTTTAAATTTTAAATTATAAATAATATAAACAGTGAAACTATCAAAACATCTTCCACTGCAGTTCACCCTCTGAATAATTGATGGAAAGGATAGAGAAATAAATATGGAATGAGGCTTGTTTTTGTCTAATATATATTTTTTATTTTATTCAAAAATTAGTTTATTATTTAATATATTATATATTATATTTTTATTTAATACATCCGGTTTGATCCGGTTCAATTCGGTTCAACCCCGGTTGGACCTCTCAATCCTTGAACCCTGTCCTTCTCCGGTTCTAACTACCTAATTTTAAGGAGATATGCAAGATGTATGTTACAAATGGTGCTTTCATTGAGATAGTTGATGTGAGGACTTGCTTGCCCAGGTGGGTCGTGGTCGGTGTTGTCCCCTACGGTCAGGCGTCGGAGTGCCTTCGCGGAGCAAGGGGAGTCCAAGAGTCGTTCTTGAATCGAGTGCCGAAGGGAAGAGCCTCGTGAGTCGACTCGAGGATGGCGAAAGGATGTAATTCCCCAATGATTTAGTCCCACATTGACTAATTAAAGAAAGATGTAGTGTACATATGTGTGGTGGACACCTTCCTCTTAACAGCTAGCTTTTAAGAATGAGTTCTACCTATCACATGATAGATTTGTGATTTGACAAAAATGGGTCAAAAATTTTATATTTATTTTTTATTTTTGTACATTTTTTGAAATTTAGGATTGCGGTTTACTCAAACTTATTTAAGACTAAAAACATTTATTTCAGGTTTGCTAAAATTAAGGCGTCATTGATTGAATTAATATATATTAACAAATACATCACATTACTCGGTATTTATTTTTTTAAAATCCTGAGCTAGATGAAGGGCCATTTGCTGGTTTATGTGTAATTGTTTGTCTACCAAAATATGACATCTTGCAATCTTATTATACTCTGTCTTTTTTTTTCTTTGTTTTTTTCTCTTTTGCCTTTTCAATTGTCTTCTATCAAGCTGTTCTTATGAGTTGGTTGCACATTTCTCGTTTATCCAATGACCCAATGTAAGAGATGTAGTAGAATGCCAATGTAACGCTGCGAATCACAAAAGAATGTTGCAATTGACATCAGTGGAAACAATCGCAAAGCGAAGCCTGGTGATCACAAGAGAAGATGTAATTGGGTCGCAATGCCCAACTAATACAGACTTCGACGATAATGAGCCCATAGAGCAAGCAACCACTGGAAGGCCTATCCCCTACCCCCTGGGTTAGGACAATCCTCTACAAGGGATATGGTCCAACAAAGGCTCTAATATGTACTCTTTGTAACTTTCTAAATTAACATCAATAAAGTGGTTTATCCACCATTTAAAAAAAAAAAGTACTGTCTCTAATCTGTGTGATTTGGCAAGCATATGAGGAGGTGTTGCGACTCTCATCCTCAATGTTATAAATGTTGTTTTGTATCTTAACATTGTACTTAACATTTGAGTTCATAGTCTATTCTATTGTGATTCTAAAAACTAAAATTATACTTAACATTGTACTCAACAAACAGTGAAATTCTGGAGTTTAGAGATGGTGAACATACACGATGCAGGTTTTTTGAACAGTTGTATAGGGAAGTTTTGTAATTAATGTCTAGCTGAATTGCTCTTTCAATAAATAAAATATAAAAAAACAAGTTTGTAGATGCATGCGTTTTGTTTAAAATTTTTAATAATCTAAATAATTTTATAATTAATTTTTATAATTACGGATAAAACCCAAAGTTCTTTTTAACTTTTTTTGATATTATAAAATATTTTATAGAAGGATGATAATTAAATATTAATAATTATTATATTTTAAATTAACATATTGTAAAAGTAGTGGACAAACAATTTGATGGAATGAAAGATGTTACTGGAAATGAACTATAGGTCCCTCAAAGTTTCACAAAACCCCAAAAAGTCCCTGGAAGTTTGCAATATCCCAAAACATCCATCCTTTTTAAACAAATGCATTTTAAGTCATTCCATCGACTAACACCATCTATTTTTTGGTTACAGGACGAAAATACCCTTCTGACAAATCATTACCACTCCCACCACCCAATGCAAGCACATGTAAAATGTCTGAAATGCCCTTAATGCAAAACCAACTAGCGGTTGGAATCCCGAGGCTACGATCGGATTGCTGTCACGCATCGACCCACTTCTCCTTCAACCGCCAATTTTGAATCTATGTTCATAAAAACACTACAGAGCAACTGTGAGCTTTTCCGACGCCGCACCACCGCGGAAGTTTCCTCTCCGGAGACATATACCTTCTGAGATTGAAGTTTAGTGTTTAGGCTTAAAGTGGTTACTCTAAGGTACAAAGTATGCTTTGGGAACCCTAGATCTAGGTTTAGGGTTTTCCATCATTTTTACCTTCTTTTCATTGTTTTTCCTCTTTGTATGCACTTATATGAAAGATCAAGATATTGACGTTTGATTTTGAGTTGTTGCTCGCATCGCTGGAACTTCGCACCAAGAAATTTAGGAATTAGGGGTTATTCTTTTTTCTGATTTAGGGTATATCCAAAAGGGGATCTGTTTTATTATTATACATTCTCCACGAATGATGTCTACAAGTGTTACCAATGTTTTCATGTAAAATACTTTTTTCCGTTTATTCTTCATAGTTTCCATTTAAGCCGCTCTACAACCCAAGTAATAAACCTCTCTCGATGCAAATTTTAAAAAATATGTCGCCTAATCTTGTAAACGGTAGGGTGCCACTTGGTGCCACCACCAAACACTTTCCGAAGTTGAAACCTCACATGACCGAGAGGCACCGGGAACTCATTAGGAGGACACCCTTTGCCCCATTAGTGGACATCAACCTCAAGTATGCAGAGAGAGGATCGTTGGATGCTCTCTTAGAGAGGTATGACGAGCGACCGACAAATTTAGTATTAGAGGGAGCATGTCGCCTTAAGACCCCGTGACATTGCTATCATATTTGGCCTTCACGCCATGGGAGGGGGTGCCTTCAAGAAGCGTAAAAAGGAATCACTTTTGAAGAGAAATACATGGGTAAAATATACCACATGCACAAAGATGCCATAAAAAAATCTTCTCCAACTTGTCCGTAAGAAACGAGGGAAGAAGAAAACTTTGTGAAGTCGCTTGGTGGTGTACCTTCTTGAACGATGCTCTTCCCAAGCACCTCTTGTGCGGTTCCTAACTGGATTATGGATTACGCGACAAGCTAGAGTCATTGAACCGCTATGCATGGGCGCAAGCCACTCACAAGTGGCTTATGGATGACGCCCCAAGATAGCCGGTGACGCTACGCTGCTCAGCCAGGAAATCCAACAAGACTGCATAAACCGGAATATCTAAGAGAGGGTGCACCGTCACCAACATCCGGTTCTATAAGGTCACCGGGAGCTGAAGAAATTGCACTTTGGGAGGACACCAAGGGTCCTCACCTATGGGGAGAATAAATGTAAAGCAAGCCTCCATTGGTCCCTCGCTTAAATCGCCGATGTAAGAAAGGAGGTACACAAGCCTTTTCTCATACTTTGTCATCATTTCCTTTAAAATTTGAAAACTCTCATATACGCATTCTATATTTCGCTTAATATAGACACTTCCCCGCTTAAAATACTATTTTTTCATTTAAATTCAAGTGTTTATGTTTAATATATCGTGGTTTTCGCTTAACTAAACTAATTACAGCTTTAATATTATTTGATTAAGGTTAATATCTAACGCTCCTCAGAGCAAATATAAGACACATTGTGATTCTTTACAGCTTTCTCCGAAGCTAGTCCTCGCTACATTAGATGAAGAAGAGAATGTAGGAAACGCGGCAAGCGGACAATCAGGGGCCTAGGACCAGAAAGTTGCCATCACAAGACTCCATCCCGTGGCAAGGGTGCTAAGGGAGAGACTCGGACAAGGTAAAGAAAAGGTCCCGCTGAACGCTCCAAGTCCATCACCCCCACGCACTACCCGGACGCCGCCCGTCTGCCTCACGGAAACTCCGGCCAAGGAGGCCAAAGGATGATGACGGTGCAACCCTCCTCGAGAAGACACTTAAGATTCTTTCTAGAGATATCGCCAAAGATCAAGTCCCGACTTCTGACGTAATGGAGGGACAGAGTCGTCAGCGGAACCACCGCCCGGCTAGAGGAACCGGAAACGGAGAAGACGACGGCGGCACCGGTGTCCGGTGACAGCCGGGCGAGCCGTATCGAAAAGGAAGTCAAGTTAAAGAAAGTCACATCCGACTCCCCGGGCCGTTTGGCGCAGAGGTCGCAGAACCCTGGCCGCAAGCTTCTTCCGCCCCTCTTCCTCGAAAAAGGAAGTCAGCCAAGAGGAAATCGCCAAGGGCTTAAAAACTAAAATGTTAAACGTAAGTCCATCCGCCATCGGGCCTAATTTTGAAGTTAACGACGACGCCACACTCGACAAATGCTAGCCGAATCATACACGGATGAAGAACATGACGCCTCGCCTCCCCAACCGCTGAATCCCACCGCAAATAATCAAGAGCATCGACCGCCACCCCGCCGCCGGACTTCCAACTTCGAATCGCCCCTTGGCATAATCAAATCCACCCACATACCATATGTATATGTTGGTCGCCCTGCACCACGAAAACACTAATATTACGCTTGGCACCAATGACCGCCTACCAAAAGAACCGCATAATCTTGGCCGAATCACACACATATGAACCAATTCACCGCCCTTGGCCTACCATCTGAGACCTCTCGCAAACTTCCTACCGCCACGTAATATATACCAATCACCGCCTCTCGAGGCACCAACGACCATTACCACACCGCCACCGAACCACAACCAATCTACCACCGACCTCGCCACCGAATCCACCTAACATCGAAAGCACAGAGTCGAGAGAGTAGAGGCCATCATGGCCGAGGATTTACTGGCTGGCGAGAACACAATGCGAGTAAAGACAAACTTTATACCCAAAAATAAAAATCCTCCTAGTTTCATGCGGCTTAATGATTTGGAGAAAGCAGCAATTGGAATGTATCTCAACTGCAGAATCAACAAGTAAGTTATTCGTTTATTGGATTAGGTTCTCCATTAATTCGCAAGGTTTCCATTTATTATACAACGTTTTTATTTAGAATAGTTATCAAACGTTTAATATTGTTTTTTCCGTTTAATATGTTTTGTTTTTATTTAATATAGTCTGTTTCCATTTAGTATATTACGTTTTCGTTTAATAAAGTTTGTTTCCGTTTAATTTGTGTTCACTGTTCAGGACCATCGTTTGGAAGAACGAGTGGGTGTACACCACTCGGGACCATCTCAGATAATACTGTTGCTAGACAGTAAGGCGATGGCAGTTGACGATGTCATAGACGTGTATGTGATGATTGTCCTTGAATCTATGTCCAAATCTCCATACCCTTACAAGAAACGGGCCACAATCACGAGGTCGCTGGCACTACTAATGTCCAAGCAGATGGATTCTGGGGATGTTGCCCTAACAATGATGAAGGACGCCGTCCATGCATTCAACGAGGTGGATTTGGTTGTTATGCCCATAATCCTAAATAAGCATTACCACTACTATTGTCGCTTCGATAAGAAAAAGAAACAAGATGTTCACTACTCGCCATTAAAAAGCTTATTTATGAAGCAAATACCCGGAAATGGTAATATGATTAGCTTTAATTAGTTTTTTCGCTTAGATTTTGCTAAATGGTTCTTGTTCTTATATCACAAGTAGTCTCGACGCATTTAACGTGATTCAAATCGAATTTGGAGACTTGGGAACGCAGGAGTACCCACTTATCACCGAAGAGAATCGCCGCAAATGTATAGGCGGGTCCGCTTGACTACCCGGATCTATGTCATGCAATTCATAGAGCAGATCCTCAATGAAGTAGCAGAAACTCCGCCTCCCCAACACCTGACATTCCACTATTACGCTTGAGCTTCGGCCGCACGAGATATTGATGGACGGCATCGCGAAGCGTGTGGATTCTGACGACGCAGAATTCAAAACAGATCGAAAGGAGAGTTAATTTTACTTTTCAGATTAAGAAACAGTTACGCTTTCAATCCTTATGTCTAACATGTGTAAACAGTTGACTTAAAAACATCGTCACAATGTTTTGCTTTCGTTTATTATTTATGTCTGCCATTTAAAATGAAGCTTTTGTTCGGAAAGTTTAATGGGAACTTAATATATTAAACGTAAATGTTACATATTACACGGAAATGAGTTATTTTAAACGGTACTGCGTAAATGTTAAGCATAATATTTGATTTTAAACATAACAACTTATATCGAAAGCCTTAATCCCATAATACTTAAACGACTTATATTAAACGTGAGGATGGCAATCGTAGACTTTTAGCGACACATTCAAAAAATGGAGATTAAGAAAGCAGAAATATCTATTCAAATATCCATTCAAACTTAAAAAAACGTAACAAAAAAAAAAAAAGCATTACAAAAAAAAAAAGGTGCAAAACATAACATAAGAAAAAAGAAAAGACATGAAAATAGTTTGTTTAACATAGAAAAAAAAAGGATAAGGGGTCCCGTGGATCGCCAGCTAGCTAGAACCAAATTTTTCTTCAATCAAGATCTTCCTCGTGTCGGGAGGAAGATAATCCGGCGGCTTTGGGTGAGAGTAAATCGCGCCATGTCAAAGTCCGGATGACGACCAGAGATATCTTGGAAGATTTTGAATCCTTCCTCCAAGACTAGACGCCGAAAAGTCATCGGATTCCTTTGAAGTCGGCGATCAGTGACCTGCCGCGATTTCGGGCCTTCCTCGAAAGCAATGTTCTCGCCGGAAAGCTTCTTGTAGAGCTCCACATTGCGACGCATCTCCAAGTGAAAGAGTACGCATCTCTTGTATCGCCAACGGCCTCCTCCCGGATCATCCTCGTAACCTAACGACGGTAATCGGACTTCTCTTCCTTCAATTCCAGCCCTGACATCTTCCCCGACTTGGACAATTCCAATGGAGGTTCTTGAATAGGAAAGAGTGAAGAAGTTGTGCCCTCCTCGAGGGATATTATTTGAAGATAAGGCGCCGCGACAAAGAAATGGGCTTATCAGCTGACAAGATCGGGCGCTACATGCTTTTGCTAATGTACCCTGTAGTTTCTTTATAATTTCGCCTCTACCTACATGCAATAAATGGATTGAAGCTGCCAGAGCCTTGTAAAAGGAAAAGGCATTGAAGGTAATTAAAATGGGATGCCAAGGGGTGGGGGTGGGTACAACGCCGGAAATATGTAAAAGTGCTTTGGGATAACGAGATGTCCATCTATTTCCTGCACTAAATGGAAATATTAAAACGAGAATCAGAATGTTAAATAGGAAGAATGGATAGTAAGCGTAAACATCTAAATACAATAAATAAAATAAGTGTTGGAATAATTACAAATTCGGCCATGCACGTTAGAAAGTAATAATGTTTAACACCGCATTTGTCACTTCATTCCTGGATGATTAATCCTCCATTAGTCAAGAATCGGTGCATTACAAGATCTCCCGGCTATTGTGTCCAAATTCTCATAGCGAAAGGTACAACGTGAACTCAATGCACCCTCTGTGTGCCCGTGATTCTATCCTCTTACGCCTTAGACGCACCCTAAGCTGGCCTTTAGCACGGAGGGCCGTGATAATTAATTCACGGTTTGGATCACCGGCTTGTCATCATCCGGGATAGAAAAATAGCTTCTGTGATATGCCACCCGACAAGCCCTCACCGTGGAAATAGTCGCCAACATACCGATGCACATTTTGTCTCAGAAGCATTATTGCAAAGACATGCTATAGCTATACATGGGGAGGCCGTAGACACTGCCACCTTCGTGATGAGTACGCCCCTCGAGAGTAAATCGACAGAGTTGTTGTGCTCGCCAATCCACCTCAAATGATCTCCGTCTCAATGCTTCCAACAAGTAGGTTATGCTTTCTTCCAACAATTTCCTCCAGCTTCTTGTGTATGTCAGCATAGGTACGCTTTCCCATTTTCTAGAATTCTCACCTAAGGGCCATTACAAAGTCATGCACCATGAGCTTGAACCTTGACGGATAAGAAAGCAAAGACGAAGTAAAGGAAAACATATTAAATAGAAACTTGTTATATTAAACTGAAATGCTTGAAGATAAGTAGGAAACAAATAATATTAAATGAAAACACAATATACTAAACGACAACACGCTATTTTAAAAAGTAACATGATATCGTAAATCCATAAATCAATATATTAAAACGTAAATCAAATATATTAAGTGCACATATATCTTACCTTATTGAATCGACTCATGTTCGCTATGGGAGGTGGTGCGCTATGGGGAGGTGGCGCTACCCTTAATCCGTGCATTGAAGGACTCTCGCTAAGCACGTTGCTGAATACATCTCGCCTCCCCATCTTCGGGCCTTTGAACATATAGTTCCACCAAATGAGACACATCGATTTCAAGAAGACAACGATGCGGCGCTACCGACGCGTAAGTAGGTCGTTGATCAAGGCGTGGCCAGATTCCTTTACCGTATATGCGTAAGCAACTCGGCTAAATATGGACCAACATTCCTCCTTCCGTGAGATTTCCCAAGTCTAATATTTCCCTTCATGAAGTTTGTTTCCAAGTGCCGTAAGCCATATGCATGCGAGGCAAAAGGGAAAACATTTGGCGACGGCGCTGATAAGGCCCTTCACCTATCCGATATGAATGTAATAATCTTGGCATAGTCGCCATCCCCTGTGAAATGGCATCACGAAGTTTTGACATGAACCACGCCCAAATACGCTTCTGCTTCATTATCAACGACAAAGAAACGCGAAATACATGAAAGAAGCCCTCGCTCCCATCTTTACCCGGCCGCACTCCGCCAAAGAATTGTGCCCCCGCAGATTTGCCAAGCAAATGAGTTCCATCAACTAAAAGCAAATGGCCTACAACCATTCTTGAAACCATCAATACAGTGCACGGAATGAGAAAAATGCGAAGCCTAAATCGCCACCGCCCGCGCCAACAATGGCACGCTGCCAGTGGTTCATCTCCATCACCCTTGTTTATGCATCAAAACTAACAAGTCAAGTAGCCGGCCACCTCACTCCCATGAAGAATACCCTTGGCCACCTCTTTCCCCAACCAAGCTTGCTTATACTTCAAATTGACACCATGATCTCGCAGCATATCCCGCTGAATGTCAATAGGCTTGTACAAAGGGCGGCCTTTTAGCTTCTGCACCACACGAGCACTGACCCACTTCTTCGATGCTTTCGGATACGACGCCATACCGATACTGCCGCCACATGTATGTGTGGGATACATCGTTTTGATTGAAAATGTTGTATGATTACCCTCTGTCGATGCGTGGACACGCTTTAATCGGCAACCCATCGCTGCATACAGATTGGATACTCTCTTCTTATCGCTCTTACTTAAGTTGAAGTCAAAATTCCTTTGATAACTAAATTGCAAGTGCGCCCCTTCAAGTGATCACCGCCCCTAAAACCGTCACCTACTCCCCAACGATACAATTTCAAAGATTATCCGATAGAGTAGAAATGGCTAATGCCCCCGTAGATCCTCATAAAGCGGGATTTGTGCCTCGATTGAGTGATATATACTCTCGAAAATTAATCCCCATCACCGGTGCATATATCACAAAATGAAAACAAAATGAGATTTAGATATATTACACGTAAAGTCAAAATGTTACGTGAAAACCGTGATTTTGGGAAAGTTAAAATATTAAAATGTAAAACTCGACTCATGTTAAACGTGAACTCATAATCTTAAGCTTTTAAACATGAAAATGTACGTAAATACAAGACATATCACGTGGATACACTAACGCTGCTGGTTGATTCAAATCTAAAAGACGTAATATTTAATTATGGTAATGAGGGAGCTCGATGGCACATCAACCGGGCCTCTTTCAACGGTATCGGCTAATAAGGTCGTATAGTGGAGTTGTCGAACATGTGGTATATGTGGCACATTATACCAAAGTCCACCTCCGCTTCTAATTGGGCAAACAAATTTACGCGTGCATCCGCGCGATAAAACCGCAATCTTA
This sequence comes from Dioscorea zingiberensis, assembly GCA_026586065.1. Taxonomy (NCBI): domain Eukaryota; kingdom Viridiplantae; phylum Streptophyta; class Magnoliopsida; order Dioscoreales; family Dioscoreaceae; genus Dioscorea; species Dioscorea zingiberensis. The sequence goes on along the minus strand of JAGGNH010000025.1, from coordinate 2,889 downwards.
CATGCGAAACTTCAAGACCCTATCAGCCAACATATCCCTGCCTAGTATTGACGCCTTCATCAAGTCGCGACAAAGAAATCGCAAAAACACGCCCTCAGCCTCTTAGATTCCGCTATCATGAAAAGGTCTCCATTGACAACCCGCTACAGAAGAGTGTGCGCCTTACACATTGGGTATGGTTTTAAACGGATACAAAAACCTTTTCCGAAAATGATAAAAGGAAACTCTCACGGCAATGTTTCGCCGATTAACCACCGTAGCTTTCTGCGACTCACCGAGGCAAAGAAGGACACGTAACTCCGCTTCGCTCGTAGAGGAATGGATGCATACATTTCTCTCACCCAAATGGAGACAAAATGGAACAAAAGAGAACAAACCCGGGCTTGAAGAAGAAGAAAATCGAAAAAGTCGGGCACGTAAGTACAAAAACCCAAAGTGAAAAGATGTTGAAAAGGTGTAAGATGTGATGGGTAAAAGTTAAGTTTGAAAATGTTAGCTTTGATTTGCAAGGGAAAAAACAAAGATACTTTGAGGGCAAAATGGGTATTATCAAGAAATGGATCGACGGAGTCATGGCTGGGGACTAATAAGGAACAAAACCAAAAAGGTAGGGACTGTCTGGGCATAAGTTATGTCAGAGGGATTGTTTGGAAAGTTTGCAAACTTTCAGGGACCTAAAAATAATTTTCACTATGAGAAATTACCTATTGATATTTATTGAAAGGAAGCATCTATCGTTTGTATTTGTAATTAAAATATTTGGCAGGGACATATTTGAAGGGTGGTTTAAAAAAAAAAACACCAATTGTATTTTCAAATTTTCTTCATAAAAGCAGGACAAATATAATTATTTTTTAATGATCTAACATACCCTTTATATGTTTTAAAATCTTGCAAGCTATAAAAAGTAATCTTTATTTTTATTAATATGTTTTTTGGAAAAATAGATAAATTATATTTATTAATTTAAAATCAAGCATTTAGAGCAAATTACAATATTATATTGTATGATAGAGTTTGTGATCCGTAATTTTGGCTCTGCCTCCAAAGTTGTCAAAGTCATCACATCTAGGATAAGTAATCCTACTATATGCCATCACCCCGGTAGTAATGTCCTCAAAGTCATCTTCCAAGAGTGAGTCCAGATCCTCCTTAGTGAAGAAGATCATGATCTTTCGCCACGGACTCCATTGCTATTAGTTTTAGCCTCTTTTAATTTGTGTGTGTGAGCTTATATTAATAATTATTCTTTTTAAAGCCACCCATATTCAAGAGGGCTATTATTTTCAAGTGTTTTCTCGAAATTATTTTAAATTTCATGAGTCAGGATATTAACTCCACTTTTGAACTTCCAAATTATATAATGGAGCTTGATTAGGTTATATTTGAATTCTCAATTCAAAATTCTTTTGACTTAAGATTGAGTTTGTAAATTGTAATCATTAGTTTGAGCTTGACTCTGCTTTTAATTTAGAGAGCTCGATCCTACTGAATTTAGCTTTAAAAATGGAAAAGCAAGCTAATTTAAAATGTAAAGTTGGTCTTGTTTAAATTGGAAATAAAATTCAAACTCCACGATAACTTGTGAGTACAAACTTATAATATATTGATTTTTGTTAAATCATAAACATTTCTGAGTTATAAGGTAGTTGGTTTTATTTATTTATTTATTTATTTATTTATTTATTTATTTATTTACTTATTTATTGTGTGACAAAATGGTTAAAATACATATTCAATAAAATAAAAATAAAGGTTTATAGTGGAACTGAGGTATAGATTTAGAGAATCGGGGAGTCAGAATACACTTGTATTGTGACTCTTAGAGTGTGTCAAATACATCAGTGTTGTTGGATTAATTCACTAGCTTTTGGTTCCTCTTCCCTGATAAACGATAGGCTTCACTTTGATAATGGATTATATCACTAGTAGCCTTGGATATTATTTGTTGCACCGAGCTACATCCAACCCTGGCCAATAAGAATTAGGAAATTAATATTATGGGATTGGTTTTATAAAATTACAATGTTTTTACGGTCACACCCTCTCATATTTTTTACAACTATATGTTCTAAGTGATAGCTATTACTTATAAGTTCCATCCTATATGAGCATCTTTCTCCCATTGCTTGGAGAGTGTGGCATCCCTCATAGATCTAGAATCGTGTTGGGTTTGCCATTTAACCCAAAGAAGCCACCACCAAAATGGTCCCATATCTTGCTTGTGTAGGGCATTGCAGGAATAGATATGTAGTAATCTCTTCTGCTTAGTTGAACAAGTGGCATAAAAGTTTGAGTAGTGATCCAGTGGACTTGGTTCCACTCTGATCATCACAACTGGAACCGTTCTACTTTAAATCACCACCATAAATACGCTTCCGGATGTGCAAACGCACGCTATCCTGCTGAGCTCTGGGATGTGTGCCACGCACACATCCCCAAGTAACAATTCGCTGGTGGGTAGATTCTGAAGTGGGCTCTGTTCCACTAATGATCCAAGTAGGAACCGTAGACCACTCGATCACCATTCTAAAGTTTTGCCCCCTCTCCATTTCCTTGTAGTAAGTTTTCAAGGATGAAGATCTTGTCATCCCATACAAGTAAAGTGATTTATTTAACTTTTAAAGGCATGTTTTGTTTTTCTTTTTTTTTTCCAAAAGGCTTCTCTGATCTTGTTGCAGATACCTCTATAAGTGTTGAAGTGGTACAGTGTCACAGATCGTTAAGGATTAGCTTTCATGCGCTGCTGTCTTGAAGAGAGGGGCCTTTTCTCCAAGTGTCAGTATAAACTCCTTAGTTGTTCGCCACCTTCTAGCCGTTAGGGGCTGATTTGTGTAGGGAAACTTTTTATTGGGGAGACACTCAAGCCTCCTCTAGCGTGAATTCTAT